>CM034534.1:31473572-31699526 GCA_020002185.1 Paraescarpia echinospica | reverse complement strand
GTCTCGTGACATATCTCGGCCATAGTCTCGTGACATATCTCGGTCATAGTCTCGTATCTTGTCTCGTCGGTACTCTCGTGTGACTTGGCATACGAAGTCTCGTGTGATGTGTCATCCGTAGTCTCGTGTGATGTGTCATCCGTAGTCTCGTAGCATATCTCTTGTCTCGTCCGTACTCTCGTGTGATGTGTCATCCGTAGTCTCGGCCATAGTCTCGTGACATATCTCGGTCATAGTCTCGTGACATATTTCGGCCATAGTCTCGTGACATATCTCGGACATAGTCTCGTCTCTTGTCTCGTCAGTACTCTCGTGTGATGTGGCATCCGTAGTCTCGTGTGGTGTGACATCCGTAGTCTCGTGTGATGTGACATCCGTAGTCTCGTGTGATGTGACATCCGTAGTCTCGTGGTATATCTCGGTCATAGTCTCGTCTCTTGTCTCGTCGGTACTCTCGTGTGACGTGTCATCCGTAGTCTCGTGTGATGTGTCATCCGTAGTCTCGTGTGATGTGTCATCCGTAGTCTCGTGATATATCTCGGACATTGTCTCGTCGGTACTCTCGTGTGATGTGTCATCCGTAGTCTCGTGTCATCCGTAGTCTCGTGACATATCTCGGTCATAGTCTCGTCTCTTGTCTCGTCGGTACTCTCGTGTGACGTGTCATCCGTAGTCTCGTGTGATGTGTCATCCGTAGTCTCGTGTGATGTGTCATCCGTAGTCTCGTGATATATCTCGGACATTGTCTCGTCGGTACTCTCGTGTGATGTGTCATCCGTAGTCTCGTGTCATCCGTAGTCTCGTGACATATCTCGGTCATAGTCTCGTCTCTTGTCTCGTCGGTACTCTCGTGTGATGTGTCATCCGTAGTCTCGTGTCATCCGTAGTCTCGTGACATATCTCGGTCATAGTCTCGTCTCTTGTCTCGTCGGTACTCTCGTGTGATGTGTCATCCGTAGTCTCGTGACATATCTCGGTCATAGTCTCGTCTCTTGTCTCGTCGGTATTCTCGTGTGATATCTCGTCCGTAATCTCGTGTGATGTGTCATCCGTAGTCTCGTGTGATGTGTCATCCGTAGTCTCGTGACATATATCGGTCATAGTCTCGTCTCTTGTCTCGTCGGTACTCTCGTGTGACGTGCATCCGAAGTCTCGTGACATATCTCGGCCATAGTCTCGTGTGATGTGCCTAGTTGATCTAAGTTCAATTCGTGACACATTAAATTTTCGCGAGGTTAACCCCAACTTTTTTGGTCAAAGCAGTGTTTCGTTTTCGTGACACGTGTTGGTCAAAGCATAGTGTTTCGTTAGTGCAACTAGTTGGTCTGAGTTCAATTCGTGACACGTGTTGGTCAAAGCATAGTGTTTCGTTTGTCCAACTAGTTGATCTAAGTCCAATTCGTGACACGTGTTGGTCAAAGCATAGTGTTTCGTTTGTACAACTAGTTGATCTAAGTCCAATTCGTGACACGTGTTGGTCAAAGCATAGTGTTTCGTTTGCGCAACTTTTGGAACTCGTCGGTCTGAGTATAAGTTCCGACTAGTGAATTGGTTACCCGCGTATTTATAAACGTGAAGCGCTACGCTAGAAGTTCCGTCACACCTCAAGTCATGTGATTGTAATGGCTGACTCTACAGTTCTAACATTCGCGGAAGTGTGTCGACGATGGAGTAGTCACACACACACACACACACACCACCACCACCACCACACACACGCACACACACACAACACCACCACCACCACACACACACACACACACACCACCACCACCACCACACACACACACACCACCACCACCACCACCACCACCACACACACACACACACACACACACCACCACCACCACCACACACACACACACACACACACACACACACCACCACCACCACCACCACCACCACACACGCACACACACACAACACCACCACCACCACCACCACACACACACACACACACACACACAACACCACCACCACCACCACAACACACACACACACACACACACACACACACACACACCACCACCACCACCACCACCACCACCACACACACACACACACACACACACACACCACCACCACCACTTAAGTCCAATTCGTGACACGTGTTGGTCAAAGCATAGTGTTTCGTTTGCACAACTAGTTGGTCTGAGTTCAATGTTCGATTCGTTCAGCGTGTTGGTCAAAGCATAGTGTTTCGTTTGTGTAACTAGTTGATCTGAGTTCAATTTGTGACATGTGTTGGTCAAAGAATAGTGTTTCGTTTGTCCAACTAGTTGGTCTGAGTTCAATTCGTGCAGCGTAATCGGTTAAGTTTCTGTTTCGTTTACGCCCCTAGTTGATCTGAGTTCGATTCGTGTCGTGTGTTGGTCAAAGCATAGTGTTTCGTTTGCACCACTAGTTGGTCTGAGTTCAATTCGTGCAGCGTAATCGGTTAAGTTTCTGTTTCGTTTACGCAACTAGTTGGTCTGAGTTCAATTTGTGCAGCGTAATCGGTTAAGTTTCTGTTTCGTTTACGCAACTAGTTGGTCTGAGTCCGATTCGTGCCGTGTGTTGGTCAAAGCATAGTGTTTCGTTTGCACCACTAGTTGGTCTGAGTACATTAACATCTCTGTACTGAACTACACAGACATGAGTGGTTAACATATCTGTACTGAACTACACAGACATAAGTGGCTATCATCTCTACTGAACTACACAGGCATAAGTGGCTATCATCTCTACTGAACTACACAGACATACTTGTGAAGGGTAAGACTATTAGTAAGGTTTCCAACATATGCTTTGCATTACACTATGAAAAAGATACAAGATGAGGTTTGCACAGTTTATTCGTGAACAACACAAACGTATTTACATGTCACGCTCCATAACTGCAAGAACCATATGTTTCATAGTGTTTCGCCACTGTTTCGAAACAGATTCTTGCAACCATGTATTGATATTACACAACTGTTCGACTGTCACATCGGATAGCTTCACACCTGCGTCTAACAAAACGCTCAAACAGTCTTTCACCATCTAATTGGTCTGAGTTCATGGACGTGATGTGTGATTTGAGGATGCCTTTTCTTGTCGCTGAAACAGTAACGAGATGAGCTTAGTAATGAATGTTCACCTGATATATATAAGAAAAAATATAATATTATGGTCTTTTGAAAATGTTCTAACAAAATAGCATGAATACCATTTGAACACTATGAAAAATTGAAGCTTACTGTTATCTCTTCAAGTTGTTCTTCAAGCTGTTGTTCAAGTTGTTCTTTACGTCGCCGCTGTTTATCTTGCTTCCTTTGACAGCAGCCCTGCTTCACATGAGCGGACCGATTCCCTTTATACTTGACGGTACTGCCACACATACAGCAAGTATAACGAGACAACAGCTTCTGACGCTTCGTCGGAGGTGACGATGTCAGGTTGATGGTTGGGTTGATTGCCGGAGCTGATGACAGAGACGAAATTGGTTTGATCGGCGAACTGGTCGTCAAACTGGTCGTCGGACTGGTCGTTGAACTGGTCGTTGGTTGTTGGTCCGGGTTGATTGTTGGGGTCGAGAGGTCGAGTGGTCCCGTAGCCGGAGAAGGCTGCGCCTTCGGTAGCAAAATCCCTTGTCGGACGGCATCACTAGTCATGTTGTTCATCTTCCAAAATGTAAGATATAATGACCACAAAAAACAGACGCAGGTCTTTTATAACAGTTCGACAGAACATAAAGGTCACGTGGTCGTGCCGAACGAACATTTGTCCACTAGGGGATGATGTTTGTAGTTCGTGATGTATCCGTCAGGGGACTCTATTGCACGCAAGCGTGCAAGAGACACGAATATTTGCAGTACTCCTACATTTACTTCACAACTTGTCCGTCAGATGGCACCACTTGTATAATTAGTCCCGAAAAATTCCGATAGGGGCGCTGCGGGTCAACCTACTTTAGTACAAAAAAATCCGCCAGGGGGCGCTAATGGTCAACTAAGATGCACGAAATTGGGAAGTACTCGCACATTTAGTTTACAATTTGTCCGTCAGGTGGCACCACTTGAATAGTTGTTTCCGGGAAAAAATCCGCTAGGGACGCTGCGGGTCAACCTATTTTAATTCCCCAAAAATCCGCTAGGTGGCGTGCTATTTTAGTTCCGAGAAATTTCGCTAGGTGGCGCTATCTAGTTTTGGCGGGAAATATTTTTGTTCACCGACTATCCGCCAGGGGCGCTATTTTTGTTTTGGTGGGAAATATTTCAGTTCACCGACTATCCGTCAGGGGCGCTACTTTTGTTTTGGCGGGAAATATTTTAGTTCACCAACTATCCGCCAGGGGAGCTATTTTAGTTCCGAAAAATTCCGATATGGGCGCCACGTGACCTTGATCTACATCCTGGTCACTTGACCTTTGACCTTGACCTACATCCGGGTACTTGACATTGACCTTTGACCTTGACCTACATCCGGGTACTTTGCTTTTGCTTCACTCCGAATCCAACATCCCCGGTACTTAACCTCCTTTACTACTGACAACACATTATCTTTGACACTACCAAGAATTGTTTGCAAAGACGCAAAGAAATCTTCTCGAAAGTAAAAATTACCTTCACGTGGTCCTGACAGAATTAGTGATCTCTTCTTCACCGATGCCCAATCTTGTCCGAGACCTGACGATTCCGCCATCGTCACCATTCACTTGCTACACCTTGTAATACCTGCAACACTCCAACAATTCGAAAGATTTATGCGTGGGCTGAAGAGAAACCAGAGTACTTGTACTTCGGTGCGTGAAGCAAACATAGTACCCGTCGATTTCGAACTGGCATGGAGATTATCTTTGAAATGCTTGTGCGTTCTAAAAAATTGTCACTATGGAGATTCGCAAACGATCAGCGTCTATTAATTATGATTAATCCCCAGTGAAAGACTTAATTTATTGCAGTAGTACATCGAAAATTAACTCATGTTCCCAGGGATTCTATATGTACGTAATGGCGGTCCGATCTTTGATCCTTGATGATGTGGAATCAAAGCAGCTATGCAATACGGAACATTACGTAGGTCTAAGGTGGCTTCCAAATACTCGGAAACGGCTGTCCTAACCCTAATACAATAACACACGCGAATTAAGCAGATGGAGTTATTTTTATGTTTGAATTACCCTAACCGAAGTCAGGGTTCAAAAAATTAGTCTATAGACTCATTGTAATGTTCCTCTCCACGGAAATCTTTAGTAAAAGGCGAAAGATTTATGCGTGGGCTGAAGAGAAACCAGAGTACTTGTACATCGGTGCGTGAAGCAAGCGCTATGAAAAAGGTCGGCATAGAAAATGGTGCCTATAACGGCGCACACACGACTCAGAGACAGGGCTAGAAATTAATCACTTTGAAAACTGACTACCGTTTGATAAACATCAGGTCTCTGTTCGATCATGAAGTGTTATAATCGACATATAGTAAGTGACATTATGATTTTAACCAGCTGTGGACTGGTCACCCTAAAGGAATAAGAACTACAGATTAATTAATTTCCTACTTGACCGATAGGGACAGCAAAGTCGCAATTCTTTTGGAGGCGACCGTCACCAAACGGTATCGATTCACCTTTGGCCACCCTATGAGTACCCGATGACGTGTGAAGAAAATATCATTTTATTTCTCGGTTTAGGGAAATAAAATGATGTGATGACTCGATGAAGATTTGTTCTGTAATAACAATATGTATATCACAGAAATGGTGACATTTGAAGTCTACGACAATTGCGTATGTCCGACGCTTACATTTCTGGCTGGCGCGTGAAGTGTAGGGTTTACGTTCTTAAGTATTGCTTCTCCACACAGCCCCTTCTGGGGCTAACCTAGGAGATGTGCAGTGCTCATTGCAAAGGGTGCGTGAAACTGAATTTGACAAATAATTTTAAAATAAAATAAAACAAATAATTATGTAAACCAAGTGCAATAATTTGTGCAGGTTAAAAACACAGTCTCTGTCTATAGTCTGGTAAGGTGGGCTGGAGCAACAAGGTGGATGGTGCTCAGAGCTTGTTGGAATGGGCGTAGTGTGGGTAGGGTTATTGTTTCTGGGGGAAGTAAATTCCAAGCTCTTATAACTCTAGGATAGAATAAGTATGCATATGTATTTATGCATGTATTTGTATGTATTTGTTTGGATCACTGTTTCGTGTACGGGAGCATGGGACTATAAGATGTTGTGGTAGGGTAATGTTCAGGAGTTTGTGGTTTATTTTGTAGAAGAAAGTAAGTTGGTGTTGTAATCGTCTTCTTTCTAGAGTCTGCCAACCAAGTTTATTTATGAGGCTGGTTACGCTTGTTGTGCGGCGGTGGTCATTTAAAGTAAATCAAGCTGCGCTTCTTTGGATATTTTCAAGGGTATCAATGTTATTTTGTGTATGGGGATTCCATGCTACAGCTCCGTACTCTAGTTTTGGCCTTACTAACATATTGTAGGCTGTTTCCTTAACTTTAGATGTTACAGGGTGGAGAGAGCGTTTAAGGAGGCCAGGTGTTCTAGCGGACTGAGATGCAGTGGTGTTAACATGCTTTGTCCACGACAGTTTAGAATCTATTGTGATGCCAAGATAGGGATGTGAATCGTCTTGGGAAACTGGTTGGTTTGAGATGGTGTAAGTGAAAAGGCTTGGTTTGCGTTTATGGGTAATTCTGAGAAGTTGACATTTTGGGATATTGAAGTTCATTTGCCACTTGTCTGTCCAGTCGGTTAGTTTGTTTAGGTCTGTTTGAAGGATGTTATGGTCTGCAGGTGTTTGGATTTCTCTATATAGGATCGAGTCATCGGCAAAGAGTCTGATAGTTGAGTTAATTGAATTGGTGATGTCATTTATGTACAGTAGGAAGAGGACTGGGCCAAGGACTGAGCCTTGGGGTACGCCGGAGATGACATTTGCAGGAGCTGAGTGGGAACCATTTATTGATACGATCTGGGTGCGGTTTGATAGAAATGACGTTATCCATTGTAGTGTGTGACCTGTGATACCATAGTAGTTTAATTTATTGAGAAGTCGTTTGTGGGGAACCTTGTCGAAAGCTTTGGAAAAATCGAGGAGGATGACGTATATTTGTTTCTGGTCGTTCATAGAGGAAGCCCAGTCATGGACTGCTTCCACAAGCTGTGTTTGGCAGGATAGTCCAGTTCGGAATCCATGCTGGTGATGGAGGATAACGTTGTTAGCACTGAGGTGTTTCCACATGTGACTAAGAACGATATGCTCCATCACCTTGCACAGAATGCATGACAGGGAAATTGGTCTGTAATTTACGGGATCACTTTTGCTGCCTTTCTTGTATACTGGGGTGACAAGAGCTGTGGTCCAGGCTTGTGGGAGTTTGCTGGAGGTGTATGATTGCTGGAATATGTGTTGTATTATTGTAGATATTTCTCTAGCAGTCTCCTTTAATACTTTTGCTGGGATTTCATCTGGTCCTGGTGCCTTGTTTGGTGTTAGAGCTTCAAGCTGTTTTATGATGCCATTTATTCCGATATTAAGTGTTTCGATTGAAGGGAATGGTGATGGGCCTTTAGTTGGGATAGGAAGTTGTTCTTTGGTGAAAACTGATTTGAAGTGGTCATTTAGTGTGTTTGCTTTATCGTGATCAGTTGTTTGCATCTTGCCATTTGCTTTTAGTGTTGGGATGCCAAGGTTTTCAGTTTTTGTTTGTTTAATGAAGGACCAGAATCGCTTAGGGTTTGTGGTGAGGCTTTCACCTATGATGTTATTGATGTAGCTGTTGTAGGATTTGGTTATTTCTTTGTTGACTTCTTTTCTTAGGTTCTTGAAGTGTTCCCAGTGTTTGTTTTTCTTTGTTTTCTTAGCATTAGCATGAGTTTTGTCCCGTTTTCTTTGTAGTCTGATTATGTTTTTTTGTGATCCAGGGTAAATGCGGTTTTGATTTTGTCATGCGGCTAGGGATAGATTGTTCTATCAGTCGAGTGTAGTTTTGGTGAAAAAAGTTCCAATTTGCATCAATGTCTAGGTTATCGGGATTTCGGGCAAAGTACTTTTGAGCAAGAAGGGTACAGTTTGATCTGAGGGCTTCCCAGTTAGCAGACTTAAAGTTGTACACTTTGTGTGGAGGTTTGGTTTTCTTCATCGGGTTCATATTAATGTGAAAGAGAACAGTTTCGTGATCGCTCATACCTGTCACTGTGTTTACGCTGGATATAAGGGCGGGGTTTGGTGTAAGTACAAGGTCAAGGATATTTCCAGAGTCTAGTCGGGTCGGTTCATTTACCATATTTGTTAAACCATATTCACTGACTATTTCAAGTAGTTTGTTGTGTTTTGTTGCTGTCTGTTGGTTTGTTGTACAGAGGTTTTCCCAGTTGATGTCTGGTAGGTTTAGGTCCCCGGCGATTATAACTGATGGAGGAAGTTTGCAGCCACGGTAGAGGATAGCCAGGGATTCATGTAGGGCTTCCAGGGATGTTGTATGATCATTTGGGGGTCTGTAGTAGGATGCCAAATAGATGGCTTTGTTATAAAAGAAGTGTAGTTTAGTCCAAACTATTTCACACGTAGTATTCAGTTTATTTTGGGGGTCTGCAATTATGTCATTTCTCAGTGCTATCAGAACACCACCTCCATGAGTGTTGCGGTCCTTTCTGATTGCATCATAGTTTGTGGGGAGAAAAGAATATGTGGGGATGGTTGAATCAAGTTTGGTTTCCACTAGGAAAAGTATGTCAGGGTTTGTTGAATTTATTGTTGCTTGAAGTTGGGATACTTTGGCTGTGCTCTTGACACTGTTGCAGTTGATCAGCATGGTTTTTAGTTTAGATTTTGTTTTAGCATTTGCTCAGTCGGGGGTAGATGTATTTGCTGGATTAGGTGCAAATGTAGGGTTTTGGTCATCCATGCTATGTGTGTAGTTACTGCTGTCTGAAAGAGACTGCAGAACTGAGTATTGGTTTGATGTGGTTATGTTGCTTGAGTATATACATCTGGAATTGTTTGGGAGCCCACAGCAAGAGCAAAACCATAGGACACTGTTGTGCTTTAATTGTTCATATGTGGTATCATTTATTTGGACACACGAGGTGTGGTACCAGCAGTCACATTCATCACATTGGATGGCATGGTGGTGTTCATGTACTGCATGACTGCAGGTGCCACATGGGAAGTCTGGAATGGAGGTTGACGTGGGGCCAGGGTTTGGATGAAGGTTCCCTGCTTGGACTAGTAGTCCACAAATATACAGTAAGGAAAGGCTGTGAGGTTTAGTTGGCATCATCTTGTTTTTCTTTGTATCTGTGAATTTTGGAAAGGATGGCAGCTTTCTTGTCAGCATTGTTGAAAATGTTGGGACGCCATCCTCAATTATGGAGTTTTGGTGGAGGTATCTATGCATGTTTGCAGCAACAAAGCACAGGGCTATGAGCTGTGTGAACTTCATGTCGAGGCCAGGGAGTGGATTGCGAAATATACTGCCTTTGGATTAGCTAAAGCCGCATTTAAGTAGAATAAAAGTAAATAAAACTAAGCTGTTTTAAAACAGTGCAAGTGCAGGGTTTGGGCTGGTGCAAACACAAACAGGTAGATGGTAGGGTATATGAATAATAGTAAGTTTATGTCCTGGGCCGACTCAGGACTCAGGGTATGTTTTAACACAGGGGTACGTGACAGTTGTACACCCGAAGGAGGGCCTGTTAGTAAGTTCATGAGATGATAAAACAGAGGGGGGATATTATTCCTTACACAGATGTTCCTAATCTAGAGCTATTTCGATAATGCCTAGTTTATGTGACTGGTATTACTAATATTTAATGACTCAAGGTAATGTGCATTTATTTTGTAAGAGTGCGTCGATTATTTGAGTTGCTGTGGGGGCGATTTTGGTTTGGCGCGCTCTGCTTATTGTTTACAAATCCGCCATTTTGATTTAAAAGTTTGTGTTGGTTGTTAGGCAATATAATTTAGTGAACTATAACTTTGGACTACTTGATCGCAAATGTATTGATATGTACGTATTGTGATGATGCTACAAATGCTTGTATGTAAATTTTGAATGATGACAGTCTTGATAATTTGTGTTTTTAACAATAAACGAATGAGAATAAAACAAGAATCAACTACACCTGACGCATGCGCACTCACTAGTCAGTGACAACATTAAACGTGCATATGTACACATACCGTCCTGCTTTTAGCAATTGTTAAGAAGTAAAGAAAAACTGCAACAGGTCGATCACATGACGGGCAACGACGTGTGCCATTGTGATCTTGTCCGTGTGATCATAGTGCGTAATAGGCTGCATAAAGTGAAATGACCGCTTATGGAAAACAAAATCAACTTTTGACCTGCAGATCCCGATTTGTTGTTAACTATATCTTCAAAGGGCATTTCGTTGATTTGGCACATATGAACCGAGTTAATCAAGTTAAGTTTTCCGATGGTGCGACATTGTCGCTTTATGTTATTGCCGTTTCAGAACAATAGCCCACTATTCGCGTGTCAATCACACAATGCAGTCGCCAACAGTTAGTAGACGGTACGCAACACCTTTTAATTACCGCAATCGAACTTCATGGGGTCAATCGTGCGTTTTTTGACAATGAAAGCAACAGGGTGTGCGAATTTGACTAATTGGATTTTTACAGTCGAGAAGCGTGTTCGCGTTAGCGACAACAAAACGCTACGTCGTTACAAAAGAAAGCTCAACATTTGCGTAATGTTATTTCACAAAGCGTGACACACCAGTTGCGTGTGGCAATGCCGAATCGTTCGCTCAGTTTGGCGATCGAACGATTCTACTCGTGGCTGGTATAGTGTGTGTTCTGCAGTGTAATCCAAGCGAGATGGCCAGGTGCTCGCGTCTGTATACAATAGTAGCTGCGCCGTAAATGCGAGCTGAGAAACACCATTGTTAGATTCTTGGAAACGTGCATATTCAAACAAGATTTCAAAACTTATCCGGGATGATTGATTCTTTTGAAAATAACAAAAAAATGCAATTGTAAGGAAACTAGCTGAGACGCGTATCGAAAGTCATTTCCTCGAAGTAGCCGGGACGGGAGAGCAGAAGGTAGTTCACACGAGGGAAAACTATTGCGTTTCCTGTGCTAAATATATATTTCTTAACATTTAGGCAACACATGACACGTTAGTTTCCAGTAGGAAACTCGTAAAAACTGCATACCGTTTTCGAGAAAGAATCCCACCAAAAAGTACCCCTCGATTTCGAACCGGCATGAAGATTTTCTTTGAAATGCTTGTGCGTTCTAAAAAATTGTCACTGGAGATTCGCGAACGATCAGCGTCTATTGATTATGATTAGTCCCCAGTGAAAGACTTAATTTATTGCAGTAGTACATCGAAAATTAACTGTACCAATTTATTCCACAACTAATTACTTGAAAGAAATTCACACCACACACCCAATCCTCATGTTCCCAGGGATTCTATATGTACGTAATGGCGGTCCGATCTTTGATCCTTGATGGTGTGGAATCAAGCCAGCTATGCAATACGGAACATTACGTAGGTCTAAGGTGGCTTCCAAATACTCGGAAACGGCTGTCCTAACCCCAATTCAATAACACACGCGAATTAAGCAGGTGTAATTATTTTTGTGTTTGAATTACCCTAACCGAAGTCAGGGTTCGACAAATTAGTCTATAGACTCATTGTAATGTTCCTCTCCACGGAAATCTTTAGTAAAAGGCGAAAGATTTGTTTCTTTAAATGTTTATTCGCAATATTGTACATGTATATACAAAGTAAAAGTTGCACGAATAATCGAATAAACTACCTTCGATATAACTTGTATACAGTCCCCTGCTGTAAGCGGTTCAAGAAAGGAATTTTTTTCCACAATTTATCAATTGAAATTTTTTTTTTTTAAAGGATCTCTTAGCACGGTATATGTTTATCCCTTATCCAATTATTTGGTTTGCGGACTTGCGGGAATTAACCCTCCATTGGTCCAAATGACGAATGAATGATGACATTACTGACTTCAATATGATATGAGGTAGCTTGGGGGCTTTTTAGGGCCGCGCCAGTGGCAGAATGAAAGAACGTGTGACGGTAGACCCCCCTATAGGAGTCCTCCCTCACAAGCCTTGACAAAATGACACGAAATGAGAAGTCAGGCTCTTTGTGGCTGTTTCCACTCAGTTGATCATTGGATGATGTTACTTGAGTATAGGATATATCCTACCGTGCAAGAAAGCGATTTAGAATTTGTATAACCATATGTGCGACTCTATGTATACACATATATGCACTCATAAACGCGCACACTTTTATACATTCATAATGGGCCGGTACCCTTAAAGGTGAGTCGAAAGTACAAGTCCAAAAATGTTAATTAGAAATACGATTACAACAGGTTATATGTACCAGAATACGTAGACGTTTCTGTAGTGATCCTGAAGGTGTCCATAATATTATTATATTGAGTTGTCACACAGCTCTGCAAATGTTGTAATTAATCTCTAAAGGTGTAGTACACCAAGAGGTAGCGTCCACCTGATGCAATCATATATATACACACACATACGTACATATATACACACACACATATATATATATATATATACATATAAACATACATACATACACATATCTAATCAAGCAATTATAGTAACTACATCAATAAATGTCACGATATATTGTTTGATACAACAGTATGTCTAACATATATTATTAAAGGTAAATGACTGAATTCAAATTCTTTAGTGTAGTCACTTCGTAAAGCTGCCTCTACAATATAGGCAGAGGAAAAAAACATCACTGTGCGAAGCTAATAATGACACTGTATGATTGCAAGTGTTCACTATGTGAGTAGACGGACGTCGCATTGTAATTATCGGTCGAGCGACACTGTTCGAAATTGCGTAACGATTTAGCCGGGCCGATCAGGTGACTTTGATCGTTATAACACTTCACGAGACACTCCTGTCGCTACAAGGCACGACTGTGATGACAGGCCACTTGTGCTATCGGCTGTGAAAGTGTTCTGACTCGAACGAGCAACATTGGTCGGTGTTGTTTCCGCAAACTTCCCGGACTTTATGAGTCGCGTGTCACAAGGCGGTCGTGTTGTTTAACGGTCTTTCTGCGTGAGTGTTTGCGTGTTAGGCCCGCCGGTCGAACGACACTGCTCATTGTGGCGTTGTGAAACTTCCAAGGTACAACTGGCTGGCGACTGCTTGATGTGAGTCTCCTCTAGGACGTGGGTTGTTGACATCTAGCGAGCACTCCCAAATGTTACGAGTCGAGGCTGGGTTTGAATGTTACACTGCTTGCTGTTTCCCAGCCTTCTCTGAGGAGCGACTGGTTGGTCTCACGGTGAATTTGTTGTCCTTGTGGTTTCAACTGAAACACTCCTATGACTTATAGTTAAACGGTTCTAAGGCGGGTGTACGCACAATAGGGTCTTAACCGAATTGCCTTCAACTCAGACAACATAGTTATCTCGGCATCTAAAAGAATGCTTGCGAATGAAAGCATTAATATTTAATGCTTTTACTTTTTTAAGTCTTGTTTACATAAATTTCTGATATTCCAAATCCAGTTTTCTAGTAAGTTATTCAATAGAATAAGCAACTTACGGTGGATGAAGCCGCAACAGAATTTTAATGTTATCATTATCCATGTAAGCTATATTCCTGTTTCTGCACCAGTATTTTGTTAACATTTCTCTGTCGAATCAGTGGTAATCTGTTTTAATTCGTGATTCTAAGCATCTAATAAAGAAACTTCTTATACCCAAAGTTGTCACCTTCTTTTTGTCATATTTTACTTCATTTCTCTACGTCCATATGCAGTACTTATGTAAGTTCACAAAGAACAGCAACATTTCATTAAATTGTGGAACATTCATTTTTTTGTAAAGATTGAATACTACCAGTTTCTGGTCTATGTGGAAATGAATTCCTGTTAACCGTTCAAACACAGCTTCAACGAAAGTCCAATTTTCTTGTACTAAAGTATACCCAAAAAACAAATGTGTTAAGGACTCGTCGTTTCGCACACAGATTACACTCGGGTGTTTTATTAAGTTTGTAAGTGTGCAACTTTACTTGCGTCTTCAATGCTTGGTGTGCAATTCTCCATGCTAAATCTCTGTATTTTTGATTTACGAACTAACAATGAATGTTTCTCAAGGCCAGTTCAAATTCGATTGACGGGAAAATCGATTTGACATATGGTGGGTGCACTTTCATTAGTTTATTATATATAATCTTTGTAGTCACCATTTCAGTTCCACAATAATTGGGAAATTCTTCAACGAAACTGCGGAAAAGCTTTAAGGCATCTCTATAAAACTTGGGTGCTGACTATGAATGTGGTTTGGTTTTGTCAGCTAGAG
Organism: Paraescarpia echinospica; assembly: GCA_020002185.1. Taxonomy (NCBI): domain Eukaryota; kingdom Metazoa; phylum Annelida; class Polychaeta; order Sabellida; family Siboglinidae; genus Paraescarpia; species Paraescarpia echinospica. The sequence goes on along the minus strand of CM034534.1, from coordinate 31,685,188 downwards.
AGGAATTAATATCCAGTACTGTGCAAGAAAAATCCATTTTGCTTGACTTCCTTTTATTAATGTCAACACGTGTTTAATTATTAATGCATTCAATTTAGTTCGTAAGTTTACCACATTCATCCCTCCTTCATAGAAACTGTTTTGCGTTGTCTTTCTATTAACCATTTCTACTTTGTTTTTCCATGTGAATGAAAACAATAGTTTGTTTAACCGTGTTTCCACATATGCAGGCATAAGTAATACACTTTCTGCATACCAAATGGAATTACAGATAACCGTATGTAAGATAACGCTTCTGCCTTTAAATGTCAAGTCTCTATTACTAAATAAATTTACAGTTTTTTCAATTTTCGAAGCAATTTTCCCCCAGTTGTTACTTTCAGCATGTTCTGACCCTAAATAAATCCCATATAACTTCTTAAGTTCACTCGACCATTTTAAACCAAAAGGCTGGTCTTTTCTATCTCTCCATTTACCTATCAAGTTCCAAATGTTTTTTGTTTGTTTAACTTCGCTGCTGATACCAACTCATACAATTCTATTAACATTAGAATTTTCCTAACTGAACTGTCATTTGTTACAAATAAAGTTGTATCATCGGCGTACTGAGATATTTTTGCCTCTTCTTGTGTCCCAGGAAGTGGGAATCCTTTGATCATGGGATCATTGCGTATGCGTTGGGCAAAAGGTTCTATACATAGCACATAGAACAAAGGTGACAGGCTGCATCCTTGTCGTACACTACACTGAACTGGTAAGGACTCTGTAATGAATCCGTTTACTAATATTTGACTTGACACGTCAGCGTATAATAGTTTGACCAAGGAAATGAATTGCGTTCCAAACCCAAAAGCTTCTAGTACAGTAAAAGTATGTGATACTCTATCAAACGCTTTAGATTGATCTAATGATATAATGGCACCTGCCATATTCTTCCCATTTATATATTCTGTAATATTTCGAATCAGATGTATGTTATCTTGGATGGTACGCCCTGGAATTGAACATGTTTGGTCTGGATGTACTGTTTCATTCATTACTGTCCTTAGTCTTGAAGTAAGAGCTTTAGAAACAATTTTGTAATCACAGTTTAATAAGGAAATAGGACGCCAATTTGTCAAAAGTTCTGCGTTTTCTTTGTCTTTACATATTAGTGTTATTAAACACTGTCTTTGGGAAGGTTGAAGTTTTCCTTCTAACCAACAACGATTTATCAGATTTACAAACGATTTACCAATGTAAGGAAAAGCGAAAGTGTAAAATTATGTTGGTAATCCATCCGGTCCTGGGGATTTATTATTCTCCATTAGTTTTATTGCTTTCTTACATTCTTCCAACGTTATTTGTCCTTCACACAGTTGTGAACTCTCTTCACTCAGTTTTGGGATGTCTTTAAGAAAATACTCATTTAGGGAAACGTCAGTATCTTTTCGTTTATACAATTTTTCATAAAATTGTCTACATTCTTCTTTCATTAGTAGTAAATATTTCTCCTTTATCATTTTTTAAGAATTTAATATATTTCTCTGTGGCCGACTTTTTCTCTTTAATTAAGAAGAAAGTTGTAGGTTTTTACCATTTTCTAAGTATTTAACTTTGGATCTTATTTTCGAACCTTCTAACAATGTATTATTAATAGAATCTACCAAGCTTTGTGCTTTTTTAATTTGGTTTTGTAAATCTTGTGATATTCCGTGTTTGTTTCCGAGTCGGTTTAGTCTTTTTAAATTTTGTTTTGCTTCTTGTAATTCAGATTGTTTAACTCGTAATAATCGCATAGAATGGAACATTATTAATCGTCGGAATTGTATTTTACATTCTTCCCACCACTCGGTGTTATGTTGAGTACTTGTTTCTAATGTTTCCCATAAATATTTAAAATCAATTTGAAAGTATGGATCTTCTAAAGTTTTCGTATTACATTTCCAATACCCTGGTCCAGTCTCTTGCAGAACATCACCCAAAGTAACATATAATGACACCATCATGTGATCTGAAATATTATTGCCTAATGAGTCATGTTGTACTGAAATTACTCTTTTTAAAAGTGTGTTTGATACATAGAATTGGTCAAGTCTGCATTGTATTGAGTTTTCCCAGGAATATTCTTTTTTATGAGGGTACTATTTTCTAAAAGCATCTTGTAGTTTATTTTTATTACAAATAGGTAATAGGACATTACGACCCCGAGCTCCGTTCATGTCATTCCCTCCACTCTTGTCTAATTTTATATCAATTACACAGTTAAAATCTCCTCCTAATATTATGGGGAATTTTTCATTTAGGTACTGATTGAAGGAAGTAAAAAATTCTTTACGATTGACGGGAATTGTTGGAGCGTAAATATTTAACAATTGTATTGTTTGGCCATTAATTGTTACCAGTAGCCATAGTAATCTTCCTTCTGTATCTCTTTCTATTGATTTAATTTCAAATTTTAAATTCGTTCTAAACCAAATGGCTACCCCTTTTGAATTCGGTGATCCAAATGACCAATACATTTTCCCTCCCCGTTGTTGTTCCCAATTTTTACTAGAGGAAGTATTACAACAATGTGTTTCTTGTAATAAACAAATGTCTACTTTGTTGGTTTTTAAATACTGAATAATTTTTTTCTCTTCAGAAATTCTTTGAGACCCCTACAATTTAAAGACGAAACTCGTAATTTGTTACTCATTTAAGTTTTTTGTAGTTTTATTTTTTTCTTTAGTCTTCAGTTCCACATTTCTTCTTATTTGAAATACCTGACTCCGATTCATAACCTGAGTTATGATCGGACTCTCCCTCCACTATCACTAGTCTGCCCAGTGAAGGGCTTGCCGGCGAGGGCGGAGGGGAAACACTACGTGATCTCTTTTTCCTCAACATTATCTCCCATTTCCCCTCCCCGTCGTCGGGAGACATGCTCTCCGCACTATCATCTGAGAACATGTCTCCCGACACCGGGGCTGAGTCCTCCCTCTGAGGGCTACTTCCCCCTGCCTTCTCTGGTGACTGGACATTTTCTTCAATCCCCTGAACTGGTGGGCTATGTGAGTTTTCCCTCTCCGGTTCAGACTCCTTTGGTACTGGCCTCACAATCTTATTTCTATTCCTTCTTAGTTCTGTTAGTCTGTCTAAATATAATCTTTGGATGCCTTCCGCGGCAACCACCCACGCTTTTCTTTCCTCCTTAGACAAACCATTTAATGCTGAACGCATTTGTTCGGTTAGTGTATCTATTCTTTGTTAGGAATTGACCGCGCCCTGTAGATGGTCTCCAACATAGGCGGTGCTTACCTCGTCTGTCGCATTTGTCTCCGCCGGTGCTACCGTCACGCTACCGTGCGTGCCGTCTCCGTTGTTGTGTAACTGGGCGTTGTCTGTCGCATTTTTCATTGTCGTCTCAGCTTCCATTCTTTCTTGCGACGGGGTCTCCACGACTGTCTCTTCGTCTACACACATGTCTTCTGCCATTCCTTCTCTGTCTTCTCCCTCTCCACTCTTCTTCCCACGGGTAGCTTTGGCGTATGTTGCTTTCTTCTCACTACACCCCTCTGTCGTGTGGCCATACTCACCATGGTGACGACAGAAGGGTGTACTGCATTCTCTGCGGTAGTGACCTGTTTTCCGACATTTTAAACAAAGTGGCGGTGTGCCCGTTATGGTCACCAAACATTCACATTTCTCATAGGTAGTCGGATTTGTTATTTCAATGATATGCGGGATATCACGTTTGTCACCGATCATCAATACCGACCTTACACCTGTTGCCACACTTTCAAAACCTACACTAGACGATTTCTCATAGTTTATAGAAGTTATACGACAAAAATCGTCTCAAGCTGCTCTACGACGGCCTCATTAGATACGAAGGGCGGGGCCCAGTGAATTCGGGCTGTAAACTGCCTATTATCTGTAGATTTTGTCTTGAAAAGTTTTCCTTTCACCCTCATAATCCCTGCCTTTAGAAAGGCATCTTTCGCTTGCTCAGACTTGGCGGCCAAGTGCCACACATTACTTTTGTTTAACGGCCCAAAAGCTAACACATTTTCGCTCACCTTTCCCACGATGTTTTCTATTGGTGATAAGAAATCATCTCGCAGATAGAATGTTCCGTCATACGGGCCTGTCAAAACTACAGAACATCGCTGCACCGCCTCCCAACCATCTTCCAACTCCACCATCATACGCCGCTCATATTCTAACTTACTTGATGATCAAGGTGTCTCCTGTGCCAGGTAAGTTCACACGAGGGAAAACTATTGCGTTTCCTGTGCTAAATATATATTTCTTAACAATTAGGCATCACATGACACGTTAGTTTCCAGTAGGAAACTCGTAAAAACTGCATACCGTTTTCGAGAAAGAATCCCACCCAAACATAGTACCCCTCGATTTCGAACCGGCATGAAGATTATCTTTGAAATGCTTGTGCGTTCTGAAAAATTGTCACTGTGGAGATTCGCGAACGATCAGCGTCTATTGATTATGATTAGTCCCCAGTGAAAGACTTAATTTATTGCAGTAGTACATCGAAAATTAACTGTACCAATTTATTCCACAACTAATTACTTGAAAGAAATTCACACCACACACCCAATCCTCATGTTCCCAAGGATTCTATATGTACGTAATGGCGGTCCGATCTTTGATCCTTGATGATGTGGAATCAAGCCAGCTGTGCAATACGGAACATTAAGTAGGTCTAAGGTGGCTTCCAAATACTCGGAAACGGCTGTCCTAACCCTAATGCAATAACACACACGAATTAAGTAGGTGGATTTATTTTTGTGTTTGAATTACCCTAACCGAAGTCAGGGTTCGACAAATTAGTCTATAGACTCATTGTAATGTTCCTCTCCACGGAAATGTTTAGTAATTTTTTTTTCTTTAAATGTTTATTCACATTATTGTACATATATTTACAGTATAAAAGTTGTATCAATAATTGAACAAACTAACGGAGAAAATATGCTGTGTACAATCATCTGGTTTTACCCGGTTGTTTACGTTTTTAAATGGACGTATGCTCCCAATCGGGCTTACAAACTGTATAAATCGCCTGTTATATATACAACTAATTTACTAGAAATATCATTAATTTTGAAACAAATCTCTGCACGGTATATGTTTATCATTTACCTGCAGTTGTAGACGAACTTGCAGGAGTTTACCTCCCCATAGATCCTTACAATGATGAAGAGGATGAAAACAATATTGAACGATGTAGCTTACGGGCTTTTTACGGCCGCGCCAGTAGGCAGAGTGCTGAACCGGAGGGGGTAAACCCCCCTATAGGGGTCTACACACACCTGCCCTAACACAATGGCATGAGGTGGTTATGATACAGGTTACAGGATGTATCCTACCACGCCAAAATTTTTAATTTGGTGTATGTATAAAACACAAGCGTACGCACCATGCCACGCAAGTATACATACGTACATTGCAGGTGATATTCCTGTAGACCAAAAACATTGCAGAAATATTCTTCAAAAGGCATATCTCTAATGGTTTCTACACAACAGGCCTTATATGATATATGTATCGCCCTTCTGTAAACAACAAGTAATGTCCACTGTAAGATAGTACGAAGTAATAGTGTCAACAATTCAATCGTGGTGATGTTCGTCCAATGTTCGTAACGATCTCCAATTGGAGCAATAGTCAACAGACTTGATATAGTGTTACTTCATGAATACAGGTGCTATAATGTGACAAGAAATATGTGAATAAATGTGTAAATTCACATGTCACTATATAATGTGATCAAGTGTCAAATTAGAGTGAATTAACGTTCACTGTGTGCACATCACTCTATATGATATACAATATACATTGTAAACACTGTTTGCGTTGACAGTTCCGGTCAGACTGTGCTCGCTGACGCGTAACGAGCACTCTAAGGCGCTAGTCTGTCGAGGAGCTGGCCGGGGTGGAAACATGTTGTCCGGAACGATGGGCCTGGGGTGGCAATCGAACGCTGACGCATTTCAAGAGCACCCCGGTCGTTACGTAACAGTGTACGACTGTGTCAAGGCGCTTCACGAATTGTCCCGTTCAGTATGTAACACGGCACGACTGTGTCGAAGGCGCTTCACGAACTGTCCTGTTCAGTATGTAACGGGGCACAAGTGTGTTGTCGAAGGCGCTTCACGAAATATCCCCGATCGGTACGAGGCACGACTGTGTCGAAGACGCTTCTCGAACTGTCCCGTTCAGTATCTAACAGGGACGATTTTGTCGAAAGCGCTTCACGGGCTATCCCCGATCGGTACGAAGCACTACTGTGCCGCAAGCTGGTCACCCATATAAATGTTCGAGCGTATTAAATATACAGGGAACCATTATTATGCATTTTCTATGCGGTATTTCTTTCACCCTGACTAAATACAATTATAAATCCAACTACATTACATATCATTATCAAAACATTACAAACTTATGAAACCAAATGAATAATATTAATACTGGTGAATTTCTTATACACTCAAAACTGTAGGCATTACAGCAACACACGTAATAATTGTACACTAATCTCCTTTATATATCGATATAGAAAATGTATAACCATTAACCTCACGAGGAACCAATAATTTGTAATTAAATTCTAAATAAATAAATATATTTAAATGAAGCAAAACACAGATGAATATATATATATATATACAAATTATCGGTTCCTCGTGAGGTTAATGGTTATACATTTTCTATATCGATATATAAAGGAGATTAGTGTACAATTATTACGTGTGTTCCTGTAATGCCTACAGTTTTGAGTGTATACGAAATTCACCAGTATTAATATATATATATATATATACGTACATATTAAATGATGACAATTCAAGGTGGATGGAGGCGCAACAAAATCTTGATTTTGTCTCCATCCACTTGTACTATCGAATTGTTTCTGCACCAATACTTCTTGAATTTAGCTTGGTCAAAGCGTTGATAATCTGCTTTAATTCGGGACTGTAACATTCTAATAAAGAGACCTTTTATACCTACAGCGGACACATGTTTCTTATTGTATTTTACGTCATTGCGCTTGGCCCAAATACAAGACTTGAGCAAATTAACCAATAATATAAGTAGTTCATTAAAGTGAGAAGTTCCATGTTTATCAAACACGTTAAATAATACAGTTTTCAGAGTTATGCAGACAGCGCAACCAGTTAATTCTTTCAATACAAATTCAACATACGCCCAACAACTTGATACCATGGAACACTCACAAAATAAATGAGAAAAATATTCAATTGTCTTGTTACAAAGGTTGCATTTAGAATTTCTACTAAGATTAAAAGTGTACAGTTTGTATTGGGTCATTAACGCTTGATGCACTATTCGCCATGCCACATCTCTATAGCGAGGATCTACAAACGAACATTGTATACTTTCCCAGGTAACACTGAAATCAATCGTTGGATAAATCGACACCACTTTTGGTGGGTGAACCTTAAACAATTTGATATATATAAATTTCGTAGTGACAGATTCAGTTCCACAAAAGGACGGACATTCTCTGAGGAACATCCGGAAAACATTCATAACATTACAATAGAATTTCGGCGTAGTTTCCGAGTGTGGCCTTGTTAGAGCGGCTAGAAAAGAATTGTATTTCCGGAGTTGCATTCCTATCCAGTACCTTGCAAAAAAAGTCCACTTAGCTTCGCTACCTTTAACTAATTGTATAACTAATTGTATAACAAAAGGCTGATCTTGTCTGATTCTCCATTTTTCCAACCATATTCCAAATGTTTTCTGTTTATTCAGTTTGGCTCCTGATACTAATTCAAATAATTCTACTACCATGAGTATTTTTCTAACTGAACTATTATCTGTGACAAATAGATTCGTGTCATCTGCATATTGTGAAATGTTTACTTGTTCCACCGTTCCAGGTAGAGGAACTCCTTTAATCATAGGATCACTGCGAACACGGTGTGCGAATGGTTCCATACATAGAACATATAGCAGAGGAGATAAGCTTCAACCTTGTCCCACACTTCTTTTTACTGGAAACGAATTGGTAATGAACCCATTTACCAAAATTTGACTAGAGATGTCTGTGTGTAAGAGTTTAACCAAAGATATAAACTCTGGTCCTAAACCAAATGCATGTAGTACATTAAACAAGTATGCATGCGAAACCCTATCAAAAGCCTTAGACTGGTCTAAGGAAATAATTGCAGCGGCCATATTTTTATTATTTGTATATTCAATTAGATTATGCATCAAGTGGACATTGTCTTGCATAGTCCGACTTGGGATAGAACAAGTTTGATCACTATTAACAATGTCCCCTAAAATTATGCGTAATCGCATTGTTAAAACTTTTGAAAGAATGTTATAATCAACATTTAGTAACGAGATAGGCCTCCAGTTCTTCAATTTATCATGATTGTCTTTATCTTTACATATAAGAGTTATGAGTCCTTGTCTTTGAGAAGAGGGTAACTTCGCCTCGTGCCATCATCTATTCAGTAATTTAGTGAAAGCCTCTCCAATATACGGCATGGCAAAAGTATAAAATTCTTTAGGTAATCCATATAATTTTGTAATTTGACATCTTTCCCAAAGCATTCTTAATTTCTTCTAATGTAATCGGTCCTTCACATTATACTGCTGTTTCAATATTTACTGTCGGCAAATCTTTCAAAAAGTAATAATTTAAATAATAATCAATCACTTCATATTTGTAAAGGTCTTTGTAGAAATTTACACATTCTTCTTGAATTTCTTTATTTAATGTAATAATCTCCCCTGTTTCCCTAGTCAACTTCTTAATGAATTTTGACTCAGCAGATTGTTTTTCCTTTCGTAGAACATATCTGTTTGGTTTCTCATCCAATTCAAGATGTTGCACTTTGGCTTTAATTTTTGATCCTTCTGCTTTTTCAGTATACAAATTATTAATAACTCCACGAGCGTCAGATATTTGATCATCTAAGTTATCTGGTGGGTTCGTATCCCGAGATAACTCACCTTTGCACTTTTCCAATCAGAGCTTTGGTCAGTCTCTTCCGCCAATGTTTCCCGCAGGACAGCAAAGTCAGCTTTGAATTGTTCATCCTTTAAAATCTTTACATTACATTTCCAATAATTTAGCCCTAATGTAGACTTATCAAAACATCCGTTTTAATAACCATACTAACTAAACTGTGATCAGTGATAACATAAGGAATATCAATGTGTTCTACAGAAACTGTGTCTTGTAAGAGAGAGTTGGATACATAAACTCGATCAAGTCTACAAAAAATTGTATTTAATGAATTCCTCCAAGTATATGCTTTCTTCCCGAGATATAATCTCCGTAATGGGTCAACCAGATTGAAATCATCACAGACAGATTTAAGAACTTTACTTCTCGTTTCACCGTAACTATCAATTCCTCCACTTTTATCAAATTCACTGTCTAATACACAGTTAAAATCTCCTCCCAGAATTATACGATATTGACCTTGTAAATGGTAGTAGAAAAAAAATAGTTCGATCCATATTAATTACAGGAGCATATATAACTGCTAATCTTATAACTTGTTCGCCAAATTTCACTAATAAGGATAATATTCTACCATCATTATTTCTGGAGAGGGAAACAATTTTAAAGGACAATCCTGGTTTTTAAAAAAATCCCTACCCCTCGCGTCCTATTATTGCCGAAAGACCAATAACAGTTCCCACCCCATTCATGTCTCCAAGAATTCCCAATAAATTTTGTATTACAATGTGTTTCTTGAAGGTAACATATATCAATTTCTTTTTCTGTTAAAACATTTATAATAAATTTTCTTTTACGCCAGTCCCATAAACCTCTACAATTGACGTGTTCCACGGCTGGGACCGCCCCTCACCGCCAGATCCTACATCCTCCGGTTCGCAGAACATGTCATCCGACGTAGAAGCTTGGTCCGACACCGAGGACTTCTCCTTTGTCGTCGTCCCCTCGTGATCCTCGCTGACCACCGGCACAGAGTCGTCTCTGTCCATAGTCACCATCTCCGACATAATAATTGTCACCGTCGCAGCCGTCGTCATCGCCACCGTCGTCGCGCCGCCGCCGCCGCCGCCGTCGCCGTCGCCGTCGTTTCCTTCGTCACCTCCGTCGTCACTGTCACCTTCGTTGTCACCGTCACATCTACAGCCGTCTCCTCATCCATATCATGCAAATGTTCCTCACCAGTCTGCCCCCTCAGTGCTCCTGCATGCGTATGACCCCTCCGTCGAACAGTCTTCAGTGGCGTGACCGTACTGACCGTGGTGTCGGCAGTACGGGGTTGTACATCCCCGGCGGTAGTGCCCTTCCTTCCTGCAACGCAGACACAGTGGCTGCCGACCCGTGACGGTCAACAGCACCTCGCACTTTTCTCCTGTGCGGTCACTGACGAAGGGGACAATATGTGGTAACTTTTCCTTATCCCCCGTCATTATAACACTTCGAACTCCCGTACATACCCCCTCAAACCCCTTTGCAACCGACTTCTCAAACACTAACGACTAAACTTTCCCATACTGTTCCAGTTTGTTTACAATGGACTCACTGGGCAAGTATGGTCGTGCCCAGTGCACAGTAAAAGGAGTGGTCGTCCACGGAAAACTACGCTCAGGGATGACCACGCAATGAGACGCATCGTGATGCGCTCGCCAATGAGCTAATGCAAGAAAATCCGGGCTGCTTTACGCTTAAAATGTACGGAAATAAGTCTCAGTACTGTTTCGAGACGTCTCAGCAAGAAAAGGGGCTCAAGTCCCGCAAGCCGGCCCGGAAGCCACGCCTGACACCTGTGATGAAAAAAAGAGACTGGACTTTGCCAGACGACATCGCCACTGGACTCTCGCGCAGTGGAAGAAAGTGTTGTTCTCAGATGAATCGACCATGCAACAGTTTATACCTCGCAAGAGGCACGTTAGGCGGCCAGTAGGTAAGCGATTTGATGAGAAATATACAGCAGCCACAATGAAACACCAGCCAAGTCAGATGATTTGGGGTGCCATGTCATGTTTTGGCCCTTCTGGTCTGTATTTTATTCCACCTAACACCACTATGAATGGACCTAGGTAAGCGGAGTTGCTGAAGGAGAAGCTGAAACTGCATATGGACATCCGCAAATGTACGATTTTCATGCAAGATGGCGATCCTTGTCACCGATCCAAGGTAGCCACTGATTTCCTCAAGAAGAACAAAATAAATCTCCGTGCTGGAATGGCCTGGGAACAGCCCAGATCTAAATCCCATTGAGAACATGTGGACTATAATGAAGGATAAGGTGGCAGACAAACAACCATCAAGCCCAAAACTTGAAACAAGCTATCAAGGACGTTTGGGTCACTGAAATCACCCAGGAGTACTGCGAATCTCTGGTTTCTAGCGTGCCACATCGCATCCAGACGGTCATTGACAGCAAAGGAGGCCACACTAAATACTGAAAAGTAGAGACACTGACACTTTTGGTCGACATAAAATTTCATATTATGTTGTACTACGTTTATTTGGCGAAATAAACTGATATAATGTTATGTGAAGGCCAAAAAATCATAGTTTTGTCAAATTTCTTCAAAAAATCGTGCCTGGTCTTAACCTTTTGCAAATGACTGTAGTATTGTGTGCAAGTTTATCAAGTCAATAAAGCTATACAGGCGATTATAGATCAATCTTTCAGAGACTGGTCGTTTGGAGAAAACTGACAATAGCGCGATGGGCCTGTAGTTAGTAAACAAACTGGCATCGCCGGATTTGTAAAGTGGTATGATTTTGGCAATTTTTAGTTGATATGGGAATATTGTCAGCCCACTTATCCGACTCTCATTCGCCTTCGTGAACTCGGCAAGAAGAGAGGCGCAAAAAGTGTTGCCATTTCATGGCGCCTTGGTAACCCAGGCTCATAGAGTTACAACAATAATCATTCCCCTAGCATGTTCTAGGGGTCATGTTCTAGTTAGACTTCCTGTTTGGTTACGAAGAAAATGCAGTGTATTTTTAAGAAATGATTTTTTTACAAAATTCACATGCTGTAACATAAGTGCAATTTGAGTATGCAGATTTTCATGTGTGATTGTAGAAGGTGTTGACTGTAAAATGGTGTATTTCTAGATGACTTGAATAAGCGAAAGGATATTTGGCAGCAATTTGCCTGTGTGACCTGTTTGCGGAGTAATGCTTGCCGGCATTTGTAAATATTGACGGGTGTCATACATACAGGCATTTTACGAGAGCTAGAAGTATGCAATTTTGGTTAAAACCTATGAGCATGTCAATCAGATAATGATAACAGCAGGTGAGAAGTTTAAGACATTTTGCAGGTCACGTTTTCTTATAATCAGACAAAACGTTAACATGGTCGACAATGGGAAAACCATCTGTGTATTGACCCCTCTATTTACATCTGCGCGCAGGCTATGGACCATTAGCGCCTCTGGCGAGCTCCGGCGTTGCTACTCGAAGTGTAGAGTGGATATTAGTATTAGTAGCAATGTGTCAGATTTAAGCAGAAACATACCAATCGGCACAAGTACTGTCGAATCACACACATAACCTGGGTTGTTGTCATCTAGCTATCATCTATGTTAAGCACCGTGGCATGTATTTGTTTCATTTCTCTGGGTTGGTACGGGCGATAATGCAGTGACATCTTGCAAATTCAGTAGCCTAGCCCTACTTCCCCTAGCCTCCTAGGCCTAGCGAGAGGCAATGTTTCACCCTGGCCGGTGGCGCATTTAGGGAGAGGGCAGTAGGTCATGATTAAAATGTTTGACACTTGCGGAACTTGTGTTGAATCCAGATCCACCTTGATTTCGCCGTTATAACTTGAGTTTTGTCTAACTTTGATACCTCGGTGACAGACACAGTGTGTTAGTTCCACCATTCAGCATTATCCCAGGCATTTACGTTAATATGCCAGGGGCGATATTGACTGATGGAACGAATGCACCGTGGTATCAAATTTAGGTAAAAATGTGGTTATAGCAGTGAAATCGAGGTGGGTCTGGATAGTAGACATGTGCCAAATCTTTATGGGCCATTAATAAGGCATTATCATGAAAAGTACAGTACTCGTAGTTGTTATTGATATATGTCCAAAATATATGTTAATTTGTACATTTTATTTTGTCTAGATAGTTAACTAGTATTTTGTTTGTAATAAATAAATCTTGGTGATGTCAACAGGTAGTGCTGCTAATTCAGCCGGGAGAGAATCCATTATGATGTGGTCGACTTTCAACTTGTTTCCATGTAACAACACATTGGTAATTGTATTATTATATTACTTTGGAATGAACTTATACAAATGTCACATCATTGTTATTTTTTTAAATTAATTTCTTTGGATCTGCAACTTCACAACCACATTCAGTACATATGTGCTGCACACAAACCTTCAGATGATGTGTATGAAATCATTAATATTACAATTTTCAGTAGACAATGGCCAACAGGAGGTTGACCAGTGCTGACCACCCCCGTGACCTCTGTGCCCAGATGTACAAACTTCAGACTGAAGGCACATACTGTGACATCATAATCGAAGTTGGCATCAACCGTGTTTGTCTTCACAGTGTCGTGTTAGCTGGCTGCAGTGACATTCTCGCCACAGAGTTGACACAAGGAAGGAGTGATGACACGTCCTGTCTCAGTCTCCTTGGTTCGTTGGACGTCGTTGCCTTGCAACAACTTGTGCGCTACTTCTACATGGGCGAATTGCTGCTTGGGGAAGGCATGGATGTCGCTGCCATTTGTGTGTGTTGTCAACGCATGGGACTCTTGGCAGGGGTGCAGATGTGTGAGGCATATGTGAAGGAGAGAGACCTCGCAGCAAAGTCTGTCACCGCAGTAGATAGCATTGATTCTTTGAATGATGCGCAGATCCGGGGTCAAGTGATAGATGGGCAGAACCAAACTCTGATGACAGATGGGCAGAACCAAACTCTGATAACAGATGGGCAGAACCAAACTCTGATAACAGATGGGCAGAACCAAACTCTGATGACAGATGGGCAGAACCAAACACTGATGACTGATGGGCAGAACCAAACTCTGATGATGGCTAGGTCATCAGTAGAGGTTCACCACTGCAGAGCAATGACAAAGTTTGTGTATGTCACTGATTCTTACAAAGTCAAAGTACATCCATATTTAGAACCTGAACATGTCACTGGAAGAAAGATTTCTGAAAAGTCCAATGTTTCTGATGCGGCATCAGTGGGACATAGCAAGGCACCAGAATTTAAGTTCAACAGTGCTATTAACAGGAACATGAGAGAAGATGGGAAAGATAATGTACTGACTCAAAGTATGGATGAAGAAACTAGTTTAGAGACTAGCAACAAAAGCTGTTCTGTTGCAAGAAAAGGTGTGGTTTTAGTTGCTGCTGGTGGTCATTTTTTATATCCCCACACAACAGAGAGATGCACAACACGACAGGCAGACACACTCAGAGATATGGAAAAGGGGAGAAATGTTAAGTGCATCATAAGATGTTTGTCGAAGAAGTTAGCGTCAACTTGCGACGACAGTGGTGGTGAGGTGGTTTGTCGTAGGTCAGGGCGGGTGAAGCAAGTACCAAAGAGGTACATTGAAGACATAGCATGGGGTATCACCCTGGGGCATATTGGGACATTTGGAACCCAGTGTGGGGCTGACCCAACGCAGACGGCTTACAAAACGATGAAGGGAGAAGAACACTTGGATCATGGATGTGATCCTATTGTGGGAGGTGAAATGGCAGGATCAAATTGTGAACATAACATTCAATCCAAAAGTGATGAGGATGTTAAACCAGCATCAAGTGTTCAATACAGGTCTGTGGTGTCACTGCGTAGAAGTTCCGCTACGCAGGAGTTGGGTAAGCAGAATTTATTGGATGACAGTAAATTATCTCCTAACGAAGCCAACAAAGTGGCTTACAAATGTTTTGATGAAATCACAACTGCAGCAGTGGAAGACATCCCCTCCAGTTGTGATGTTCCCAATAAGACCAGAACTTGTAAAATGTCCACAGAAAGAGAACCGCCAGGACCCCGTGGTAAGTACAAACGCAGGAAGTGTAGCGTTTGTAAGGAAACATTTGTCACCCCCAACATTCTCATTGAGCACAGGAAGTCATGTCATCCGTGTGCTAGGGGGCCCAACCCTCGCAAGTACAACTGTGAGCAGTGCCCATATGTGGCACGTACGGAGAAACTGCTGTTGATTCACATGAACAACAAACATGATGTGCCTCTGACTGCGCAGGACAAGTATCCAGTGCACACATGTCAGGTGACTAGAGTTATTCATCTACTGCTATATGCTTTTGTGTCTTTCTATCACCTCTGCAGGTTCATTGTTGTGACCATGTAACATTACACCTTGCTCCCTCATCTTGTACCTATCTCCATATCCAATTCATTCCACCTTTATCTCTCCCAGTCTTCTCTCTAATTCCTTACCAACTTTCCCAATTATACCCCTCTTTGTTTCTCTGTCTCATTCACTCCTAGGACATCTTTTTTTCTCATTCTCTCTCATTCTCTTCTCTCTCGTTCTTACCTCCTTCATTCTCTCCTCCCTTGTTCTCTCCACCCTCGTTCTCTCCTCCCTCGTTCTCTTCTTCCTCGTTCTCTCCTCCCTCGTTGTCTCCTCCCTTGTTCTCTCCCACCGCGTACTCATCACATTGTAATCTCAAGAGATTAGGAAGTTGTGGGAATTCTATACACTCTGCTAGAATAAAATCACACATTGAACTGATTATTTGATTACATATGTTGCTTACAGGACGTTTTTTTGTGCTGTAAATATTGAGCAAATTCCTGGTTGACTGATTGTTGTCTTGTGTTGTCTTGTGTTGTCTTGTTCACAAATACCATGGTAATTTAAATACTGCATCTTGATTCCTTTTGGAAACTTCCTTCCAAAGTAGCTTTGCATTTTTTGTGGAGTCATCTTGATTACAAGTAATAATATGACGACGAATTACATCTTGAATTTTTTAAATAACCTTTTTCTTGCTATGTAATAACTTAATAGTTAAGCTTTTGTTGCATTGACAACGCATTGAACAACCAATAACAACAATTGTTGTTCATGTTGCCGTGGTAACCCTGTAGGTGAATGGGTGTGACTACAAATCATTGTACAAGCAGTACATCTGGCGCCACCATGAGGCACAACACACCGGTCGAATGTTTGTGTGCGAGTACTGTGGAAAAGCACTGAGGTCAAAGGTCGCTCTGACGCTGCATGTGAGGATTCATCTTGGGGTGAAACCATACGTGTGTCAGATATGTGGTCACACCTTCAGACAGTCATCAATCCTCAAGGTGCGTTCACTTCCTTAGGGATCATCTCGGAATGTCGATGTCCAATATCAGACAAAATTACTTTCATCTGGCCTCAGCCCCCCACCCCCATCAGATGAAAGTCTGTAAACACTGATATGATGATATCAATAATATTAACAGTATCGGTCGGAAGTGTAAAATATCGATGTTTGACGCCAGCATTGCCTCTGACTCTCCCAAATGAAAGTAATTTCAAGTGATATTGGACAACGATGTCCTGAGATGATCTCGGTTACAGTATTTCGATCCTAAACTTGTTCCCACTGACTGCCTACTTTCAGTTATGGCATTGCATGCAGCCGATACAAATTTCAAGTAGCAATCGCTTCACGGTAAATTGAACTTGATGCTCTTCATTACCCTGAAAATTATGTGCACAATATTTGAACATTTACTGGTGTCTGCAGTGTGGCTGAAAGCTTCACAGAGAAGCTGAAATGGTGCTGGCATGCACCAGTCAGCCAGCTGGGAATACACATTTTATAAACAATAAAATATGCACTAGATAAAAAACACCTAATACAATCATTGACACAGCAGTATTTTTAAAAAAGCTACTAACATTTTATCAATGAATTCTGTTTAATGCAGGATTTTGTTACATGAGCTCATTCACCTGGCCACCTTAAACCTGGGGCTTCAAAATTGTCACCACCTCCTGTCATCTGATTGCAGTGTCACCAACGCAGTGTCCACGAGACACACCCACATCACCTCTTCTGTCATGAATGTCCGTATACAACGAGCAAGAAGACCAGCCTTGATCTTCACCGCTACCGCAGACACGCGGTGGCGCTACCGTCCAACATCTTCATGTATGTTCTCATGGTGCTAAATCATCATTAAAATTTTTGTGGAGTGCAGTGGTGCAGTGGCTAGAGCGTCAGAGAGAGAACCCGGGTTCGAATCCTGTGCAGTGGTATCGAACCTTGGGCATGTTTGTTCACTCTACGTTGCTTCAATTCACTCCGCTGTATGAATGAGTACCTGGATATAGACAGTGGTGGATATTTGTGTACGAATAGTCTTCGCGCAGTAATTGCAGCAAGGCTGAATGCTTCCCAGGGAAGTCGAGATGGTGTTCGATGGAACAGGTCTACCAGGGAGTAAAGTGTAAAGCGCTCTGAGGAGTCCTGAAGACTGGATACTGCGCTATATAAGAAGTTGCGTTTACTTTATTTAGTTACTAAAGGTAGAAAGTGTGATAATGTTTCTGGTAAAATCATACTGCTTAATAGAAGCTATCTATTGTCTGACATCTTCTGTCAGACATCCCTTTTCCATAGCAACAAACAAAATGGCCACTGTATGATGAAATATATCTAAAAATACAACACTCAACAAGTAAAGGATATTTTAAAATAACTAGAATGCTCACATTCATCATTGGTGTATAATAATTCTATAGGTTTCATAAAGGATCTTTATATTTTGAATAATTATATTTGGTATTAATTTTTTTTAATTTAAAACAACATGATAATCATGTTGACATCCTGTTATACACTACAGACCAGTACTTCGAAGTGAAGATATTTCACTTAACACAAATTATTTTTTGACATATTTTGTAGAGTACTTTCTTGATATCGTTGACAATGTCACCACTGGTTGAAGGTTGATTGTACCTTTGTGATGTCATTGCTTGGTGTGACAGTCAACTAGAGTTGTTGACAATAGCATCATAAAAATTTGATAGAGGATGGTTGTAGGTACAGTCGACCCTCGCTTTTTGATCACCTCAGTAATACAGCCACCTTGCAATCAAGGTCACTAAGATAGTGCCAAATTACTTGTGTAACAATAAAGTATAGGAAATTAATCTCGCTAATATGGTCACCTCGCTATTCAGGTCACTTTTGTCGAGTCCCAAGGGTGACCTTAATAGGGAGGTTCCACTCTACCTTCGAGACAGACGTGTATTTACATTTTATATTTCAGATACCACTGTGACATCTGCCAGTTTGAGACAGTCAGCAAGAACACGCTGCAGTGTCACGTGCGACGACATCTGGGTGAGTGGGTCACTTGACTTGGTACTTCATGACGCTAGCTATGGTGTGGTACTTGATCAGACTAGCTACATTTTGGGTTATTTTATGGTACTTCAGCTGTCTTGGTAGAGGTCTTCCATGTACATTACTATGACAAATATACTACATGAATCATGATTCTAAGTTAAATAAAATCGGGTGGGCAATTTAAAATCATTACTATACATTAATCAATAATTATTAATGATAACTAGAAAATACATATCCAGCACTAATATTTATGGAATCTCACATTTTTACATTTTGTTAATTTTTTACATTTTGGTGGAAATTATGAAATTAATAGCAAGCCAATTCTCTTTACATCTGAAGTTGAAAGTCTCAGCACTGTTGTTTTGTCAGTGCACGGCTAAACTGTTGCTGCGTTGTGTCTGCAGGACAGCGGCCGTTTGAATGTAAGGTGTGCCACAAAACGTTTGTGTCAAGTGGCGATCTTCGTGGACATGCTGTATGGCATCTGCCAGTGTCAGGTAATATGCCTTAATAATAATAATATTTAATATTTATAGAGCGCAATATCCATAAGCGCTGTACAATAAAATCCAATCAAGCGATTCAATGTATACTTATAAAAACTGCAAAAAAAGAAACTTCAAATAAAATGTAGAACAACTTAAGTTAGTTATATTAAAACTAATAATTAAATAAATAAATAAAATTAGATAAATTAGACCTGTTATTACTGTATTTACATATATGCATACCTATACATACATACCTACACACATGCACGTACACATACATAAATAAATACCGATACATGCATTCTAAATACACTGTAATATAAGTCTTGTTTAACATTATTCATGAACCTGTTTATTTATGCTATCGTTTGTAGAACATTTTCATGATGTTTGCATAGGTACTTGGAAAAATACTTTGTGTAGTGCAGTGGCACAGTGATTAGAACGTCAGGCTCTTATTCAAGAGAATCTCTGTTCAATTCTCATGTTGCCATTTCAAACCTTGGCCAAGTTTGTTCACTCTAAATTGCTCCAGTTTACTCACATCTATGAATGATTACCTGGCAATAGAGAATGGTATATATTTGTTTATGAATAACCATCATGTGTTAATAGCAGCATGGCTGAATGCTTCCCAGAGAAGTCAAGATGGTGTTCGATTGAACAGGTCTGCCAGGGAGTAAAGTGTAAAGCGCTTTGAGCAGGACCCATACTGTGCTATATAAGAACTTACCTTTACCTTTGTGTTGCCAGAGAGGAAGTACAAGTGTCCGTATGAGAAATCTGAAGGCTGCCAGTACGTGGCGGCCACCAACAGTAAGCTCACCTCTCACGTCCGCCTCCAACACACACACAAGGTACGAGACCAAACTAAATATATAACGCGTAGTAGATATCAAGTAGATACTCTAACAAAATAACATATCAAATAGTTAGTTATTGGTGGGATGATAATGCACACATGATTGTATGCTCCCATTAGCAATCATCACATTTTTAATATATTCTTTAAAATATTTGTCTGTGTGGCAAACCATTTTGGGTTTCAAACTTTCAGTGATTTGTATAGGACCCCTGTAAGAAAAAGAGCAATTCTATTCCTTATCAGCTAAAGGTTCCTATGATTGTTTGGAATTTTCCATGTGTTTTCAGTGATTGTTTGAAATTACATAAACCACCCATGTATCAGTTGGGGACCTTTTACATAACTTGCAACAGTCGTAGAAAACATGCAGTTACAAAAAAAATGTCATTCATGCTATCTTTAACCAACAGCTGGTGTGAATACTTCGAAAAACCTGTCCATTGCACCTGTGTGTATGTAGCATCATCTGGGAGATGGGATGGGCATATTTGCAAGTTTCTTCAAGACATGTTTCACAGGTTTCTCTGTCGTTTCTAAGTAACCGATATTTGTCCTGTTTCCAGGATGATAGGCCGTTCACATGTCACATGTGCCCCTACAAGACGGGGGTGAAGGGTAATCTTACAAAACATCTTCGATCGATGCATCACATAGAGGTCACGACCCACCAGGTGCGGGTCACGCCCTGCTGTCAGGGTTGTCAGACTACGCCCGTGACAGCCACAGATTCAACAAGTACGACTTCAGTGGAGGAAGTATCTTCAGATATCACTGGAGTTTCAATGACGTCAGATATCTTGACACCAGTGATGATATCCTCATCAGCTGAGTTGATGAGGTTAGACTCAACTGTGTTTGGCAGTGATGATCTATTGAGGCAATCTGATGACATTTAGACATGTCATATCATCTTTGAATGTTGTCACCAAAGTGTTGTGATAGTCTGAAGAAAATGGTGCTATGGCTGCAGAATGGTAAGTGATAATTGTCCCCAGGGCATAAAGTTGGAAGAAAATGGTGCTTCGGCAACAGAATATTTCAAGAGAGAAGTGAGGGAAAGCATGGCTGATGGCAGTGCCGCTGCATCAGGAACACTGAAGTCATGACTTCAAGCACTATGTTACATTTGTAACATCTGCCAAGTACAGTGTACTGGGTAATTACAATAATGGTTGTACCGCAAAGACGTCCGCCTGTTAAACAAGACAAGAGTCTGAGTTTGCTCACTTCCTGAGATCTAGATAACACCAACAGGAGAAATGCAGGTCTTTACAAGTACATCTTTCAGATGTACAGCATTCCAATATATAAGTTGTGTATAACTTTGTCTTTTGGTGATTTTGTTATACAAACAATCAGAAACTACAAATTAGTTGATGTTGTATGTACAATTAATTGAAGGTCATGTGACCACCACTGTTCAATGGGTTGGATGTTAAATGTCATGTAACGAGCACAGATATTTCTATCGACAATTAAAGAATGTATGCAAACTTTTATTACGCAGACTGCACAGTGCACACATTACTTAAACTATTCATGCACTGCACATTTGGACAAAACATCCAGGTTCATGATGGGAAAAGCAGATGATGAAGCAGCTGTGATGTCATCTAAAATGTTAGATGCTTCTTTGGTGTAGATGTCTTGTTGTGTGTGTGCGTGCATGCATACACACACACATGGTGTGCCAGTAATGCACTGGGCATTTTGAAATACATGTCACTTCCTTATGTAACTATACAATGGGGATCTCCGGAAGTTTCCTATGAGATCATTCCAGTATGATTAAAACAAATAAGGTACAGGTTGATTAATGAAGTGTTTGTTGTAGATGCATAAATATGTATTATTATATATCTGTTATGCAAACAAAATAACAAGTGTGTTCTTGTCAGCCATTCACATGATGGTCACATGATATGTATTCAGGTCAGGGAATAATCACACAAATTTAACACCAAGTCAATCAATACAAAATATAAATACCTCGTCACACAAACATTTTATTCTAACACAAGTAAACAATACAAGCCAACAGCCAATCACCAAAGCAAGGGCAACAGTTATCATTATCAGGTTCTACATTTTTTCTTCGCTTGCCAATATTTCCATGTAAAGCTACAGTAGTGCCCTCTAGAGATTCCTTCACAGTTTCCATCTTTCTCCAACAGATAGAAAAGCATATCAGATATGAGGAGTTGCACAATACTGGGCCAAATTGGTGTCCTGTAACTTACTCTATATTCTGCTCCATAACCAGGCTAACCAGCTTCTTTGTAGACAGTTCCTGTTGATAACATTTGTGCTGTATCTTAGGTCCATGAAGAAAGAAGACACAAAAAAACAATCTGCCTGTTTATTGTTGTTTGAAAAAATTGTGGTTGTGGTCAATGTGGTAGATAACGTAAGTTACAGTGTCCACCATTTCAGGTTCAGAGTGCTCTGATCATTCTTAACATTTTAAAAGTCTGTTGGATTCTGATGAGGTGCTAGCATACATCGGTCCAGCAAATTTTGATTTCTGAAAGGTTTCACTCTCATATTTTAGTTAACAGACACCATGTAACTTACATCATGAATTTCACTTGGCATTGCGCCACATAACAGTGAGTACAGAGAACTTTATCTTCTTCTTTAATTTTAGGTGTAGATGTATCTTGGCTATCATCTAAGACAGTTTTTCATTTATTTTAAGCACTTTGTTTTTGGTGTCCAGTCCTCCTTTTTTGGCCCAGTATTGTGCGACTCCTCATATACATAAGTAAATAACTCTATAATTAACTTAACTTAAACCCCCTTTGATTGTTTTTAATACATAATCGATAGGTAGATATCAGAATGCAATGGTCGAAGGAAGTGAATGACGACAATGAGTGGACCGCGGCTGGGGAGGGGATGTTGCAGCTGCCCCCGAAGGTAACATTAATATATAGTAATTTCACCTAATTCTTGTTTTTGTAACCAGGCAAGAAGAGATGTATTTCAAACCATGAAGGCAAGTACAGTGGCATAAATTTGTTTAAATTAACAAAACTACAGTTGGCTTTATGTGTTTTATTGGACACAGTAGATTTAATGTAATTTCCATAAATCTGCTGGTAGATGAGTCATTCATTCATCAGGTAACTGGAGCTCCCAGCAGGATCCTGAAATGAAAAATATATTGCGTAAAAATAGTATTCCTTGAAAGATCACTACAGTGACAATTATTTGAACATGTACATTTGTTACAATTATATTCCCGAATTATACGATACAGTGCACAATTGCTAAATGTGTCCTGGAGTGATCGCATCACCAACCAGGAACTACGTTGCTTTACCACAGATCTCCATCTGTAGTCAGAGGCTCAGTACAGACAGGGACTCCATATGTATAGGGGACTCTGTAAAAGGCTATAACAGTTTGAACTGTAAGGTACATTTCATAAAGCTGAGGAAAAACCAAAATATGTTCACAGGGGTGAAGGCATTGATTTATGTTTTTAAGCATTTTAGAAACAAACAATTTAATACCACTTTCAATAATGCAATTTGGAATTACTGTCTTGAAAAAGCATATTTGATGTGTGTGTGTTTTCAATTGATGGTACGTGATTTGAAATGCAAATACTTTGATGTCGTCCACCTCAAAACTGTAATTTTTTGGGTGGGTCAGTTCAACCACCTATAACTTTGCGATAAATTGACTTATACAAATGACACTAGTATCATTGTAAAACTGAAATATTGCCCTTTAGCATGATGCATATAACTCTATGCCACCAAAATGTACCTTAAGGTGTGAACCATCACAAAGTGTCGTATACCATGTAACAATACAGTGAACCTACCATTGTGTTCGAGTGTCCACTGCCGCCCGGCGTACCAGTCTCTTGTGATCGTCTAGCGCTGCCACCAGATGGCGTGTCACTCTGTCTTGTTGTGGCAAAATGACATGTTCAGGGAGTGTCGTGAACTTTGCAAGACACAGGAGCGCCCCCATGCGCACTTTCTGTTAACCAACAGCACGATCATGGCTACACACATGTATCCACTTGGTGTTCATGCACTTGTTAAACAGATGTTCTACGTTCCGCATTTTAAAATGTTTTTAAGTTTAGAATTATGTCGCTGGGTACTGCCCACCAAATTGCTTTAAATAAGCCTGAAGCAATGTTCACAGTTTGAAAGCTGCATCTGCAAAATTTTCAAATTGTGACCAAAATATTAATTTGTAAACTTGGCTCCCCATTTTTATGTTAATTTTGTACAGTGAGACTCAGATTCACAAATGATGGTATCACGTTAAGTCAGATAGTCTGATATGAGCTACCATGTTATGTAGTTACCGCATTACGTCAGGTAGTCTGATATGAGCTACCATGTTATGTAGTTACCACATTAAGTCAAGCAGTCCGATATGAGCTACCATACTGTGAAGGTACCATGTTACGTCAGGCAGTCTGATATGGGCTACCATGTCAGGTCTTCACTGGGTCATGTCTATCTAATATGAGCTACGATGTCAGGTCTTCAATGGGTCACGTACGTCTGATATGAGTTACCATGTCAGGTCTTCACTGGGTCAGGTCTGTCTGCTATGACCTACCATGTCAGGACGGAACTGGGTCAGCTCAAGCAGTCGGGGCAGAAAGTCATCGACATGTCGACTGAATATGTCTGGCATCTCGGCAATGAGGTCATCGAGCGTGTTCAGTGTCGACAACCACAGCACCACCTGCTGGCTGTGCAGGGACTGAACCAACAATGGTAGCAGCTGAAACACAGGAAGTTGATTGACAGTTCAATTCAGTTGAGTTTTTTGCACATATTTTCTACAATTGTTGCAATTTATGTAAAACTTCCCAAACTGATCGGTGAACAGTTTATGTAAACCTTTCCCAATTGATCGGTGAACAGTTTATGTAACACTTCCCCAACTGATCAGTGAACAGTTTATGTAACACTTCCCCAACTGATCGGTGAACAGTTTATGTAACACTTCCCCAACTGATCGATGAACAGTTTATGTAAAACTTCCCCAACTGATCGATGAACAGTTTATGTAAACCTTCCCCAACTGATCGGTGAACAGTTTATGTAAAACTTCCCCAACTGATCGGTGAACAGTTTATGTAACACTTCCCCAACTGATCGGTGAACAGTTTATGTAACATTTCCCCAACTGATCGGTGAACACTTTATGTAAAACTTCCCCAATTGATCGGTGAACAGTTTATGTAAAACTTCCCCAACTGATCGGTGAACAGTTTATGTAACACTTCCCCAACTGATCGGTGAACAGTTTATGTAAAACTTCCCCAACTGATCGGTGAACAGTTTATGTAACACTTCCCCAACTGATCGGTGAACAGTTTATGTAACATTTCCCCAACTGATCGGTGAACACTTTATGTAAAACTTCCCCAATTGATCGGTGAACAGTTTATGTAAAACTTCCCCAACTGATCGGTGAACAGTTTATGTAACACTTCCCCAACTGATCGGTGAACAGTTTATGTAACATTTCCCCAACTGATCGGTGAACACTTTATGTAAAACTTCCCCAATTGATCGGTGAACAGTTTATGTAAAACTTCCCCAACTGATCGGTGAACAGTTTATGTAACATTTCCCCAACTGATCGGTGAACACTTTATGTAAAACTTCCCCAATTGATCGGTGAACAGTTTATGTAAAACTTCCCCAACTGATCGGTGAACAGTTTATGTAAAACTTCCCCAACTGATCGGTGAACAGTTTATGTAAACCTTTCCCAATTGATCGGTGAACAGTTTATGTAACACTTCCCCAACTGATCAGTGAACAGTTTATGTAACACTTCCCCAACTGATCGGTGAACAGTTTATGTAACACTTCCCCAACTGATCGATGAACAGTTTATGTAAAACTTCCCCAACTGATCGATGAACAGTTTATGTAAACCTTCCCCAACTGATCGGTGAACAGTTTATGTAAAACTTCCCCAACTGATCGGTGAACAGTTTATGTAACACTTCCCCAACTGATCGGTGAACAGTTTATGTAACATTTCCCCAACTGATCGGTGAACACTTTATGTAAAACTTCCCCAATTGATCGGTGAACAGTTTATGTAAAACTTCCCCAACTGATCGGTGAACAGTTTATGTAACACTTCCCCAACTGATCGGTGAACAGTTTATGTAACACTTCCCCAACTGATCGATGAACAGTTTATGTAAAACTTCCCCAACTGATCGATGAACAGTTTATGTAAACCTTCCCCAACTGATCGGTGAACAGTTTATGTAAAACTTCCCCAACTGATCGGTGAACAGTTTATGTAACACTTCCCCAACTGATCGGTGAACAGTTTATGTAACATTTCCCCAACTGATCGGTGAACACTTTATGTAAAACTTCCCCAATTGATCGGTGAACAGTTTATGTAAAACTTCCCCAACTGATCGGTGAACAGTTTATGTAACACTTCCCAAACTGATCGGTGAACAGTTTATTTAACACTTCCCCAACTGATCGATGAACAGTTTATGTAACACTTCCCAAATTGATCGGTGAACAGTTTATGTAAAACTTCCCCAACTGATCTGTGAACAGTTTATGTAACACTTCCCCAACTGATCGGTGAACAGTTTATGTAACACTTCCCAAACTGATTGGTGAACAGTATATGTAAAACTTCCCCAACTGATCGGTGAACAGTTTATGTAAACCTTCCCCAACTGATCGGTGAACAGATTATGTAAAACTTCCCAAACTGATCGGTGAACAGTTTATATAAAACTTCCCCAACTGATCGGTGAACACTTTATGTAACACTTCCCCAACTGATCAGTGAACAGTTTATGTAGCTCAGAACAAACACAGAAAACATGCATAACATTGCCGATAAATTCTCCAACATTTAGATCGAACACTAAAACTGGCAACAACCCATAGCCAACTGGGAATTAAAAAAATTGATGCGTTGTTTTCTTCTGATAAGTCGTAGATGAACACATCAAAGTTTTGTGCCTGAGATCTATGCAAAGCATTACACACACACATGCACACACACACTCACAACACACACACCGACAAACACACACACTCACATAGACAAACACACACACACTCATACACAAACAAACACACACACACACACAAATACACAAACAAACACACACACATGCACGCACCCAGACAAACGCACACACATGCACACAAGTTCAATTATAGTTAGATTATTTAAAAAAATTAATTACAGATCATTATGTACTAGATTAGAACTGACTATGATTAACATCGAAGGTACTTTGGTTCTAACAAGTGTGACGGATGGACAAACAGACTGGCAGACAGATCAGGCGGATGGACATACCGGTGGCAATTCAGCCATCAGCACTTGTTTTGGCATGAACTTGAGTAGACTAGAGAGTGCGGTCAGATGACACTGCTTCTGTGCTGGAGGTAAACAAATAACACAACTAGAAAATCACATCAGAGAAATATAAATTGCTTTTTTATTGGTAAGTAAACAATAAAAACACAACTATCCCTGGAAGCGAATTA
Source organism: Paraescarpia echinospica (assembly GCA_020002185.1). Classification (NCBI taxonomy): domain Eukaryota; kingdom Metazoa; phylum Annelida; class Polychaeta; order Sabellida; family Siboglinidae; genus Paraescarpia; species Paraescarpia echinospica. Next base: position 31,657,962 of record CM034534.1, on the reverse strand, counting down.
ACATATGCCTGGGCCCTGTCGAAACCACTATTGTTGCATTCAATTAATTTCCAGTTTGTTAAACATTGCTCTATGCTACAAAAGTGTCACCGTTTCCCAAGAAAAACATCAAGGGAAAAACTGATTTTTTTCCTACAAAGAACTATTTTATGGTTAGTACGCATTTTAGTATTTTCTTGGTAATATTTGTTGTCGTGCAGGTGTCACGCATAATATCTTCAAGTCAATACAGTGAAACCTCAGTATTAAGATCACCCTCAGGACTGGATAAAATGACCTGAACAGCGGGGTGACCACATTTGTGGGACTAATTTCTTATACTTTACTATTACAAAAATAATTTGGGACAGTCTCTTGGTGACCTTAATTGTGAGGTGGCTGTATTACTGGAGAGACCATAAATCAAGGTTCTACTGTACATGTATATGAGAAAAACGGTGTAGCAAATATTAATTTTGTTCTCGTGCTTGATTTATATGACATTACACGTATACAACTAAATTATGTATTATCCTTGTCAAGTTGTAGGAATGTTTAGGGTTGGCTGTCTTTACCAGGGTTGATCTGACAAGGTCCCGAATGTCAGCACTGTGAGTGACGGGATATTTAGTGCCGTCAGACAGTCTCCATAATGTTGGTCTTATAATTATGGCCCTACTTTCGCAGTACAATGCTTGACTTTTTCAATTTCATAACAGTCCCTCTTCGCATGTGGTGCCCGGATAACATTTCCATTCGAGGAGGAAATTCTCACCATTGTCCACTAGATGGAAGCACTTGATTAACTTTGGCAGCATCATGAGGAAGAATCGCTGGCGGTACATGATCTTGATGTCAGCGTGCATGGCCAAGGACAGGACGTCATGTGACTCGCTGAGCACCCTGGGAAATGCCTCGACAGCAACCTTGCATAGGTATGGATCTTCCAACCAATCTGTCAGCTTGAAAACAAAAAAGTATGCTGTTATTTCTCAAGCTTCTTTTGTCTTGACAGAAGAAATGGTTTATTGTGATGACAGCCCAAGAAACATACCTGGTATACAGCAAGGAAAATTAACGATATTTCAAAATTAATTAATTATTCTTTTGCAGTGCACTTTCCTAGATAGTTTTATATAAAATGTTCAAAATAAATTGAAAACAGGTATACAAAGCAAAGACACACATAACATATACAGAATTGGTTAAATTTGAAGGTAAACTAATTAAATATAATATTTATAATAAAAAATCAGAAATAAATCCTAACACAATAAAGCTATGAACATTTAATTAAATACAATGTTATTAAGTTAAATTAAAAGTGGCCTCCGCAAGAATTTGATGTGTGGAACAGTGTGACAATGCTCTAGAGTTGAAATATGCACTTATATGGAGGAAGATCTTTGATACCAAATCAACCTGTAACAAAACAGAAACCACTTCCAAGAGTCAGCACTTTGGTAAGAACATTATTGTCTCCTATTAACCCTTTAGACTTCAACCGCCTGCAACCAGATGTGATCTCAACTGCCCCAAACCACCTGCTGATAAACTGAACTACTCACACGGTGTGCAATCTACTGGGTAATTGGATGCAGTATGTCATTTTAAAGCTAAGTCTATTATCTAAATACTAGGCTTATTTTTTTCATTTATATTTGAATTGTTTTTAATTAGACCTAAGTGAAATCATCTCAATGAATGTGTAAGCATTGCAGGGAATCAGGATGCATTTGTAACTACCAGCAGGTACGTTATATTTGATTGTTTATGGTTTAGTTAGTCTAGTAAAGTATTGTAAGTCTTAGCAACAGGCACAGTCGAACCTCGCTAATACAGCCACCTTGCAATTAAGGTCACCCTAGGACAGTCCCTAATGACGTCCTTATACAGTAAAGTATAAGAAATTAGTCCAGCTAATACGGTCACCTCGCTTTTCAGGTCACTTTTGCCCTGTCCCAAGACTGACCGTACTAGTGAGGTTCCACTGTAATCATTATTTTTATTATTATTTACATTTTAGCGTTTCAGTTGATTGCAAAACACAACAGAAAAAAGTTATACCTTAGTGTATAAATAAAACGTTTTTATTATTACTTCATTAAAATGTCAAGTGGTATAAGGGGGGTAGTTATCTTTTGTTACCTTCTCTGCAAAGACGGTCTGCTGTGGGTGACTACGAAGCACTAGTGCCTTGGTGCACCATGTCCAGAGTGTGACGGCTTGACACCGCTGCTCTAGTGCCACTGACGACTGCTCTATGAGAGACTTGGTGCTGTCATGTATGTTCTCAACCAGTGAGTCCAACTCACCTCCTGAAACACAAGCATTATGGGTAGTAAAGTAAAAGTAAAGGTAAGTTCTTATATAGCACAGTATGGGTCCTGTTCAAAGCACTTTACACTTTACTCCCTGGCAGACCTGTTCAATCGAACACCATCTCGACTTCTCTGGGAAGAATTCAGCCATGCTGCAATTAATGCATGAAGACTATTCGTACACTAATATCCACCACCGTCTATAGCCATGTACTCATTCATAGAACTGAGTGAACTGGAGCAATGTACAGTGAACTATCTTGCCCAGAGTTCAAAATGGCAGTGACAGGACTGGAACCGGGATTTTGTTGATGGAGAGTGCGACGTTCCGCCACTGCACCACTGTTCCATTGCGTAAGATACAACTGCCAACTGATAGTGCCACACTGGTAGTGTTTAATTGATTAATAATAATAGTAAGATAACTTCTGTTGCACCTAAATCCTTGGAAACTAAGCTCAAAGGCACATCAAAACAAAAGGATTGGTCAATCTCAAAATCCATAAGCAGTATTCCAGTTATCAACAGATGGGTCAAGGCGATTCTGTTGATGATTGTTTGATTCATCAATTAATCGGTTACAATCTTGTGTGATTGGTGAATATTTCAGTAATGAAAACACTGTGCGAAATGTGTACATTTAACAAATGACCAAAACCCATTACAGTACATGAGAAGTTTGCCAGTGACATTGTTTAAAATTACTACACTTACTTACATGTGTTCTTGGAAGACGCAATACATTAAATCTACAGACATTGTGGGGCCATTAGATAAGTTTCCTGTGGTTATCATCATGAACAGATGCAAACATTTTCTTCAATATGTCGTATGTTTATGTCAACTGCCACTGATGAGTGGCACTAGTAGCGTCACCTAGGGATCAAACTCTTCTTAGAAAAGCCGTCCACAAACCGATTATACAATCAACCATCAATTGGTTTGACGAAACCAATAATTATGTAAATCAAACAACACAAAGGGACTCTCATTATTGTGATAGTATGTCGATAGCAATATCACTGTTGCAATACTATTCCAACAGTGTAGCATATAATAGCAAATAGCAGTTCCAAAAAGAACTAATTTATCGATGGCACCATTGTTTCGTCTTTGAGGTCAATTCAAAATAGTGAATCATTGATCGATACTGTTACCATCGACAACTGTTGATGTTATGTTGATTTAGTAACTCAAATTACATAAGGTAGAAAAAAGCATGTTTGTAAACAGTATTACAGTGATACAGGCAGCCCTGCTGATTTCTTTGCCAACTATCAATAGCTTAGTTTACCATCAATGATAACTATGAAAGTAGGTAGGGCAGGATTTTCAGAGTAAGGCACAACATCGACACTTACCGGCGGGCATTTTGTTAATGATTCCACCAACACATTTAGCTGCTGCTGTGCTTGACACCAGATGGCGGCACTGAGTGGCGATAGCGAGTAGCCTCTCTATGAGCTCCGACCGTCTCTGAATGGTTGCCTGTGGACAACGTACAGCTGTATGGATGAACCAACTGTAGAAGACATCATCATAACATGGCACTTTAACCCTTTAGACCCCATAACCTGGCACTTTAAACCTTTAGATACCATAGCCTGGCACTTTAACCCTTCAGACCCCATAACTTGACAATTTAACACTTTAGACTCCACATAATTTTATGAAAGGCACTCCGAGTCCCGGTAGCAGGTGCACAAATTCATCACGATATTTTTTGCAATGATCTATTTTATACTTTAATTCCTAACACTGCAAGTTGTGCTTATTTTAAAGATAATTGAATTCTGCACAAGATGTTTCTAAATATACTAATCAACTTTTAAATTAAACCTGCACAAAGCAATATGCTGTGTCTGTTTGCATAGAATGCTACATATATCTGCAAACTCTTTGTTAGCTGATATTTTCAAACAGCAGTCATTCAAAAACTTCCAGTACAAAGTCATGTATTATGAATACCCCTAGCGCACAGCAGATACATTAAAAAATCCAGTGACACAAGTTAGAAATATCCGGAAGACGATTCCACCTCCATGGTTTGTCAAAGCTAAAGGACAAATCTAGCTGGTTGTGGAAGCGGGCGTCAGGATGTTTGCAGGTGGTTGGGGTCTAAAGAGGTGCGATGTCCATTCCTCATTTATTAACATTGATTTATGTATAGTTCTTAACAGTAGAATAAATATGTAGTAATAGCAGGTAATAGCAGCTGTTTACTAGTTACATGTGTTTACAATTTGAAAATTTGGTGGGCGCAACTTTCATATTGCGAATATTGGTCAACAGGATTCTTTCAACATATTTATTCTAGTATTGAGAACAGTATATCTATATAAATATTAATAAATGAGTCGGCCCATAAACAAAGGTGCGTAGTAAAATAGCAGTTCGTCTTCTTAGTGTCAAGATGTGTTTTGATGCAGTTAATTTCACACATTCTGCCTGCCATTTAACACCCAAAATATACACTTGCCTACTTCAATATTTCACACTTTACATTCTACAGAAAAGTGGCATTTGATAATTGTGGTGCATAAATTAGAGATACCAATACTGTGGAATATTGTAGACATTTTTTCAGAATAGTTGAACCAAAAAAAATTAGAACACACTAATGGCGAGTCACAGTGCCATATTATTACCTCTTTCACACCAGCACACACGGTTGCCATTAGCAACACCACCAGTTGAGTTTGTTGCCATGGCGATGTCGTCTAGGGAACAAAAAATGACAACCATGCAATTATGATATCAGACGGTACCAAAGCTATTTGCATCCAGCTGTAATAGTATAAGACAGTGGTAGAGTAACACAAAAAATAGAACAAGACGACAGTCTGGGTAGTTGGAGAAGAATCTGACCAATAAATTTGTTCACTGAGAAAAAGTAAATAACTCTAAAAAATAACTACCTTTGTGTTTTGTTAAATACATTGCCAGTTGGTAGTTCTGATACCAAGAGTCCAAAGGCACAAATGATAAAAAGAAAGAGGCAAGTGGACTTCAGCATCTGGAAGGAGATACACTTACACTGCCTCCAAGTAGACTTCAGCATCTGGAAGGGGACACACTTACACTGCCTCCAAGTAGACTTCAGCATCTGGAAGGAGATACACTTACACTGCCTCCAAGTAGACTTCAGCATCTGGAAGGAGATACACTTACACTGCCTCCAAGTAGACTTCAGCATCTGGAAGGGGACACACTTACACTGCCTCCAAGTAGACTTCAGCATCTGGAAGGAGATACACTTACACTACCTCTAAGTAGACTTCAGCATCTGGAAGGAGATACACTTACGATGCCTCCAAGTGGACTTCAGCATCTAGAAGGAGATGCACTTACGATGCCTCCAAGTGGACTTCAGCATCTGGAAGGAGATACACTTACACTGCCTCCAAGTAGACTTCAACATCTAGAATGAGATACACTTATGATGCCTTCAAGTGGACTTCAGCATCTAGAAGGAGATACTCTTACGATGCCTCCAAGTGGACTTCAGCATCTGGAAGGAGATACACTTACGATGCCTCCAAGTGGACTTCAGCATCTGGAAGGAGATGCACTTACGATGCCTCCAAGTGGACTTCAGCATCTAGAAGGAGATACACTTACGGTGCCTCCAAGTGGACTTCAGCATCTAGAAGGAGATACACTTACGATGCCTCCAAGTGGACTTCAGCATCTAGAAGGAGATACACTTACGGTGCCTCCAAGTGGACTTCAGCATCTAGAAGGAGATACACTTACGATGCCTCCAAGTGGACTTCAGCATCTAGAAGGAGATACACTTACGATGCCTCCAAGTGGACTTCAGCATCTGGAAAGAGATACACTTACGATGCCTCCAAGTGGACTTCAGCATCTGGAAGGAGATACACTTACGATGCCTCCAAGTAGACTTCAGCATCTGGAAGGAGATACACTTACACTGCCTCCAAGTAGACTTCAGCATCTGGAAGGAGATACACTTACACTGCCTCCAAGTAGACTTCAGCATCTGGAAGGAGATACACTTACGATGCCTCCAAGTGGACTTCAGCATCTAGAAGGAGATACACTTATGTTGCCTCCAAGTAGACTTCAGCATCTGGAAGGAGATACACTTACACTGCCTCCAAGTAGACTTCAGCATCTGGAAGGAGATACACTTACACTGCCTCCAAGTAGACTTCAGCATCTGGAAGGAGATACACTTACGATGCCTCCAAGTGGACTTCAGCATCTAGAAGGAGATACACTTACGATGCCTCCAAGTGGACTTCAGCATCTGGAAGGAGATACACTTACGATGCCTCCAAGTGGACTTCAGCATCTGGAAGGAGATACACTTACGATGCCTCCAAGTAGACTTCAGCATCTGGAAGGAGATACACTTACACTGCCTCCAAGTAGACTTCAGCATCTGGAAGGAGATACACTTACACTGCCTCCAAGTAGACTTCAGCATCTGGAAGGAGATACACTTACGATGCCTCCAAGTGGACTTCAGCATCTAGAAGGAGATACACTTATGTTGCCTCCAAGTAGACTTCAGCATCTGGAAGGAGATACACTTACACTGCCTCCAAGTAGACTTCAGCATCTGGAAGGAGATACACTTACACTGCCTCCAAGTAGACTTCAGCATCTGGAAGGAGATACACTTATGAAGCCTCCAAGTTAGCGTATTAATATACAAATATTTTACTTCAAATGCAGCGTTTCTGGAAATATTCAAAGATTGGGTGTTTATTCACAACATTAAAATACTTCAATATCATTACGTTAACTGCATTTCCATTTGTTACCAGAATACATCTTGTCACAGTTCAAATGAGCCCCACCTACCTGCAATGGTTGAAACTTTGCAACACAGCTTTGTACTGCATCCCCTAGACTGTCCAGCTTACTATCGAGAAACATCTCTGTCATTGTTGAGACGACACCTTCAGCGGACGCAGTGTCCAGGTTCTGAATTATTGTTCGCACAACGCCCGAAAGAAGTTCTACTATTGACGAATTTGTTACAAGCCATTCAGTTCCTGAACAGTCCACCAGGGAACCTTGTAAAAGGATGCTCACACACTTGAAAAGAAGATTCTCGCGTAAATATTGCACGATAGAACTGTCTGTTACACACGCATCTGTCACTTGGTGTAAACACTGACATGTGACCTCAGCTTCTTGCAGTGAGCCATCTGATGTTGTGTCTGAAAACACAAGTGGGAATATTGCACTGTTGTTAAATACTAAAACTGTGCAAAACTTTACTGTGATGGATGCAGGTTAACTAGCAAATAGAGCATGGACTGAAAAACATCAAGGACACAGGGAAAGGCCACAGCTGAGATGGGAAAGAGATATGAGTGGGTCATTGGAGGATGAAAGAAGGACAGAGGGGGGATGCGGATAGTAAACTATGGAGAGAAAGAAGAGAACAAATGGTATAACAATGCTATACCTGCCCTTCACCCCTGTACCTGCCCTTCACCCCTGTACCTGCCCCTCACCCCTGTACCTGCCCCTCACCCTTGTACCTGACCCTCACCCCTGTACCTGCCCCTCACCCCTGTACCTGCCCCTCACCCCTGTACCTGCCCCTCACCCCTGTGCCTGCCCCTCGCCCCTGTGCCTGCCCCTCACCCCTTTACCTGTCCCTCACCTCTGTACCTGCCCCTCACCCCTGTACCTGACCCTCACCCCTGTACCTGACCCTCACACCTGTCCCTCACCCTCACCCTGTACCGCAGGGAACAAGGAGAAAGAACAATGTTTGCATTAGAGATGTTTTATAACAAATTTAATGATTCAAATGATGATGCAACTAGGCTGGTGTGATAAAACTGACACAGTGAAACAGTTGTGATGAAACTAGCTTGGTGAAACTATCACAATTTAAGTAAGTAAGTAAGTAAACTCATCCAGATGATATACAATATAATTCAAGACTAATGTAAAACAGATGAGGTGGCTACCAGAGAAGTATAACTTATATAGTGTACTCCCACATTCATAATATTATGTATATAAAGGTTATACAGTGCATTCAATTACAATAGCTTCAGGTTAACGACTTCCGTAAATTAAAGCTTGAGATGTACCAATATAAGAGAATTCACAAGCGAATTCTTTACAATATATAATTGATTTAAACTTTAATTAATGCCAATTATAAAGCTCCTGGCTTTATGCTTAGAAATATTTAGCGTTTTTGAATTTGTAATGTCTACAGGTAGTTTATTCCAAAATCGAGCCCCTATTACTTTCAGGGAGTTCTCTCCAGTTCTATAATTACATCTCGGTATATATTAATTGTAAACTTCTGTTCATGAACTCTCTATTACGTTTGTAAAATTGGTTGAATATACTAGGAAGTTGATTCGTACGCAGTTTATATACAAATATTAGAACATCAAATTATAGTTTAATTAAATAGTTCATGAATTTTAAGTATATAAAGTTCCCGATGCAAGACAGTGGCATTGTCACGACGGTTACGCTTTGCTAATGTTTTAAGTAATAGATTTTGAAGAACTTGTATTTTAGTTAAGTTAGTTTTACAAGCTGATCCATATAATTCAATAATTAATATGGGGAAATACATAGGCATAATATAATGGCCTGACCATATCGGCATTTATGAAAGAGGCCATGTGATAAAATAAACCTGATAACTTAGACACCTTTGAACAAACTTCCTTAATATGTTCCGACCATGACAGCTTACAGTCTAGATATATACCCAGAGATTTGGCTGAGTTAACCCGTTCAATGCGTTTACCATTTGGGTTTCTTGTGTGGTACGGCGGCTTGAGTATCGTGCATCGCAACACTCTGGCACGAACAGTCAGGGTTAGTGGCAAGATGGTGGGAAAAAAAGCAGACCAGTCTAGAGGATCTATACAGGCAATGGTCAGAGAGAAAGGGAAGGAATGTCTCCTCAAACCCTGAACATCCCCTGTTTCCATGTTATAAACTACTTCCTTCTGGCTGCCGCTTTCAACTCCCTCACCGCAAATTGAACCGCACTCAAAACCCATTTGTTCCCTCGTCAATAAGACTAATGAAAGAGTAACTGACCTTTGTTCCCCTCCATCTCTGCCAGTCTTCCCTGCCACTCTGACACTGAGTGAACCTGAGATGATTTGTGAGATGATTTAACTTTTTTTAAATGGACCAAGAGGCCCTGAAGTCCTTTGGACTAATACGTCGATATGTGACCTCGGCTGACCAAGAATTGTAACATTGTTTTCTTACATTCTTGTAAAGGTTAGGTAGGGTGCTTTACTCGGTTTCAAAAATTATGACTGCTACAAAAATTGGCGAAGTTATGGAGCATTGAACATGGTAGGGATCAAAAAGTGAAAATGAAGAAAACGGATGTTGAAGTTTTATATTATATATGCTAATGGATTGCATTGAAATATTACATACATGACATTCAAATGTGGCACACAGTATGTATGTTATGTTGCACTAATACACTAGAAGTACAAATGTGCTGCTACAAAAACTTATCAAGTTATGCCAAATTATGTCTTTATGTGTACTACTAAGAGAACAGATTATTTGAGAGCAAAAGATAGCATCAGACACTGGGACAGTGTGACTGCTGCATGGCTAAATTGATGCAATGGTGCTCTGAAGTTAGTTCGTCTGCCAACTATCCTTTTCACACAAGCCTACTGAGCCTAAACTTCCATGCAGGTGTGAAAAACGTCCTGATGTATTTGAACATGATCCACTAATTAACTGTCCACCAAGCAGTAGCAGAGCAGTTTTATAATAATAATCCACAAGTTAAGTGGCAGTGATCTTCTTTTTATCATTCATGTGATGTTTATTGTGAGCAGGGCGGACAAATGGTTATCATATGTAGACAGAAAGAAACTGACATTTTCTATAAATAGAACATGTTTGCCTATCAATGGCACGTATTTCCTACTGTTGCCGTTTCTGCTGGGCAGAAATCAAACAACCCTATAGGTAATTATTAATCAAATGTTTTTTGGTGAATCATAGTTAAGGACCATAAAGAGTTATGATGGAAGTAAAATGTTGACATGTTTACTGTTCATTTATTGCACCATGTCTTGCATTTAGAGGAATAATTATAATAGAAAATAAAATGTTGTCTTTAAATACATGCATTGATGAGAAACTGGGAAATACAGATTTCTAATGTATAGCGGAACTATGTCAACTCTTCTAATGGTTGACATTTGGTTGTTTTAGATGTCAACTATATTGTGAATCTGTAATTATTAGTCTATATTGATACAACTGATTTGCATAGTACCATGTCTACACAAGGCATGGCAAGTGTAAACAGAACAGTAGAATGCATTTGATATCAATAAAGTGTAGGATATTTCACTCTATAGTTGTCCAGAATATTAATTTTCTATGTTTGTCACCTACAGGTGACAATACATCTTTAACCAATAGACACCACAGTCACACCATTTTATAATCATTAAATGAACATCAAAATAAACACAACTTGCAATTATAGAAAATCAATAGGCAACTGAGTTTAACAGAGGTCAAATGTGTCGGCTCTGCCTGTGACCAATTAAAGATTAGTCAAGGTCTCAATGGAACAATGCAGAGTGGAGTGAGGCCAGGGCACAGTTTCTGACACATTACACAACATCTACTGTTGGGGGTGGTCTCAAGGGCCCTTCTCAAAACCACATCACTAGATAATGTAAAACTTTTGCACTTTGGAGGCCCCTGAGGTGCCCTTAGAATGATTCAATCAAATACAGATTTCTTGTGTATAGTGGCAGTACCCTAAGATACATCTATGCAATTAGAAAAAAAGTTGCTGAACAGTTTTTGAAAAAATAGGCAAAATGTGACAAATTACCAGCTTTTTGGGCTCTTGGGGGCCCTACGGGGTCCTTAGAATGATTCAATCAGATACAGATTTCTCGGGCATAGTGGCAGTACCCTAAGATATGTCTATGCAAAATTAGAACAAAAGTTGCTGAACAGTTTCTGAGATATGGCAGCTAACAGCGGAAGCAGAGTGATGGCAATAGTCCCTTGGACCTTCAGCACAAAAGACTAAAAATTGTTGTAACTTATTTAACTTATTTAACATATTTAACTTATTTATTTAACCGATATAACTTTTATTACTTTTTTTTAAATACATTTTTTATATTGCATGTACATTTGTTTTAATATGCTGCTCTACACTACAAGTGAATTTCCCTCCCAAGGGACAATAATGTATTGTGATTGACTGATTGATACCCTGCAACAATAATGGCACGATTTCACAAAGTTAACATGATGAACTCATCATAATGAAACTGACATGAGAAAACTGATGTATGTAATATTGATGACAACCTTGGGTAGGGTTCATAGGTAATGACATTGAGTCAGTATCAAGTTAGTAATATGAACATTAACTAAACAACAAGTTTCAAAATACTCCCCAAGAGTAAAAGCACATGAAAACATTGAATTATGAATAACACGTTTGTAACCATTAAGAACCACTCCAGACTCAAATGAACCAGTGTGAAGAAATATATCAGAATCACTGAGAAGAAATTGACCCCCAGAGGGCGACACCTACTCTCGGCAAGGAGCCGTTCCAGGTGCTGCACAAATGTTGATGTCGATTCCATGGCAACGTGGATGTGCACTGCAGACACTGTTGCTAGGGCATTCAGGAGAAACTTGTGCGTTGCTGAAGATTCATTGTTATGGCTTTCATCTGCACTCATTGGTTCTGTAAACACAAATTTATTACGATATTATTCTTAATTCTAGAATAAATACATTGAAGTTATATGAAGTCGAATGTTGCATCCGTGAAACACTCAAACTGTATACAAAACAATAAAATACTAAAGGTAGTCGTAGCAGATATATGTGGGGATATTTCTGCAAGTTCCTGGAATTGTCCCGTGATGAATGGCATGACGGGAAAACAAAGATCACAAGTGGAATCACTTTCTTGTGTATAACTCATGGTTGTCATCACGTGTCACACTGGAATTCTTGAAGAGATAGTGCATTGTTTCGTCCAGCCTGACCAATTGTCTATAGAGCTGTATCCTTAACAATATCTTTACCACTACGAGGGCAGATATTGTATAAATCTTACCTTGGTTTAGTTGGGATACAATCATCTGCAGGGCTGAATCCTTGACAATGGATGGATACAAAGCTGCCATGCTTGCTAGAGCATTCACTGCCTCATCTCTGTCACAAATATACACAGAGAAACATAAAGCGTACAAACTATGTTGCCAGACAAAATATATTTAATAAGAATATGTGAATTGGATTTTTCAATTTATTTCAAACTTCATATACGTAAACTTAATGCTCTTGTCAAGTAATGTGCCAAATATGAAGCCTGTTCATTGCGAACTCATGTCACTATGCCCGCTCAAACATGGTCATTTGTGTGTCACGAAGCAACCAGCTCGTTTGATGTTGATGATGTCGGGAGTAAATGTCACTGAGTGTGTGTGGCCATTTAGTATGGTGCGCTACAGCCGCAAGTTTTGTTCTTTGCATGTTTAAATATTTTACTGACTATATGCTGGGACCCACAGAAGAGACCATATCACACCAGTTCTGTTCAATTTTCATTGGTTGCCAGTTCGCCAACGAATTGAATACAAGATTCTCCTACTCGTGTATCGCCCTGTTCACCACCTCGACCCAGAGTATCTGACGTCACTGGTGACATCGTACTCACCGACGCGACCATTCAGATCCGCCGGTCAAGGTCTATTGACAGTACCGCAGTACCACCTTGAATGGTATGGTCGGCGGTCATTCTCTGTGGCAAGACAGACGTTGTGGAACAACCTACCTCCTGCTGTCAGAGACGCTAACTCAGTGGCAACATTCAAGACATATAGCATATAGAACACTATGTTGACAGCTGAAGTGACATTTAAGTGAAGTTGACTATTTATGCATTTTTAACTAAGTTGATAATTTTTATTTGTTTTAAATTTGGCTTGTCTTCTTAATGTTATGCATATCTAATTTACCAAGTCAATTTAGTATTGTATTCAATTTATTTATTTTATTGAATTAACTCATTGATTTAACCTATTATTTAACATATTATTTAACCTATTTATTAACTTATTTATTTAGCTTATATCTATATATACAGTGTATATATATATATTTATTTACTTGTTTTATATTGGTAGCGTCTTTGAGCAGGTTTTTTAACCAAGAGACATGGCGCTTTATAAATTCTTCCTAATAACAACAAGATTATCAAAACAAAGTATGTGATTTCATTCTTTACCTCACTTTTGGGTTCCGATCACCAAGTAATGTTCTGACGAAATGTTCTGCCACCAGAGGTCTCTCCGTGTCAATCACCATATTTGGCGTGCCGAGCAGTTGAGTCAGACCAGAGAGAGCAAAAGAGCGCAGTTCAACAGTGGCGCCACATAGCAAGGAGACGAAGATAGTAAATATGGAATCACGGTAGGGCGCCAGGGGGCTCTCATCTGTAAGCGGAAACAACTCACGTTAGAAACGTAGATGTTGAACAGTGATTGGCTATGACGATGCATAATCACGTTTTGCTTGACACATGTAAGAATACGTCAGCTCATGTATTGGTTTCTCATATTCCCTTTGATTTAGAAGCTGAGTTACATTCTTATATGCATGAACAACTTTTATAATGCCATAAGACTGACACTATACACCATACTGGAATAGCAATTTTTTACACATTAATGACAAAGCATATTCAGTGGTGATTTATGCCTGTTGTGTCATCTTTGGATACAAACATGTCATAATATACATAAAAAATGGGCCAAGTGGCCCTGAAGTCCTTTGGACTAATACGACTAAGTGACCCCGGCTGACCAAATGAGTGATAAGTCAGAAAAATTGTAACATTGTTTTCTTACATCCTTGTGCTTTACACAGTTTCAAAAATGATATGAGCATTGAACATGGTAGGGGTCAAAAAATAAAAATGAAGAAAACGGCTGTTGAAATTATATATGCAAATGGATTGCATGGAAATATTACATGCACAACATTCAAATGTGGCACACAGTATGTAATATGTATGTTATGTTGCAATGATACACTGGAAGTACAAATGTGCTGCTACAAAGACTTATCAAGTTATGCCAGATTATGTCTTTATGTATAAAACTAAGAGGACAGATTATTTGAGAGCAACAGGTAGACTCACTGTTTCTCACAGTTTAAAACCTACAGGCAACTGTCCAGTTTAACAGGGGTCTAGTGGCTTAATGCTGTCTGTTGAAACAAGCTACTGCCAGTGACCAATTACAGATTAGTCACAGTTTCCATCAAACAATAGCAGGCAGAGAATCTTAGCTCCACAGCTGGGTGTAATACACAACAAGTGATAAATATATGATACACTGGAAGTACAAATGTGCTGCTACAAAAATGTATAAGGTTATGCCAGATTATGTTTTTATGTATAAAATTAAGAGGACAGATTATTTGAGAGTAAAAGGTAGTCTAAAGAAAATAAAAAATGAGTCAGCTGGACGGTGATAGACCGTTTGAACTTGAAGCCTTTGTCAAACTTTTGTCTCAACTTCACCGAAGGTGGTGTCCTGCTGTCAGAACTTCGAAGGTGTTACTCACCTAACTTACAGGTGTTTGTCAGTAAGAATAATGGGATGATAATTTACACCAACGTTGTTTCCTGTAGAAGTCATTTTGTGGGATATATTAGCATTAGTCGTGCCAATTCAAAAATTAGTGTTATATAATAGTAGTTTGTCAAAATGTAAACAAACTCAAAGACAGTTGCAGCTTAGCATTAGCCTGTTCTGAAATATTTTAATCACATAATGATATATTTCACATAAATATATAGGGAGCTAATGGAGAGGCCCATCATAATCCATAGCACTACAAAATGAAGTATCTGAAAGTCACACTTCATATATTGAGTGACACATCTCATACTGTCTTTCTGGACTGTCGCAATGTCCAATAGTTTCCTATCACAACCCTCGTGTACAATATACCAAAGCTATATATTTCCAACACCACAACATATTTATTATCATTGGATAGGTAATTGAATAATCTTTCAGACGAACGCAACTTGTAGCAGCAGAAAATGAAGCATACAAAAGTTACACCGCAAACAATGACATGCATTCTCAAAATGTGATTCATTCAAAAATTAGTGCTACATAATAGTAGTTTGTCAAAATGTAAACAAACTCAAAGACAGTTGCAACTTACTGTCCACCAAGCAGTAGCAGAGCAGTTTAATAATAATAATAATCCACAAGTTAAGTGGCAGTGATCTTCCTTTTATCATTCATGTGATGTTTATTGTGAGCATGGCAGACAAATGGTTATCATACATAGACAGATACAGAGAGAAACTGACATTTTCCATAAAAAGAACACGTTTGCCTATCAATGGCATGTATTTCCTATTGTTGCTGTTTCTGCCAGGCAGAAACAGTTTCTGCCCGGCATAAATCAAACAACCCTGTAGGTCATTATTAATCAAATGTTTTTTGCAGAAACAGTTTCTGCTCGGCATAAATCAGTAGGTAATTATTAATCAAATGTTTTTTTGGTGAATCATAGTTACACATCATTAAGGGTTATGATGGAAGTAAAATGTTTATAGGTTTACTGTTCACTTATTGCACCACATCTTGCATTTAGAGGAATAATTATAATAGAAAATAAAATGTTGTGGCACATATTTTTAAATACATGCATCGATGAGAAACCGGGAATTACTTTTCTGTGGCCTAAGAATAACTAATTTCAATTAACTTTCTGCTTATATAAAACAACTGCATAAAAATATATATCCATACAAGACACAGACTCCGCATGTGACAAATGTTTTGGGAAGGGGAATAGTGTTCTGTTTCAGGTACAAAGTGCTGTGTTTGTTGACCCAAGCCTCTGCCAGTGACCAATTACAGATTAGTCATACTTCCTACCACCAACCACAGTGACCCAAGCCTTTGCCAGTGACCAATTACAGATTAGTCACACTTTACCCAGCCAGCCACAGTGAGGTGTGACAGATATTGTGGGAAAAGGGATTAGTTGAACAAAAGGACTGGAAGCCTGCTAGAGCTACTGCTACAGTAGAGCATTTAGTTTAAAAAAATTGCATTTTAGGGGACATTTGGAGCCCTTAGAATGATTGAATCAAATACAGATTTCTTGTTTATAGTGGCACTACCATATGAATTGTCTACACAAAATTAGAGAAAAAGTTACATAGGAGTTTTTGAAAAAATTGGCAAAATGTGAAAATTTACCAGTTATGGGGTCCTTTTTGGGGGGTCATTAAGTGCCCTTAGAATGATTCAATCAAATACAGATTTCTTGTGTAAAGTGACACTACCACATGAAATGTATATGCAAAATTAGAGAAAAAGTTGCTGAACAGTTTTTGAAAAAATAGGCAAAATGTTACATTTTCACCAGTTTTGGGGTCCTTGGAGGCCCTAGGGAGCCCTTAAAATGATTCAATCAAATACATATTTCTCGTGCATAGTGGCAGTGCCCTAAGATATGTCTATGCAAAATTAGAGAAAAAGTTGCTGAACGGTTTCTGAGATACGGCAGCTAACGGAGGATGGCGGACGCCGAGTGATGGCAATAGTCCCTTGGACCTTCGGCCAAAGGACTAAAAATTACTTACACCACTGAAAGTGGCATATTCAGCTGAGAAAATATCATCAAAAACACTAACAAACGGTTAACCAAAATATATGGGTTAGTAACTGACACAAACTTGACTAATGTGCCCATTTTGACAACCGGCGAACTGGGAAGTGTAGGACCTAATGACGTCAAGCTTTCTATCACAATGACGCTGTCCATGCAGTTTAAATTCTATGACTTCAATAAGTTTATTCTAGTAAACTACTGGCATAAAATACTTGACTGGGGTTGAAAAAGGTTAGTGTTTATTATCTCTTTTAGATGCATACACAAAAACAATTCCTTTTGTTTTCCATTAAGCATAGTGAATACAAACTGACATGTTGGAATAACTTATTAAATTTCTCCAAACTCTATACACCTTTCTGCAGTGAGGTAAACAAAACACTGCCATGCAGTCTGCTCAGGAAAATCCTACCTTGCCTGTTCTGCCACGTTTCTCCACAGATCTTGACGAACTGCAACAAAACCTCAAGGACACCTTTCTTCTGGGTGGTCTGAAAAAGAGAGAATTCCTATAAAAAATTGTAATAAAATATAAACAGAAACTATAAAATGATTAACAAAAACTTTAAGATATTACAACTACATAGTTCAAATCATTTTTTATTTACAGATCAGGCATGCTGATATCAAATACTATAAACAAAATTGAAAATCAATTATTTCTGGTAGTAATTATGCTAACCAAATAAGCTTTTGACTGTTTCATTCAGCACTCTCCTCTGCACAAAATAATTAAGATAATCTACTGTTTGACAGTTAAACCAGTATTGATTGCCAAAAACCATGTTTTTTTTCTGAAAGTTACTAAATGTTTTTAGAATGTATACCAACAGTAGATTCGCAACAATTATAATTCTATCTTCGTCCCATCAAGAATGGCAGTGTTTATACATTAGCCAATATTTTTTTCTAAATGGTGGACATTTTGTTTGTTATCATGGATACAGAGGGTCTGGCAGAACAAAATTAAATGTATTGTATTTTTTATTCAGTAAGACTATGGTTTGGGCAGAACAAAAGACTATGGTTTGGGCAGAACAAAACTGCATTAATGACACAAATTAAACAACTAACCTATCTACCCGGCATGTAAAAGGAACCGTTATCCAAAAATTCTAAGTACATGCGACAATGTTTTACAAAAATGACATGTAAAGCACTACGAGTGTCACAAAATCAACAGGGTCAATGCTTACCGCATGAAAGATAGTGGGCAATGGGGATGTCTGACATAAATTTACATCACATCACTAATTCTGACAAATAAGTCTAATGTAATTATAAGATCAAGGAAAAACAGACTGGACTTGAGCCAAAAGTACAAAAATGTCTGGAAACTCACAAACACTTTGAGCTGCAGGTTCTTAAAAGAAACACCTATCAAAGTTAGCTTCACTGTCAAAAGAGTGATCAATTGTTAATAAAATCGGTGCCTTTAACCAGTCCCTCTCACCTGTTGACTAGAGTGAAACTGTTCCAGTAACAACGGAACTACACGACTGATGATTTTTTGACATGCAGGGTCAGACCCCTCTGCTACCGCCAGGAGGGCTTGGCTGCTTGGACCAATCAGCTGCTGCGTAGGTTCCTGCAGGTGACGTATCGTATCTGTCGCACAGACACAGGCACACTCAATCAGGGCATCCAACAAAATCTCATAATTCAAAAGCTGAATGAACCAACACAGAACATTAGCTGAAATATACTGGAAGTAAAACTGTTCCCATTACTTGTACTGAGGCAGTCATGTAAAAATGTGTTCATCCACGAGATTCACAACACATATGTGACCCGTCACAGTGAACCTGGTATTAAGTGACACAGGCTTATTCTGCACACGAGCCAAAAATAGCTATCTAGGTCATATCCCATCAATTGTGTGATTTTGGTAGAAATGCATACTTTATAATCGAATCTTTCGATGTCCAGTTTGTTTTCCGTGACAATCAATCCAAAATTAATAAAATACCTGCATTCATGAAGCCATAGATTAAAACACAGCAGCCAATACGAGTCTAAATGACCTCGTTTTTCAAAATGTTGCTTTTTTGAAGTTAAAACTTCCTTCCCTTGAATAGGAGAGGTAGAAGGAACCTATGAAAGAGCTAGGACGATGTGGTTTAAACCGAGTTCCTCCTGGTTGCTATATGTTTTTGTATGTACGTATGTACGTATGCGTGCGTGCGTGCGTGCGTGCGTGCGTGCGTGCGTGCGTGCGTGCGTGCGTGCATGCTTCCGTGCATGTGTTAATGTTTTTCTCCTAGACAGTTTCCATCTCGGGAACCAAACATTAATGGTGCATTTTCTGTCAAACATTGTTGCATTCCTTAGAATTTTTAAAAAATAATGATTCTATTGACTTTTAAATGTTAAATCATTCAGTCAGTATAGTCTAGTGAATGTTGTAGTACAGGCATATTTACCCAGCAAGTCAAATTATGGGATTTTATGACATATCATTTTTTTCGGTAAAAACTATCTTACACAATCATGAAAATGTCATACACCACAGATGTTTGACCTTACCTTCAAATACACGACTGATGAATTCTTGAAATTCTGACTTGTCCTAAAAAATCATAACACTGTGCAATGGCATTAAAAACTAACATATAATACGTGTTTACGTGGAAAGCTTGACACAAACTATTGTTATCCAACACAATAAATGTAGGAAAAACATTAAAATTACAAAAATTATTACCAGTATCCTTGTAAAGAAAAGGTTACCATGAAAGAACATCAATGACAATTTAACTTTTAAAACCTGAAGAAAATAACAAAAATGAACCCTTCTTTGCATATACTGGTACCAACTTACAAAGATTCCTGCTTTGTGTAATTTTTAGACAGCCCTGATCTTGAAACTTCTTGAATGTGTTGTTATACTGGCATATAACCCTCAACAGAACTTAGACTTACAAAAACTGTTGGACTTGTTAAGTTGGTGGTCCTATCCCTAAGTTCCACATATTAACACCCAGGCAAACCTTAATGCAAAAAATATGTTTCTGTAATAACATTACTGCACTTATGGTTACATACCAATACAAATCAAGCTTACTATCAAAACAATCCTCCATGTGTTACTGAAATTTAAGAGGAATATGCATTTGATAACTATCGTTGTTGTAATTTGGGAACATTTTAAAAAGATGGTGGCCATGTCAAAAGGTGCTAGTTGTTAGATCGATGGCATTTCCGTACCCCTTAAGACTCACTGTGGACATTACCTCCATAATATTATTTGACAATGCCGTCACCATGGCTGTCAGTGCAGACAGTGCTGCCCTCTGCAGGGTATCATTTACAGCAGAAAATATCTGAAAATTAATAAATAGCAGTTAGCTTTTTGAAAACAAAAAACATGAAAAACTTCCTCGGCTAAAGCTGGCATAAAATATGGCATATCAAGCTGTATCATATATGATGCAGACATTAAACAATTACTACAAATTATTCAATTTACTTTTGGGTCACACTTTCTTTAAATAAAAACATATGAACTAAAAATGTAATATACTGCTTGTGCATCCATTTCTGATAAGCTAGTGTGACATACCTACATATAAATGCGTAAATAATAACTTAATTTTGTCACTAAGATAGCTTATTGCTACCTGAAAGTATAATGTCAAAACAAGGCCCGGAAAGTGGCACTCTTTGGTGTAAACAATGCCTACATTTTTGTTGCGCATATAAAGGAAACTATGAATTTGTGACACAGGTGATAAACCAAATTCATAATTAAGTGTTTTCCAACGATGCATATCCTAGCACTGTCGATTGCTTAACGACATGGCACAAAGGTATTGTCGTTTTCCTGTATATTTACTATTTAGTTTAATTTCATGGCAAAAGAAAATTTCAAATGCACATTTAGTTTGTGGGTAGAGCTAGTGTATCTTGGACGGTGATTACTATATACTGGTGGGAGCCAGAGCTGATGCTTTACCTCCCTACGGATACAGGACCAGAGTGATCCGTGATACTCCTTCAATCCTTCAGTGCCAAACACTTCTGCACCAGCAGTCTGCAGGAAGAGGTCAAAGGTCATTCATTATCATATGACTATCATAAGAACAAAAACAAGAAGCCGTACAGTAAAATGGTAACACTAATTTATATAGACATTCCTGGCAAATGTCATAATTCTAGTTTATAGCTCAATAGTTAATTCAACATAAACCAACTCGGTCGCTTCTCACTCAAACAAACAACAAAAACGAAACAGTAAATTAAGTTTACACAACAACCCCTTTTTTATGTTGCACATATGAATATATGAAAAATAAAAGAATAAATCAAATTTGTTCACATGAACATGTTAAATACTTTATATAAATTATTAAATGTCCATGGATATCACTAAAATATAACTGCTGAAAACTCCAAATTTGCAAAAAGGCATGCCGGAACAAATGCATATTTAATCAGGTCTTAAAAGTGGCAACGGAGTTAGCATTCCTGACTACACATAAAGAGATGACTGGATCGGAGCACCTGGGAGGAGATTACTTACAAAACAAGCATATTAATAGATTACCAAGGTGTGTAGTGATTCTATCTTGGCACTTGTCACACTGGATGTGAGTTTCTCCAGAAGTAGTGGCAGACAATACTCGGAGAATTTTGGAGTGGCTGTGAGACAGAGCCTCAATAGACGAGTCAACTCATCCCGGTCAACATTCTCCGTAGCGCTGGATGTCTGTGGACACGGTGGTGACACCTATTATCCTACACTAAATTTATTGGGTGTTCTTCTTCAGAACACATAGACAAGTGCAATGTAGCTTGATGCAATTTGCTATCAGATGACGGAACCATCTCCACCATACACTTGTTTTTATCCGCAAATAGCCAATCAGCTTGATTTCTAATTTTCATTCAATTATTCAATTCAATGTTATTGTAATCAATGATGGGCTGTATTGTTGTAACAGATGACTCAGTGCTAACAAGATGTTGTACTGATAGAAACCATGGGATATGTGTTAGTAAACAGATGACATTGTACATGTGTAAGTTATGTTTGTTACAGTGGCACAAACATGTCACAACTTCTAACAAACTTGTTTTCAGTGTTGGAACAAATGGTTTGTACTGGTGTATCAAATGACTAGTGTAACTTTGCATAAATTGATCGAATGTCCCTTAGTCAAATATGTACAATCCTTGCAACTTTCTGCATGAATCTTCTTTCCCATAATTTAATTTAAAGGTTGGTTGTCTGTTCCATGATCAATAATCAGTCTGGATGGTAATTATTAACAAGCAGTTTGCAGAATTTAAAAAAAAAAATTTATTTCTGAATATTTAATTAGAGCAGTTTTTCAGGCAGACATTGCCTTAACTGAGACAACTTACGAGGTTGTATTCAACAGGAAAGTAGCAGGCAACAACTTACAGGGTTGTATTCAACAGGAAAGTAGCAGGCAACAACTTACAGGGTTGTAGTCAACAGGAAAGTAGCAGGCAACAACTTACAGGGTTGTAGTCAACAGGAAAGTAGCAGGCAACAACTTACAGGGTTGTATTCAACAGGAAAGTAGCAGGCAACAACTTACAGGGTTGTATTCAACAGGAAAGTAGCAGGCAACAACTTACAGGGTTGTATTCAACAGGAAAGTAGCAGGCAACAACTTACAGGGTTGCATTCAACAGGAAAGTAGCAGGCAACAACTTACAGGGTTGTATTCAACAGGAAAGTAGCAGGCAACAACTTACAGGGTTGTATTCAACAGGAAAGTAGCAGGCAACAACTTACAGGGTTGTATTCAACAGGAAAGTAGCAGGCAACAACTTACAGGGTTGTATTCAACAGGAAAGTAGCAGGCAACAACTTACAGGGTTGTATTCAACAGGAAAGTAGCAGGCAACAACTTACAGGGTTGTATTCAACAGGAAAGTAGCAGGCAACAACTTACAGGGTTGTATTCAACAGGAAAGTAGCAGGCAACAACTTACAGGGTTGTATTCAACAGGAAAGTAGCAGGCAACAACTTACAGGGTTGTATTCAACAGGAAAGTAGCAGGCAACAACTTACAGGGTTGTATTCAACAGGAAAGTAGCAGGCAACAACTTACAGGGTTGTATTCAACAGGAAAGTAGCAGGCAACAACTTACAGGGTTGTATTCAACAGGAAAGTAGCAGGCAACAACTTCAAACAGCTCCTCAGCAAAAACTCCTAAAACACAGATTATGCCAACATAATTTTGTGGTAGAGAGCACTGTTTTCGTATAAGTTTGTGAAATCTCAAAATGCATTCCAAGTTCCATACCATGTAATGGTGGGGGAAGGGCGTTGAACCAATACTAAATGCATAACGTTTTTACTTTGCAAACTTATGAGATCATCCCTAAGTGAGACAGATGCACAAACTTATGAGATCATCCCTAAGTGAGACAGATGCACAAACTTATGAGATCATCCCTAAGTGAGACAGATGCACAAACTTATGCGATCATCCCTAAGTGAGACAGATGCACAAACTTATGAGATCATCCCTAAAGGGGAAAGATGCACAAACTTATGAGATCATCACTAAGTGAGACAGATGCAAAAACTTATGAGATCATCCCTAAGTGAGACAGATGCACAAACTTCTTAACCTTTTCCACTTGATGACATCATGGTGTCTCATAAATAATGCTAACCTTTCAGACAGTGTGTTGCTCCACATTGGAGAAACTCATTACAGTCAACCATTTGGTGCTACCACATATTTAAAACTACTTACGAATAAAAACAATCAACATGAGAAAGGTAGTGGATATAGAGCTGGCCATGTGCTTGGTGAGAAAACAACAGAAGTGACTGACAAGTAATTTTATAGAAGGACTGGTTTGTCCACTTCATAATAATAGTCATATAGAACAAATTACAGTGAATAGGAGGTACAAAAAGGATTCAAGAGCAGTGCAATCTGTTGATAATATTATAGTGGAACTTTTTACTTCTCTCATTGAAGCCCCTTGACATTGATGGAGAAGAAATCAAAGTTTGTATCCCGCTGTCATGTTTGGTCATAGCCAATAAAAATGGGCTAAGTGGCCCTGAAGTCCTTTGGACAAATACGTCTATATGTAACCCCGGCTGACCAAATGAGTGATAAGTCGAAAAAATTGTAACATTGTTTTCTTACATCCTTGTAAAGGTTTGGTAGGGTGCTTTACACAGTTTCAAAAATTATGACTGCTACAAAAATTGACGAAGTTATGGAGCATTGAACATGGTAGGGGTCAAAAAGTGAAAATGAAAAGAAGTTTTACATTAAATATGCAAATGGATTGCACGGAAATATTACATGCACAACATTCAAATGTGGCACACAGTATGTAATATGTATGTTATGTTGCAATGGTACACTGGACGTACAAATGTGCTGCTACAAAGACTTATCAAGTTATGCCAGATTATATCTTTATGTGTAAAACTAAGAGGACAGATTATTTGAGAGTAAAAGGTAGACTCACTGTTTGACACAGTTTAAAATCTACAGGCAACTGTCCAGTTTAACAGGGGTCTAGTGGCTTAATGCTGTCTGTTGACACAAGCTATTGCCAGTGACCAATTACAGATTAGTTACAGTTTCCATCAAACAATAGCAGGCAGGGAATCTTAGCTCCACAGCTGGGTGTAATACACAACAAGTGATAAATATATGATACACTTGAAATACAAATGTGCTGCTACAAAAATGTATAAAGTTATGCCAGATTATGTCTTTATGTATAAAATTAAGAGGACAGATTATTTGAGAGTAAAAGGTAGTCTAAAGAAAATTAAAAATGGGTCAGCTGGACGGTGACAGACCGTTTGAACTTGAAGCCTTTGTCAAACTTTTGTCTCGACTTCACCGAAGGTGGTGTCCTGCTGTCAGAACTTCGAAGGTGTTACTCACCTAACTTACAGGTGTTTGTCAGTAAGAATAATGGGATGATAATTTACACCAACGTTGTTTCCCGTAGAAGTCATTTTGTGCAATATATTAGCATTAGTCGTGCCAATTCAAAAATTAGTGCTATATAATAGTAGTTTGTCAAAAAGTAAACAAACTCAAAGAGAGTTGCAGCTTAGCGTTAGCCTGTTCTGAAATATTTTAATGACATAATGATATATTTCACATAATTATATAGGAAGCTAATGGAGGCCCATCATAATCCATAGCACTACAAAATGAAGTATCTGAAAGTCACACTTCATATATTGAGTGACACATCTCGTACTGTCTTTCTGGACTGTCGCAATGTCCAATAGTTTCCTATCACAACCCTCGTGTACAATATACCAAAGCTATATATTTCTAACACCACAACATATGTATTATCATTGGATAGGTAATTGAATAATCTTTCAGATGAATGCAACTTGTAGCAGCAGAAATTGAAGCATACAAAAGTTACACCGCAAACAATGACATGCATTCTCAAAATGTGATTCATTCAAAAATTAGTGCTACATAATAGTAATTTGTCAAAATGTAAACAAACTCAAAGACAGTTGCAACTTACTGTCCACCAAGCAGTAGCAGAGCAGTTTAATAATAATAATAATCCACAAGTTAAGTGGCAGTGATCTTCCTTTTATCATTCATGTGATGTTTATTGTGAGCATGGCAGACAAATGGTTATCATACATAGACAGGTACAGAGAGAAACTGACATTTTCTATAAAAAGAACACGTTTGCCTATCAATGGCATGTATTTCCTATTGTTGCTGTTTCTGCCAGGCAGAAACAGTTTCTGCCCGGCATAAATCAAACAACCCTGTAGGTCATTATTAATCAAATGTTTTTTGCAGAAACAGTTTCTGCTCGGCATAAATCAGTAGGTAATTATTAATCAAATGTTTTTTTGGTGAATCATAGTTACACATCATTAAGGGTTATGATGGAAGTAAAATGTTTACAGGTTTACTGTTCACTTATTGCACCACGTCTTACATTTAGAGGAATAATTATAATAGAAAATAAAATGTTGTGGCACATATTTTTAAATACATGCATCAATGAGAAACCGGGAATTACTTTTCTGTGGCCTAAGAATAACTAATTTCAATTAACTTTCTGCTTATATAAAACAACTGCATAAAAATATATATCCATACAAGACACAGACTCTGCATGTGACAGATGTTTTGGGAAGGGGAATAGTGTTCTATTTCTGGTACAAGGTGTTGTGTTTGTTGACCCAAGCCTCTGCCAGTGACCAATTACAGATTAGTCATACTTCCTACCACCAGCCACAGTGACCCAAGCCTCTGCCAGTGACCAATTACAGATTAGTCACACATTAACCAGCCAGCCACAGTGAGGTGTGACAGATGTTGTGGGAAAAGGGATTAGTTGAACAAAAGGACTGGAAGCCTTCTAGAGCTACTGCTACAGTAGACCATGTAGTTAACAAATTTAGCATTTATGGGGACATTTGGATCCCTTAGAATGATTGAATCAAATACAGATTTCTTGTGTATAGTGGCACTACCATATGAAATGTCTATGCAAAATTTGAGAAAAAGTTACTTAAGAGTTTTTGAAAAAATAGGCAAAATAAGAAAATTTACCAGTTTTGGGGTCCTTTTTGGGGGGTCATTGGGTGCTCTTAGAATGATTCAATGAAATACAGATTTCTTGTGTACAGTGACACTATCACATGAAATGTATATGCAAAATTAGAGAAAAAGTTGCTGAACGGTTTCTGAGATACGGCAGCTAACTGCGGACGGCGGATGCAGAGTGATGGCAATAGTCCCTTGGACCTTCGGCCAAAGGACTAAAAAAACATGGGTGTACGTTGACTAGGTCAACTATGGTATTCATAAATACCCATCATGCAACTAAGCACACTTCAACAGAACTTCTACATTGAAACTTATTTTTAGCATTTCTATTTTAAAGATGTATTCTCATATCTTCCACCTTTTAAATATAAATAAAAAATGTGGCTCTGGAAAGGCAGTCAAATAACTTAATTATAAATGAGCTAGCATATGAGTGTGTGTGTGGGTGTTTAAATATTTTGCTCCTAGATGGTCTGTGCCAAACTTCCAGTGGCTTATCTAGGAATCCCTCAGAACGAATTTTTTTTTTTTTTTATTCTGCATTGGTATAGTATGGTTCTTACTGGTTTTAGGGTCTGTACCGGACATTAGACGGATGTAAATCAATAATTCTTCATAACATTACCCTTTTTCTGCTACTGCTCCGAGGTCCATTGATTAGTATCAACTGTTTTACATAACTGAACTGCTTATATTTATATCATAACAAATGTCATGTACACAAATTGGGAAAAACCATCTTCTGTGTCTGTATCTATATAGCGAAACTTGGAGGATGGGAACTTTTGATGTTTAATAACCTTACGACAGACATGTCGTACCTAGCTGGAAGTTGTGTGCAATGATGCGGACACACTGAAAGGCGAGGAGCAGGTTGTGAGGGTCCTTCTCCCCATCCATCATCTGTATGAAGCCACACACAAACTCTGCACCAAGAGGCTGGATGTCTGAAAACACAACAACAACAAAATACAACTCATCATCAGGACAAGGTCAAGTTACATTACCATCTGCTCTTATGACAAGTCATGCCATATCACTCTCAGTGCATTAAGAACAAGCCAAACGCCGCCAGCCTCTGTCAGGAATGTTTCCTATGTCCACAAGAAGACCAGCAAGACTTACGGGTAGACTACAACAACTGGCATATCCCTAAACCTAACCCTACCTGCAGTGACAGCCCCACCTGCAATGACAGCCCCACCTGAAATGACTGTCCTATCTGTAATGACTGTCCTATCTGCAATGACTGCCCTACCTACAATGACTCTTCTATCTGCTATGACTGTCCTACCTGTAATGACTGTCTTACCTGCAATGACTGTCTTACCTGCAATGACTGTTCTACCTGCAATGCCTGTCCTACCTGTAATGACTGTCCTACCTGTAATGTCTGTCCTACCCGCAATGACTGTCGTACCCGCAATGACTGTCGTACCTGCAATGACTGTCCTACCTGTAATGACTGTCCTATATGTAATGACTGTCCTACCTGTAATGACAGTCCTACCTATAATGACTGTCCTACCTGCAATGACTGTCCTACCTGCAATGAATGTCCTACTTGCATGACTGTCCTACCTATAATGACTGTCCTACATGTAATGACTGTCCTACCTGTGATGCGGTGTTGTAGGAAGAATGTGACGAGGTTGTACATATATCGCCTGTCGGCTGCTGTCAGACTCTGGGCATGCACTTCACGGTTCAGCTCCTGCAGTATAGTGGCAGCACCGTCTGCTGACAGCAATGGGTGTCGTCCCTGTCACAATGAACAACACTCACATCCAGTCTATATGTCTGTGCATGTTAACACCAAGCTCTGCTATGTCTAACTACAATCGAGCTACCTTTCTTGGGTGCCGAGCTTTCAGGGATTCATCTACAACCCCAGGAAGAAAAGTAATGCCTGTATTTTTTTTTAATTTCCTGTTGGTTAAGGGTCTTACATGATTTTACACAATGTTATATGTCTTCTGTGATTGTCGAGGCTACATAAACTGGCCACTGATCACTTTGGCACGTTTTACGTAATATATATATATGTCTTCTGTGATTGTCGAGGCTACATAAACTGGCCACTGATCACTTTGGCACGTTTTACGTAATATATATATGTCTTCTGTGATTGTCAAGGCTACATAAACTGGCCACTGATCACTTGGGAATGTCTTACATAACTGCTATCAATATCAAGATGACCTATTCTGAATACGGAACTATTAGCTATGTCCCCTCTTATGAAAACTTAAACCACTTGCTAGGCATTACATTTGAGGTGGTCACATATGTCCACAAAGTCCAAATAACCATACAGATGTATTTATGAGGACTCAGGAGGGTGCCCCTCATGGGATATGAACGTCACTAATAAAATTGTATGATACATTTCTAATATATTTAGGTGTGTTTTAAGGAATCTCTTACAAGCACTGCGATTCCTCGAAGTACATGTGGCGTCACAGAATGATGATCTTTCAGTCGATCAATGTAGAATGCCAACAGCAGTGCCACTGTAGACAGAAATATAGACGTCTAATGAGTAGGATTAAACGGACTAGGGAATGGGCCACATGAGCCAGTGAATGGGCCACATAGGCAGAGGAGTGGGAAAATTGACCCAAGAAATGGGACAGATGGGCCATGGATTGGGCCACACAGGCTGGGGAGTGAGCCACCATTTTTTAAAAATAGAAAACATGGAATGGGATAGGCCGTATGGGTCAGTGAATGGACCCCATGGCCACGGAGTGGTCCACACTGGTTATGGAGTGGGCCACATGGGCCAGTAACTTAGTAAGTGGGGCTTATGGGTCAGTAACTGGAACATATGGGCCAATAAATGGGCCAGTAACTGGGCCATTGATTTGGCCATTTCACATTAGTTATTAAGTCTAAACATCACTCCCATTTCAAATGCATATACTTTTTTATATACAAGCATAAGGAAATTAGATGGTCCTTAATAATAATAATAACAAGATAACTTCTATTGTGCCTAAATCCTTGGAAACCAAGCCTAGAGGCACATCAAAACAAAAGGATTGGTCAATCTCAAAATCCATAAGCAGTATTCCAGTTGTCAACAGATGGGTCAAGGCACTAGGGAGCTACGGTGGATAAGCAAGGTTGTAAAGATAAGTTTTTAAATGACGACAGAATTTTGTAATATTTTCAACTGATCTAACACTAAGAGGGAGCATATTCCAAAGAGTTGGTGCAGCAACAGAAAAAGCCCTAGTTCCAATATTAGTATTGACTAGGAACAAAAAGTAGGTCAGAACTAGATGATCGAAGCTGGATAGGTTTTCTTACAGGAGTAAGCAATGAATGCAAATAAGATGGTTGCTTACTGGGCAGTGCTAGGTATGTAATTGTATAGATCTTAAATATTATACAATATTGTACAGGAAGCCAATGCAGACTTCAAAAGTCTTGCTAAACAATTTAGGTACGCTGACGTTTTGTGATATCCTTGCTAGCAATATTATAAAGGAGGGAATTGCAATAGTCAAGTCTGCTGCTAACAATTCATTATCAGTTACCTAAGCAGTTAAAATATGTTTTGGCATTGTATTGATGATATAACAAATTCAGTTCACTAGTTCCACTTATAATATCAAAGCAGTACATTAGTGGGGATGTAAACATGAGATCTGTTTCTTTGCAGATATAGCAACATAGCACTAGCAGTGATGTGGTAGTTTTAAACGAACCTTCTGTTTCTTTAAGTTGTTCTCCTGGCAGTGCCTGTACGACGTCACTAAGAAGTCGGGTTCCCTGGACTCTTTGGCCCGACTCCGTGCTTGTCAAATGTGGTCTGTGTTGCATCAAAACATCACAGATTATAAAAATACAAAAAGTACACTTTACACACACTGTGTCATACAGCTTGTATGTTTGCATATTTGATTATAGTTTGGATCACTGGAATTTATATTTCCAGGTATATAGTCTGATTTATTTTATTAACAAATAATGTACTATTTTTCTATCATCTTCATTGGCTCAACTATGTGTTAATGAAATATGTTAACGTAAGCTGAACGTTTCAGTCTAAATATTGTTACATATGGATACATAGTTTGTGGAGGACACTGGAATTTTATGGATGAAAATCATATGCCCAACATGTGATCCCATTAGATGTTTCTCCAAGATAAACTTTTCATAAGAAAATGTTCACTAATAGTTGATAGTATAGACATTACACAAAAGTTTGCATATTTTACAATACACAAGGTTCCATAGCTATGTTCAGATTTATACTAATTTCATATTGGTTAATACAATGATCTCAAAACCATTTACCCAAGACTTTCAACAAGTTGCAGTAGACTGTAGGCTCCAGAAAGAATACCTAAAACAGAAGACATGATGACAGAAGTTACAAACACCAAACCTCGGCTGATAACATATGTAACACATATTAGTAATATTTTGCCACAACAAAATTATATTTTTATCTCAATGTGCTATGGTCTGGTTCTGAGTGAACTGCATTATCACCCAGTGAATACTAAATTGCATAATATTCCTGTGGTTATGAAAGTAGTACCTGTAAGCTAATAAATATAATAGTCTATGAAAACATATAACATTAACTTGCCTGGATCTTCGGATTTTAAAGTAAGGCACAACAGCCTTGTGTACACCCGTCTTTATGCATCGTATTTTGGTATTGAGAACGTGGTTTGTCATGTTATTTTGTGCTTTTATTAAAATTTAAACCTGTCCATCTTCAATTCTTTGTCGAGTTTTGTTTTGAAGGAGAGGATGTTTTCAGCGTTCACTGCTTGCTGAGAAAGGTTGTTCCAATCTAGGAAGATGCGTTGTGAGAAGGAGTGTTTCCTAATATTAAGTCTGCTTGGTGTCTTATACATTTTTTTTTTGTGGCCTCGTGTGCGGTTTGTTGTGATCATGAAGAAGTCCTCTTGATTGATGTCGTCGATGCCATTGATAATTCTGTAGACTTGGATCAGGTCTCCTCTTCTTCTTCGGTATGCCAGACTTGGTAAGTTAAGATGTTTCAGCCTGTCTTCATAGTTCAAGTTTCTTATTTCTGGGACCAGCTTGGTTGCTCTCCGTTGTGCTCTTTCAAGGGTGTTGATGTCTACGGTGTAGTGCGGGTTCCAGATGGAGTCAGCATAGTCGAGATGTGGTCTCACTAGCGCTGTATATAATAATCGGAAGCTGCTACTGTCCAGATGTTTAAACGTGTGTTTGATGAGGCCTGTCATCTGGTTTGCCTTCTTTGCAATGGTGCCAATATGCTGTCGGAATTTTAGGGATCTGTCGAACGTTACACCGAGATCTTTTTCTGTTTCTGATGTGCTGTCGATTTCTGACACTTCCACATCTTTACTTGTCATCATGTATGTGGTGTTAAGCTTCGGCTTGCCAAAAGTCAGATGTTTGCATTTTGATGGATTGAAATGTAACTGCCATTTCTCTGACCACGATGTTAGTTTGTTAATGTCTTCTTGTAATAGCTTTTTTCCATTTCACACCTTACATCTCGATATATTTTTGTATCATCGGCGAAGATCTTGAGTCCACTGTTTTGCCACTTGTGATATCTGCCCAATCTGATAGCTTTCCATTTACTACTATCATTTGTCTTCGTCCCGTTATGAAAGCTGCAATCCACGCTGCCACCTCTCCTTGGATGCCATACGCAGTTAGTTTTTTTGCTAGTCTTTTGTGTGGCACCGTGTCGAAGGCTTTCGCAAAGTCAAGATATATTGTGTCTACACATCCGCCCGAGTCAATGGTGGTAGTCCAATTCTCCATGTCTTCTAGGAGTTGGGTGGTGCATGACCTGCCTGGTCTAAATCCATGCTGATCTTTGTGGAACATGTTGTTCATAGTCATATGAGTCAGGAGATGGTCTCGAATAATGCTTTCCATAATCTTACATGCTATGCTTGTCAAACTGATTGGCCAGTACTTGGAAGCATGTCTTTTTGAGTTCTTCTTGTGTAACGCTTTTACATGTGCTGTCTTCCATTGAGCTGAGAGCACTCCATCCTTCAATGACCTGTTGAAGATCAAAAGGAGGGGCTCCTCCAGTTCATTTCTCAGTTCATGTAGAACGTACGGGTGACATCTGTCTGGACCAGATGACTTGTTTGTTTTTAAGTTGGTTAATTTAGCCAGGACTTCTTCTGCTGTGATTTCAATGCTGATCAGCAGGTTTCCATTATGTCTGTCTTCGAGTGTCGGAATTTCCATCAGATCTTCATGTGAGAACGCACTTGTGAAAAATTTGTTTAGTGTGTCTGCTTTCTCTTGGTCATAACATATTACAAAAAAATTATGGATTCATGCCTAAAATAAATGCCTTTGCCATTACAGCATTGCACACAGCAGATAATAATGTTAACATAACTTCAGCGTGCACCTGTAGAATGACTCATGGCCCCACTGTACAATTCAGGTATACGGGTGTGCGCCTTCAAGCGGCTCTGATCTAAAATAGACTATATCCCATTTCCCTATTCCAACAGATTAAAATTGGGCTTTCCGTCTGCGTCATCCTATGCAACATGCATTATCCAGCCAATAACACGATCTCACCCCCCCCCCCATACTCCATAGTAGCACACAAATTACCGGTACGCCTAATTTAACGCTAATAATAACGGGCGATAAGTGCACACGTTGATGAATAAATGTTCCGTAACGCGGACTAGACAACGCCGACACTACAGACATCTGAATATCAGAATACATGAACAATAACAAACGTGTAACACTGTTATGAATACCATTTTGAATGTCAGTGGATGCGTTATGGTTTTCGTTTATCACAAAATCGTCTACCAAAGATTGAAAACTGGACGCTGCCATTTTGATAATGCGGTACTATTACATTTTAGTAATACATTATGTATCAAAACTAATTATTCGTATGCTACAGCGTTTAACCCAAATAAATAAATCAGGAAGGCTGTCTTGGTCGTCTATTTTTACATATTCTCCTACATCAACTAAATAGGCGTATGTTTATTAACAAATTAAACATGGGATCTTAGCAAGTCCTTCCCGTACGTCACTTCCGGAACTATCTTGAAAATATTTTGTTTGGAAATTGACGATAGCAGTGGTGGTCTAAGGGCTCGTTTGTGCATCCCGTGGGGATGGGAGGTTGTCTTGGATCCCCTCGTGATGGTTCCTCTCCAAACGGCGACTCCTCTGATGGTATGGGAGCAGGTTGGGATCCCGATTTTGTCTGATCCAGTTGTTTTGCAGAAGTTCTTGACTTCAGTTCAGACCCATTCAGAGTTGGGTTAAGAATTTCAGTTTTTCAGCTTTGTTCTTCACAGCGTCTGGACTAAACTTAAAGCCTAAGAGACGCAGCTCAGCTGATCATTAGACCTGTCTAATTAACATTGTTACTAACAAAACATAAACTTTTTTTATTTTCCCTGATTAGCCTGTTATATTATCCATTGTTAAAACTTAAATGGCATGTCATAATTTTTTATCATGTAAAATTTAATTTATTAGTAGTTATAACTATAGACTAGTATGGTAATAGTATTTCCTCAGTTTGTACATGTTGCACTAAGCTATTTCACATTCCTAACTGTTATTCTTAAAAAAAATATTTCTACTAGTTACTTGAATGAGATCATTCAAGACTATATAACATTGTAGCCACAATATATACCAACTAGTTAGTTAATAGAATGTTGCAGAGCTCAGGAAATAACTAGAACCATCATAATGGGTACACAACATCATTGACAAAATGTCAACTAAATTATTTAAAACTTTTTATTACATGTATGTCAAAAGGACATTTATATTTATAAACAAACGCGATCTTGCTCTGTCTCCAAAGGTTAACATAACACTCTAACTATTCTTTTAGTAATTAAATGTGTATGATACATAAAACTGCACACTGTCACTTTAATGTAGACACTGCCTGCCAGTGAGCAACCACTAGTTGACAAAATATGATAATTTATATCAGCCATTCCAAGCTAACGTATACACCATACTATTTTTTTTTTAATGTCACCAGGAGTTAAAAACAGGAACTTGTTACAAAGGTGGATATTTGGGGGTAATCAATTTGAAATATCCCATGGATATGTAACTTCCTTCCTATCGCCAAGGTCCAGGATGACACACCCATCAGAATACCCTAAAATATAGCAAATGCACATAGTTTTTGGACAATGAGTTTTCCATGGAAAGCGTCATTTGGTCAGACTAAAATTAGCAGCTGTAAATAGCCAACTGGCAACACTATTGCAGCAAAGCGCATTTGGTCTGACAGTTACTCACAGTTTCTTGAGCCGAGAAGGTGCAATCTACCTCATTTTGATGTCACTGAAGTCATAAAAGTAATTATTTTGTTTTGTTTCCTGGGAAATATAGTTTAGAAAAAAATCCTTTGTTTGTAAATCCCCTAATACAAAGCTAAATAGGGCTGGTCTAATGTATAATGTAAATGCTTTAATGTAGTTAGGAAATCTACCGCAAGGTCTGTCACAGAAATCACGCTAATTTGTTACGGAAGTCACGCCACACAAGTATTTGGTTCTTATTTCCTAGGAAATACCTAATGTAGAAATACTTGATATGTTTATGAATCTGCTACAATTACAGTAACTAAGGCATACCTAATGTATAATGTAAGTGCTTTATTGTAGTGGGTAAAGTCTGTCAAAGAAGTCACGCTGATTTACCATAGAAGTCACATCATACAAGGAACACATAAACTTAGTTAAGCATGTATGATCATACAAATTTATGCTAAACTATTTTTATTAAAGAAAATATTTAATATTATGTTCCTTAAGTTAATACTCATGAGCCATGATATCACTCACTCAGGGAGAAAATACAATCATCATGCATTGGTACCTGCCAAATGTAAATTTAGCAGCAGGAGATGAGCAAAATATTTCAAGAAAAGCAAATATGGAAAAGCTAGCACTTTTTTAGAAGAAGGAAGCAGATAAATTCAATAGTTAAACAAATTAATGTAGGGACATTAAATTATGTAATACAAGATAAGTTTACAATGTACATTATTCACTAAATATTTACTATAAAAACCCTCACTACATTGTGCATGTTATTAACATGTACCATTATATACTTAGTTAATGTGCAGTTCTTGTATTGTAATTAAATTGATTTTCCTTCTACATGCTACAGCTAAATGACAAGGATGTTTGTCTGCACTTCCTTGCTTCCTACAGTGCAGAACAAAGTTGACCATATTATTATTATATAATTTATTAACTACTCTGTATATCCAGGGTTGGTATTGCACATATATTTGACATCCTCGGTGGGATGCCATCATGCCAGTTGTATAGATTACCACTTCTGTTCAGGAAATTCGTAAGTGAACTAACACCATACTTTTAACTGTAATTCATTCAACATTTTATCATTCATTTACTTCATGGATACACAGGATTTGGAGTTGAGAATATTTTGAGAAACATTTATCATCAAACGGTACTTTGGACTTTATGTGTTTATTGTGGTTTATGTTTTGGGATTTTATTAAAATAAATAATAACAATTTAACAACTTTTGCATTTTGTTTTATACTGGAGGAACTACGAACCATCTCAATGGGCCTGCTAGATAACATGCACAATTTCAGCCCGGTACATGCAAAACTGACAGAGATGTGGGGGCACAAACAAACAGATAACAAACTGTTTTGTAATGTAGATTTAATTATGAAATTCTTCAAATTGTATCTAGTGCACTATAGTGCAAGCTTGAATGTTGAATAATTGTAAGATCAAATTAAAAAAGTTGGAAATACTATTCAAGCATTTTAAAAATCTTGTGCATGATCATATTGGAAAATTAGTTGCCTTTGGAAGTTCCTTGTCACATGCAATTAACCTCTAGAATGAATAATTGGTACTAATAATAAGTACCTGGTAATGATCATAAGTTTATTCATAGTTGATTATATTTTGATGTAATCTCTATGAATTTAGGGAAGCCGAAAAAGACACTAGATAATGTATGCATGTCTTATCAATATATATATGATCATCTTCTTTCTCTGTTTGACAGTATCGATTGGGAGAAATCAGCCATTGAACCCAGACAAGCCTAAATGGAAAAGTGATGTGCCACTTACAGAAGGACAGCTCCGCAGCAAACGTGATGAATTCTGGGACACAGCACCAGCATTTGAGGGGCGCAAGGAAATTTGGGATGCATTAAAGGAAGCAGCATACCAGCTGGAGGCAGGGGATTATGCACTTGCACAAGCTATTGTTGATGGAGCAAATATCTCTCTCCCTAATGGTATGTAGACAGGGTAATCAAGAAAGTGTACTTTTTAAAAGTAATTTGTGTTAGTTACATTGGAATAATATTTAATGTTTTCATACAGTAGTCCCGTTCTTGAGCAGACATATTTCCGTTGTAGTGTGCATCAGGCTCTTAGCCAGAAATAATTTTTGGCCAGTCTTGAATTAATCAAAAGTGTGCCTTTTAGCATGCATGAGAACGGTTTGCATGGAAGCCATTCACAACAATTACTCACAGTTGTTGGCCTGTTTAGTTTTTCAACGACAAATCCGTGCCACTTCAGCCATTTATGTAATTAATATGCCATTTATTTAATTAATACTGATCCATTAGATTTGTTTCACTACCAGTTGTGCCAATGATAGTCATTAATGTGGGCCCCTAGACTTGGAACTATTAGTATAAATATGGTGTCCAGCTGGCCCATTCTAAATTCCATCAGTCTTATGATCTTATCAGTTTGTAATTACCGTCTTGGCCAATCATCTGCCAGTCTTGAAGATGGGCAGACAGGTCTCTGGCTAAGCCCCTGGTGTGCACATTAAATGGTTTGTCATTAAAACAATCCCTCTTGTCGATAAATCCATACAAAACAATATATATATTGTGTGATTGGTGTCCTGTGTGGAATGTATGGGGCTGAATAGATGTAGAGGGTCACCCTTATATATACAGTATAACAAAATACCACTGCAGGAAGGATGGCCGCTCAAGATGGGTGCTACTGTATTTGCATCAGAGATAATTAATTATTCCTTTTACCATATAATAATAAAACTGTTACTACATGCCATTAGGAGACACTTGTCTCATCTATCCCATCTACATGACGTGATGCTAACAAAGTCGTCATTCACAATTCCAAGTTACATTTACCCAACAATGGATTATGATCACGTTCCCACTCAGTAGTTGCATAAGAGCTGAGTCGTTCAGCACAACATACACAAAGAATGTATATAAAGATTAAAAATGGCATTCCATCAGAAAATGTTTGGTAGATGTAACAATGTGTATCTGCTTTGTCAACATTTCAGGTTTCAGAACATGGACTACCGTTGGGTATATCAGCACTGCGCACAATGATACGCATGAAATTAGACAACTGTAGTATATTTAGATATATGTAACAAATCATCTTTGAGTTACCACTTATCTTCTCTGTGCTGTGTGACGCGTAAGGTTTGCACAAACTCTTTCCAGTTCCCTCTGTCTTGGGCTCATCCTTGCCGCTGGGCCCCATGTAAAGCTGTAAGCCCAGCAGCATCTACTTCTTCACATCAACACACCATCTATGCTTCTTTAAACATTTGTGATATTTGTTAACAAACATCTTCTTTTTGTTCATCCATTAATATTTAAAAACTATTCCTATCTTAATGAAATGTCTTGTGTATTATGTCAATGCTAGTGCGCCTACACACTTTCATCCCCATACATGTGAAAGTGATGCTACGTGCTGGATGGACAGGCAAAAAAATAAACAATCAGAGACCCACGCTCCTGTTTATATTATAGAAGAGAAGTAGGTCACATGTGACATAATAAATTTGCATGATGGTAACGAGATATTCTTACAAAACGTTAAAAGAGTAGTTTTGTGGACCATCCCTCAAAAAAAGTAAATCATATATTTCCCGTTTTTATCAAACAAATAATATATTATATTAAAGGAAATAAAAACAAGGCATTAGCTAAAATCCGTTTTCCATGTGTACAGAAAGTTTAATATTGCATGTAACATTCGAGAACATTAAAAAAATACAGAAAAATACATTTGTAGCATAAATTCGATTTTAAACCCGTCTGTGTAGCGATTCCCGCGGAAAATAAAAATTTAATGAGCTAGGCGATCACGTGGTATCTTAACGTCACACATGACTCACACTCGCAGCAGGCCGACCCTTTCTATGCATTCAGAGCATGTTTACATGGATAATGTTGGGGTCGAAACGAACGTCAGAATGAGTTGTTATGCAATAATCCGATGTAATACAAACACTAGTCATCATAGAGGAACAAGCAGTTATCTTACGGTTCCACATGAATTCAATTTTATTCAAAACAATGAATGCCAATGAGCCTACAACTTGTAATACAAGTCGACTAGGTTTCGCCGAGCTTGGGCTCGTTTTCAGAATAATTATATCGAATGCAACCAACGGGAGATAATGTACACCAATATACATACATAGCAAACATATATCGTATCCAGCTACAGAAAGTAACGTGTAAAATCTCATAATATCACTAGAATATCGATGTATGAAGGAGGAGTTGTACAATTTATCATAACAACTTTAATCAGTCAGAGAATTTGTGCCGGCCCCGATAGCTCACTTGGTAAACGCGTTGGTTCCTTGGCATTTGTTTTATAATCGGGCGACGCCGGTTCAATCCTGATAGCATGCAAACTATTGATTTTCTTTACACTTTTTTGTTTATGTTTTCATGAAGTAATATAAACCAAATCATTTAGTATACTATGATGCACTGTTTGTAAATATTTTTTTTATTTTTGTAGTAATTATTTATTCGCCACAAAAATGAAAATATGGTCATTTTTATATATAACGATGTTTCTAAATTGTATTTATCCAGACAGATCACAATCTTTTTCACATATATAATTACAATATATTACTGTACAATATATTTACAATTAATAAATTATATATCCATTACATTATATTTGTTTGGATAAAAAAAATTTAGAAACATCGTTATATAATGACCATATTTTCATTTTTGTAGTGAATAAATAATTACTACAACATTTTTTTTATTTACAAACTGCATCATAGTATACTAAATGATTTGGTTTATATTACTTCGTGAAAACATAAACAAAAAAAGTGTAAAGAAAATCAATAGTTTGCATGCTATCAGGATTGAACCGGCGTCGCCCGATTATAAAATGAACGACAAGTAACCAACACGCCTACCCACTGAGCTATCGGGACCAACGGATATTCTTTGACTGATTTAAGTTGTTAAGGTAAATTGTACAACTCCTTCATATATCGATATTCTAGTGATATTATGAGATTATACACGTTACTTTACGTAACTGGATACACTATATGTTTGCTATGTATGTTTATTGGTGTAGATTATCTCCCGTTGGTTGCATTCGATATAATTATTCTGAAAACGAGCCCAAGCTCGGCGAAACCTAGTCGACTTGTAGATCCATTCGCATACGTTGTTTTGAATAAAATTGGATTCATGTGGAACCGTAAGATAACTGCTTGTTCCTCTATGATGACTAATGTTTGTATTACGTCGGAAAATTGCACAATAACTCATTCTGACGCTCGTTTCGACCCAAAAACTATACTTGTAAACATGCTCTGAATGCATGGAAAGGGTCGGCCTGATGCGAGTTTGAGTCATAAGTGACGTCACATCTCGGCATCCTGAAAAGCGCGCCAAAAATATGCATATACGAAAATGTCCGGATGTACAGCATAAAATGTGGAATTTCTAATTCATTGAATTTTTTTGCTTGGTGGACGTGGAAATAGATAGCAGGATGTAATATAACATAAATTCAAGCAATAGATGTTTTTATTCCCTTTATGTTATATAATAAAATAGTATGGCTGAATAAAGATAAATTCTTTAGGTAAAAATGTAATTTTTAATATCTTGTTTTTTATTAATCTTTTATCAACAAATATTAAAAGTTGTTTCCATCAAAAGTATTAGCTTTGATTAATTAAATATGGGATCCAACACTGGGATTCGTAATTTTCTACTTGTCGGTATCTGACCTGCGTTTTGTGATGTCGCAGGCTCGGTGATGGACTGCTATGATGAGTTGGGCAACCGTTACCAGCTGCCAGTGTACGTCCTGAGTGTACCAACAAATCTCATTGAAGAGAACAGTGAACAGTCAGACAACTGTGTCGCTGAAGATCTCCCGCCCTCCAGTCCGGGCGTTGACCTCCTCGTCCGATTCCGTCTGTCAACAGGCAAGGACCTGAAACTAACAGTGAACAGCACCGACAGCGTGCTGAAGGTGAAACGCCAAATCCACTCACTAGAGGGTGTTGAAAGTGCAGCGCAACGCTGGTTCTTCAGCGGTAAGCTACTCAGTGATAGGATGCGCATTAAGGACGTAAAAATCCCAAAGGGATTTGTCGTGCAAGTGATTGTGGCGGAGCCCCCACCACCAGCCGAGCCACTAGGTGGTACCAGTGTCATCAGCTGAATGCGGCGTTTCCACTCGGTGGTTGCGGCGAATCATTGTTTGTTTGGTCCTCAACTGCGATGAACATTTTGATAAATCTGTCATGTTTGTTTTCGTCAGACGGCATGTTACGTTCTTACATAACATTCAATTGTATCATTCGCTGATTCTTTTTTTCATGTACGGATCGTAAGTGCGTTTTGTAAACATCATGGAATAATACCTGTTTATTGTTACAGTCTATGCTTTATCTCAAACTTTCCTAATGTTCATATGTATATGTTGATTTTGTAGCAAAGGCAGATATTTCACCGACAATGCGTGAGACATTTCACAAATGTCCCATAGCGGCAGTAGCAGCCCATTTTACTGATTCTACTGGAGTGTTTCTTAAAGTCACTTTCTCATGGAGTTGTTTTCTTTGAGGAAATTGTTAACCTATTTTACAGGATGACTTATATCTTTTAGTTTAATCTGTCTGTGATTTTAATAATAGTGAACACGTTTACTTACAACAATGTTGAGTGTCATGCTAAAATGTAAATTTTATAAGCATATCCAGTGCGATAGCACACTGCCAGATGAAGTTAATTACGGTGTAAATCTACTGTAATATATGCTTAGCCACATGCAGCCTGTATTCGTGCATATTACGTCAAACGTTTGCTTCCATGGTTACAATGAGCTCATAATCATCCGTATGGTTTTAATCAACCTTTCTAGCAAAATGTTGCTCAGGTTTCATTGGTTGATTGGTTCTGCTGTATGCATATTATGTGCACAAACGTCACATGTACTACCTATTTATCATGCAAATTAAATTATGGTCACACTGCGAATTTTAGAGATTGCTCACATGCGGAATAAAGAATGCTAAGCGTTTGAAGGGTTACAGTACATATTTATATATATATATATATAAACTATGTTACTGGTGGATTGTTGCAATAGTAATTATGTACAAAGCATAGGGTAGAGCATATCGATTGATATGTAAGAGAACGGATATGTTGAGAGTCGACCATCATCTGCTATGGAACACATTCAAGTGGCCACTGTCTGCTTGTCATGTTTTATTGCATGGGTTTAATAGCTTTGGCTTGAGTAAGCGACACTCAAATGTCTTGCTCGTTGTTTACAAGACAGTCAAATCAGATGAATCAGTTGTGTTGT
The DNA here is from genome assembly GCA_020002185.1 of Paraescarpia echinospica. Classification (NCBI taxonomy): domain Eukaryota; kingdom Metazoa; phylum Annelida; class Polychaeta; order Sabellida; family Siboglinidae; genus Paraescarpia; species Paraescarpia echinospica. Next base: position 31,615,706 of record CM034534.1, on the reverse strand, counting down.
TCAGATGAAGGCTAGGATAATAGCAGGTTTCTGCAGGGTGTGATTGATAGCAGATCAGCGTGACAGCGAATAATTGTTATGGTTACTGTCCAGTGTATTATTATTAAGTATGTGTCGATGTATGTCGGATGAGTGCGGGCGGAATGCAACTTGAAGATGCTTTTATTCATTGTGATTCATATGTACAGAAGTAAAGATGTATAAATTTATTTGTATTACGTGGCTACACCTGCACGTGTTGTGTTTTAATTACTCACCTGTTTTAGTGTTTTTTAGATTGTTTTGCATTCTACATATTTTTGTGGAAACCATATAATTTATGTTTTTAAGGTACAAAGTCTGTTATGTTATAAACCAATACTTACTAGAAGCAATATATATATTCTGACATCATGACAACCCAATTGTTTTAAATTAACCACATTTTCAAATAAACTTTTATCGTTATTTGCTTAATTAAAATGTTTGGAGGTTAATGATATTTTAAAGTCATTTCTAGAGGGTGTTTTTCCTATATGAGACTCATATTGGTGGCGATATGTTCTCCAGATGGTGCCACCATAAATGAGTGGTTTATTGCTCCACGGGTGGGTGTAAGCTCAATATGGGTATTTTTCTATCGTACCAATCTTAATCCTCCATTTTCTGAATCTACATATTTGTCATGCTACACGTAGACATTTTGCATCTTGGGTGCCAAACTGTCAGGGGTTTGTCAATGACCCCACAAAGGAAACGTAACATGATTGCTGTCTCAAAATTCACCCCGCCATTACTCAAGCTTTTGAGATGAAATGTTTACGAAGAATCTTGAAAACATCATACGGAGAACACAAGACTAACAACTTTGTAAGAAACACCATCAATGATTTGGCTGGACCTCAACAACCGTCGTAAATATAATTTTAAAAGGCTCCGGTGGTATGGACACCCCACAACACAAAAGAAATCCCACAGGATACCTTGAGAGGAGGAAAGAGGAGGGAAAGACCAAGAAAGATGTGGTTCAACATCACAGAATGGTCCAAGTTGGTACTCAAAAATCTAAAGGCAACAGGAGATAGAGACTGGTAGTGATAGATAGTCAGTAAATCATCCAAAATGTGTACCCCCAACGATTACATCGGTCAAGGTGTCAGTGAGTGAATAAGTAAGTTCTATGAATACAGTGTGATTGTTTTATTATTGTCCCAAATGATGTAAATCTTCTCTAATTGCTCTATGGATGTTGTATGTAGCTTGCAACAATCTCGGAAAACACATGTGACATTACAAACAACTGGTCCTTGTTATGTCATCTTCATCAATATTACACATTGGTGCAGTGGCTAAGCTTTGGACTCTCGAACGAGAGAACTTACATTCGAATCCTATACTGTGATTTCAAACCTTGGGCAAGTTCATTTATTCTACATTGCTCAAGTACGCGGCTATAGACAGTGGTGGGTACTTGTGTATGAATAGTCTTCGCACATTAATTGCAACATGGTTGGATGCTTCCCAGAAAAGTCGAAATGGTGTTCAATTGGACATGTCTGCCAAGCAGTAAAGTGCTTTAAGCAGTCCTGAGGCCTGGATACTGCACTATATAAGAACTTACCTTTGAGTAATTGTCTGCTGTGTGCATGTATGTAGTACCTTCCAGAGAATGGATATTTTGCTAGTTTGTTTAATGACCCAAAATTACTTATCTTGGTTTTAAATAAGTCTGGGTCAGCTAATGGTGATTTCTAAAAAAAATTATGTATACAGTACCAAATTTCTTTAAATGTACAAGTTTGGTGCTTGCACTTTAAATTTGCTCCCCATAAAATATTTTCAAAATCATATTATGTTTTCCAGAGAAACAGCTTTGTTTGGCAGGAGGTTCCATGGGTGAAACAGTACTGTGACAACAACCTGTTTGTGGCTAGCGTTGTTGAAAATAACTAATAACATAGTTATATAGTGGATAAAATATTAGCGATGCATAGCCCTAACTAGTAATCAACTGACACAGTACAAGTAAACTTAGTGTTAATTTGTTTCTCGTTAAATACAACAAAACTTAAACACTTCTTTAAAAGACTCAGCTTACACAACCTGCAGCCACTGCCAGCAACACCTTGAGGAACATGCCAAAGTGCATTTTAAACTATTTTAATCTACGAAAGTTTTAATATGATTTTAAATATTTGGCGCACAGGCCGCTACACCATAACGCAACTGTACATGCATCTCAGGGCTAATTACGCTCATAAGAGCCCAGCCCTTTAAAAGGAAGAAGAACATGTGATTCATAAAATATTTTACAAAAGTAGGCCATGAGTACTGTAGGTGGAGTCAGAAACTAGAAATAGTTAACACTTCCTGATGTCATTTTTGAGATAATGATGTCAGGTTCCTGGTTTGCAATTTTTTTGGTAAAAAATGCTGTTTCACTGGTATCAATATAATAAAATATATGTTCCTTTCATACAAAAGTCAATATATACGTCATATAACACAATGGAAATACAGTGTGTATACAATATACAAGCAGAGTTGAGATAGGCTAATACAATGAAAAACCTAATTTTAAAACTATTACAAATTAGTGGATTTTTTTACCATTCCAGTCGGTATGACACGCTAAACACATAAATGATTGACTTAATTATGCTAAACAAATAAAAACTTCGAAAGTGTGTATTCATTTTGTGCGAAGTGACACCCTAATTCTGAAGTGCCACCCCCGCAGGTCCAATGGGTAAGTTCACCTGGAAGCTGAGGATGACGTCACTACCATGCACTGAGCAGGCGCAGCGAGTTCCGTTGACATGGCGGAAATAGATCACCGTACTGGAATAAGTGTCCGCCTAATATTACACAATTGGATAAATCATTGCGTTGGATAGTTTTCTAAAATCGTTCAGCCGATTCGTGTTCTTGAAGACACTCCGTAGTCGACGAATTCGATGCCTAGGAAGCCATGATTCGGCGACGGTGAGTCAACGCGCAGACGACTGTGAACAAAATTGTGGTTGTCGCAACCTGCGACCTCGCCCCGTTGTCGGGCCCTGACAGCTGCGAAGACTTGAGGCGGTGGCCGGGGACGCCTTATCGAAAATATGTCGTTCTTCGTTGAGAAACTCCGTCAGTTGTTCACCGGCGGCGGCGATAACAAAAACAAAAAGGTGAAATTTAACGAACACCTGAAACGCGACCAGGATCCCAACGAACTATGGGAAATTATCGGCGAACTGGGAGACGGTGCCTTCGGAAAAGTGTACAAGGTAAGATGGATATATGACTAACTCGGTCACTGGGTGGGTAGTTTCAGAATTTAGGATGAGTTTTGGGAGTGTGTAATCGCACCGAGTCCGAATTATTGGCGTCACCGAAGATACAGAACTAGACTGTCAGTGCTTCTGCAGTCTGACGTACACCGCAGGCAAAATGCACAGCTGTATCTGAATTGGTCTGATTCTCTGTCTGTGTGTCGCTAAAATGTAAAAATCGGTGGGGTTTCATATTCAGTTGAGGAAAGACTTAAGAGGTTGAAACTCCCTACATTAGCATATAGAAGAACATGCGGAGATATGATAGAACTATATCAACTGTTAAAAAGCAAGTATGATATTAATGTATCTTCTAATATTGACATGTTATGCAAAGACTGTGAAATAAAGGATGGAACAAGGGGTCATAGTTTGAAATTATTCAAAGGCTCAAGAACGTTCACATGTAAATACAAGAAAGGAGAGTTTTTTAATAAGAGTTACACAAATTTCGAACAATTTACCAGAACAGGTAGTAAATACACCTAGTATCAATTCATTTAAAAACCGCCTAGATAACCACTGGAGAACAGAAGAATTTCTCTACGATTACAAAGCCTCCTTGCCAGGAAGCTGTAGAGCTTTTAAAGAAACAAGCACAGATCTAACCACCGAGGCCACCGCCTACAGTCAGAAACAACCTAAGTGACCTAAGTAAGTGATGTTAAGTTGGATGTCATGTTCATAAACACACATTTTGTTCCGACAAGGACATAAGCCTACCTGTGCGAACATTGAACACTAGGAGTAGGACTTCTATAAATTCTAGATGTGTTATCATGAATTTTAGTGATCTCGAACTGTTTACTATCGATACCTAGTTTTCATAATTATTTATCAGCTTTTTTTTATCTAGAAGAATGTATGTCATCCATACCAGTGGCTATTTATTATCACAATGATTGTACTTTGACTCCTGTTTGGCAATTTATAAATTATATAACATGCAAGCATCACTGTGTACACATTTAGCCTGGAAAATTAATGGACATGACTGAGCTTGCTCCCCTATTTAGGCTATTATTCTGATGACATAGAACCTAGATACCCCACTGACTGACAGTGTTTTTGGTGACGTCTGAGGGGATGTAATCCTAACAGTTTCAAACCATGCAGAACATTCCAGACTTAAGAATGATTTTATCAAAGCATTCATTATTGCTGTGTTTAAATTTGATGTTACTTGCTCTATGAATATGACTCAGTATTATCATTAAACCTAGTTTAATATCATGAAGTAGTCTTCATTCATTCATGATGAAATTCAGTGACTTACTGTTGTAAGTGTTGTGAAAAATTACCTTGGAAGCAATGTTCACAATCTTCCAACTTATTACTATAAATGATACTTCCTGTGAAAGAAATGACATTTCTATTCAAATAGCCCTGTTATATTCACAAAGTTTGGTCAAGGTTTCTCCTGGGTGGTATTGAATGGCTGCGCAGCTTCTTAAAACAGTGACATGCATTACTGACCCAAGAATACCACGTTATGAATGTTTAATGAATGTGTCAGTGGTGTGGTACTATTAAGCAGTTCCATGCATTATTTAGTAATAAACTACAACTTAGAAGACATCATTTGGTCTATTTCCAACCTAAACCAAATAGAAAATCTCATCACATATAATTTGTCTTAATCAGAAGTCTGTATGGCACCAGGAAAACATTTCTGTTTTGGACAGTGCCAGGAATTAAGTTCTGTATATATAATTAATTTGACCATAGACCCCTCTCAGTTTGCCAAGCACCCACCTGTTTGGCTGTAAGTTATCACTGGTGCATTTGTCATGTTAAAGGTCATGGGAAGTACAGTATGTTATATCAGTGTTCGCATTAGGGTTTTAAAAAATGGGGCTCTGGAACCCCATGGGCCTGAAAAAACGGGGTTCCAAAAATAAAAATGGGGTCCAAAGATGTGGACTATTATAGACTAAATTAATGTGTGGCCTCGATACATCAATCAATAAATAAATGTTCATAACATTAGCACATTTGTTCAACTCCTGATATGTATCATGATGTCAGAAACGCTGACCGGACGCGACGCTGAAGTCGTTCTACCTAGTTTCCGAATCAATTAGGCGATACTGACACGCATTAGTGAGAACTACTGTTCAGTGTTCCATTTTTCACAGTTTGGTCGCTAGGGGGGCAGCACCATTTCGTTGTGAAATGAAAGTGCAGTTGTCGACACACAATTTGGATATCTGTCGTAATTCTTTGTAAGTGACCTGTCTAATGTGGGACTAAAAATAACTTTGAAGAACCATAGAGTTGCGTCGAAGGGATTCAGCGAAATGTGAAAAACCATGTCCATGGTACGCAGTGAAACTTGAAAAATAGCGTCCCACCTCGAAAAACCGCATATCATCAAAAACTGGTGTCAGCGCGAACACTTTGTAAATATGTATGTGGACATATATTCACACTGTACATGCAAGAAGTGTGACATCTTGGTTAATTTCTAGAAACCTGAACAAATTGATACAAATGCTTTGGTTGCGTAGACAATTGACTTTATTTACATAAATTGTTGAAGAAAACAAAGTTTCATCAATATAATCAGAAAAAATTGATGAAATGTCAAAATGTCATGGTCATGATTTTTTATTAAAAAAATGCAATATTTAAATTTTTTATAACAACAGACTAATCTTTACATTTTAACTTTTTTTTACAAAATTACTTCATAACGAATTGATTTAATATGTGTAAGCAATATTTAATGGATTTGACAAAATTTGCAGAACACTAATGATAATCATGGTCATGATTTTTTATCCAATAAATAGTAGGGTCAGACATCATGACCATACACTGTCAATAAAACTGTCAGAAATCCCGCGCATGAAGACACGGTGAAATATCGAGAGAAATAACATGGTAAGATTTATATTACACCTGCTGAGATTCTATTGATAATGCGCCTTCAATTTAGTTATTTCCTCTTGTTTCGGATGGTATAAAATACGGGAGTATGCCACAAAATAGTTTGAAATGTGGTGAATCATTTTCACACCTATCGGAGAGTATCTTACAAGGCAAAATGTTGGTTGTAATAAAAGCGATAATTAATTGGTACTAATATTAGGCTACGTCATTGACGGAACGCATCACGACCGTGACACACAATTTCTAGACTGTAAAAATATGTTTTCCTTCATAAAAAAAAAAACATACTCGTGAAGAATATTAGGTATTTAATTTTTTTACATCACTGCATGCAAAACAAAACACTTTTTAATGCTTTGATAGAACATTCAAAATTGTCATTTTTATGTCACACTAGACTTTCAAACGTTCTTAAAACTGCATTTTCGTCTCAATGTTCAATGAAAAAATACAACCCAGTAGCACACATTCTTGACTTTTTCAATTTGTTTTATATCTTTATGATGGCTGTGACTCACTGATGTATCCTAAAAAAATATAACACAACTTTGTTTTGCCATCCAAATCAGCATTTCTAAATGTTCCAAGTTATAATGCCCATTGAGTCGCAGTTTTCTGTGACAAAAGCTACTCAAATTGTAGTGATATTGTTCTAATGCATCTACATTCCTGAACAAATTTTAACTGTAGTACAGTTATTTCAAAGACCATGCTCTTTAATTTAGCCAAAAAAAAATTTAACTTGTCAAAAATTTAATGGGAAAAATGATAGTTGAAAAATGTGACTTCCGTGACAGATACTATTCCAAATATATATATATACAGGTATATAGACTGAGTATGTGTCATCCATTTCGTAGCTTTCTGGGAATTATGTACCATTTTGTTTCACATAATTAGCTACATGGAGGTTTTAAGATTCCTAAATGAGGCAAGCTATCAGGAATCAGTCATTTTCTGTTTTTAGAGAGTGTTGGATGTGTGTGACTTCCGTGACAGAAAAAAACGTCTTCCGTGATGAGTAGCTCCACCAGTATGAAACATTATGCAAAAGTTGTTAAATTGTTATTATTTATTTTAATAAAATCCCAAAACACAAACCACAATAAACACATCAAGTCCAAAGTACCATTTGATGATAAATGTTTCTAAAAAATTCTCACTTCCAAAGTAAATGAACAATAAAATGTTGCATGAATTGTAGTTCAAAGTGTGGTGTAGGTTCATTTATTCTTGTGACTACTTGAAATAAACAGTTTTCTGGTATGCTCAAAGCTAGTTTTTCCTGGCTTCTTACAGTGTCAGCAGAAAAAGTTTCCCCCTATTATTATTAAATATAATTTATTAACTATATCTGGCGTTGGTATTGCACATAAATATATGATATCCTCAATGGCATGCCAGTTATAGAGATTACCACTTCTGTTCAGGAAATTCAAACAAACATCCTTGTCGTTTACCTGCAGCACCTAGAAGGAAAATTTATTTAATTCAAGAACTGCATATTAACTAAGTGTATAATGGTGCATGTTAATAACACACACAATGTAGTGAGGGTTATGATAGTAAATATTTAGTGAATAACATACATTGTAAACTTATCTTGTATTACATAATTTAAGGTTTGAGAAATTTTCTGTCCCTACATTTTAACTGTTGAATTTATCTGTTTCCTTCTTCTACAAAAGTTCTAACTGTTCATCTTTTGTTATCTTAAGACATTCCCATGTTTGCTTTTCTTGAACAAAATTGCTCATCTCTTGCTGCTAACTTTGTATTCGGCAGATACCCACATGATTGTATTTTCTCCATGGCTCAAGAGTATTACCTTTTAAGGAACGTAGTATAAACTATCTTGTTTAAGAAAAATAGTCCATCATTTGCATGATCATACATGCTTAACTAAGTTTAATATATGTTACTTGTAATGTAACCTCTGTGGCCAATCACTGTGACTTCATTGACAGACTTTGTTGTGCATTTACCCACCATAATAAAGCACTTACATTATACATTGGGCATGCGTTAGTTACTCTTACTGTAGCAGATTCATAAAAATCAAACCTTTCTTCATTAGGTATTTCCTAGGAAATAAAAACAAAATACTTGTGTGGCGTGACTTCCATGACAAATCAGTGTGACTTCCGTGACAGACCTTGGGGTAGATTTCGTAACTACATTAAAGCAGTTACAAGTTACATTATACATTACGCCAGTCCTAGTTAGCTTAATATTAGGAGATTTACAAACATAAAGGATTTTTTTTGAAACTATATATTTCCAAGGAAGTAAAACAAAATCATTACTTTTGTTGACATCAAAGTGAGGTAGATTGCATCTTCTCAGCTCAAGAAACTGTGAGCAACTGTCAGACCAAATGCACTCTGCTGCAATAGTGTTGCCATTTGGGTATTTTTAGCTGCCAATTTTAATGTGGCCAGATGAAGCTTTCCATGGAAAATCACTGTTCAAAAACTAATGTGCATTTGCTATACTTTAGGGCAATTGAATGGGTGTGTCACTCTGGACCATTGCGATAGTAACGAAGTTATATCCATGGGATATTTCATATTTATTACCCCCAAATATATTTTTGTAAAACATTCCAGTTTTCAACTCCTGGTAACATTTGACAAAATTTGCATGATGTATACATTAGCTTGGAATGGCTGATATATATATATATATATGACTTATTGCCAAAAGGTGAGCATGAAAAGTGGACAAGGGGGGTCTAAACAAAGTTGATATAATCAGAAGGGTGAATGCATTTTTAGATTGGGCACATCATGCTGTCATCATCATGTGTAAAGAGAAGATAATGCTTCTCATAGTTTTTGAGCAATTTAAAATTAAAGAAAATTTGTTGGAAAGTGTCAAACATCAACGATTACACAACAACACAATCAAAGTCAATATCAGGTTGTTTGCTGTAATCACTGATGATTGAATCTCAGCAGATTTTAACGTTTTAAAAACAACAAACATTCATTTATATTTTTCTAATCTGCCATTTATTTCAGGAACATAAAAGAATCAACATGACATGACAGGCAAGTCATAATCATGATGTTTGACACCAAAATGGTGTCGAATATCATGATTACAACAAGATGCAGTAATCTGAGACTCGATTTTGCACCCAGGTGCAATGCACACACCAAATCATTTCATGGGAAAAAATGCATGTTTCTAACTCTAATTCTACCCTACTCAAGAAAATTCATGTAAAACTTCTTAAATTGACAATAATTGTTTATTGAATCCATGAAACTGAACAAACTAAGTGTCGAACATCATTACAGGGTCGAACATCATTTAAAAAATAAAAGATTACTATGTATCTTTTGATGCCACACCACGAAACGCGAAATTCCGCATGCGAACAGATTCAGCCGGGAAATGTCACGTGATAAACCAGAAATGGTGGAAATTCCAAAATAATTATTTCTACCTAATTTGATGATTTATTCGATGAGGTGTCATGACATAATTTCTTACAACATATTCTGAGCGAACTATCAACAGGATTTCAAAATTAATACAACTTTTGAACGATGAAATTGAGTATTGCTGGGAAGTTGCCGATGTCATTTTGCCAACATATTAGTACGTACCTGGTTGTCACAGAACTTTGTTGTCCTGTGGAGACTGTCAAAGTTTTCAGTTGATGTTTACATTGCAAATTATGTTCGACTCCCGTGATTTTCACAAGCCAAAAATAAAATGAAATGAATAGATTATATTTTTGGTTTGTGCAGTGCAAAAAGTGATGTTTCTGTCGTAAAATAAAGTGAGTTTGATCGGAATTATGTGCACCGATTTTGGGAGACAAAGCGCTGAAGTCAGTTGGGGTCGACTTGTCCGTTTTTGATGGCTGAAATTTGTGACTCACTTCAACATTGAACATGAACATACACAAAACTTCACCGTATTTGTTAATCATTTTATTTCCACTGTATCTATAACTTATTATTAACACACACCACAAGCCAGTGTTTCGTTTTTTTTATTTGTATTCAAAATATGTACATCACCCTCATTTTGCACACCTTTTGGCAACAAGTCATATATGTATTATATAAAAGAAGGAACAGACAACCACCCTTTAAATTCCCCTGATATTTATTGCAATTGTTGGATGGCCATTGCTTACACAAGTTACATCCTAGTCTTAGTGCATGACCTGTCACGCTTGACTGACCATGGGCACTGCCATAAAGGTACTGCACTGACCTCACAAGGCTAAAGTTACCTGTGCCAGCACAGGCTTTAAATGTTGAGCTGATTAATGAGGTGTATGCTATAGGCATTCTTTGTGACACAGTCAGGACAGTGTTATTCAAGTGATAGAGATGGCCCATTGAAAATCACGATATAACGTGACATGGTCACCATAATAAATTACAGCTTTTTATTACTACCAGGTAGTGGTGTTACATTGGGGGAAGAGACTTCAAGGGCGGGATGATATCAACGGGTTGGGGTGACAGCAGTTTGCAGGGTGAATGTTTAGCACCTTGATCAGAGCCAGAGTCCTTGACAAAAATAATCTGAGCAATATAAACTACATACCGGTAACTGTTTTTTAATAAGTTGTGTAATTTTAAACTAGCAACATACAAAACATGTTGACCTAGTTTTATTCCATAATGTATCAGGTCCATGTATAACAGTGTTGATTTACGGAGGTGTTTTTCAATCTGCGACTCAAGGCTCCAAAAAAACCTCCAGCTGCACCCCTTTTTAGGCTTTCAAAATCCTCCACCTGCACCCGTCTTTTCCTTGAGACTCCCAATAAACATCCAACTACATCCCCTTCAGACCGCTTCCTTGAAGTTCCCCAAAACTTCCAACTACACCCCATCAAGACTCCAAATGGACCCCTTGAGGCTAAACAAATGTTATATACCCAACCTTCCCCTATTAATCTCTTACCTCAGCAGGGAAGGTGCATTCGAACACAAATTTATGAACAATGAAAAACATGCAAGTGTAAACCAAATTTGAGTACAGGTTTCCCGGTGTACATTGTATTTGTCCATAGGCTCCGTATTTGTGTGTCCCATTGAAATAAAACACAAAAATACCCAGTAAATGTGTATTAAAGTTAATAAGCCCTTTATCTCCTTTACTTTGGCCCTCTCCTTGTTTAGTTCCCCATTGTTCCTCCCAAGCTGGTGTGGTGACTCTGGTATTGATTGCTTGAAATAACAAACCAGGATATGGGCAACAATTGCACTGTAGGCTGGGATGGATTCAGTGTAATCAAAGAAAGACTGGATAAGGAAATATATATCACAGTGACAAATTGGTTATTTAGGGCAGAGGGTTAGTCATGAAGTGGATGGCTTGTTCAGCATGTAGCGACATCTAGTGGTGAACATTAGTGTACATATGTATTCAGTAAATTATCCATGTTGAATTGCTTTGCTAATACTAGTAATAGTGCCAGAAGAATCTAGTTTAACATACCAGTTTGATGTGGGACCTTAGTATAAAAATACACCTGAGTCACAAGTCTGTGTCAATATGCATGTTTGGCCAGGCAGGTGTTGTTAATTTACCTGGTACTCACAAAGCTTTTTCCTTTGTGGAATTTGGGCCAGATTTAATATTGGTATTGTACTGTTTAGTGATCACAGTCCTCTGTCATTATGAATTCTTCATATTGAGATTCTAAAGCTTGAAGAGCTGTATCATCACCAATGCTTATAAAATGTTAATTCATGTGAGAGAATGTATCTACTACCTAGAACGAGTGTGTTTATACCTGTCACTGTCTCATTCCGTATTAAATAAATTATTTATTAATGAAAATCACAGAGACAAGGTAACTTGATTGAAAGAACCAGGGCTTCTGTAACTTGATAGCACTGATGCATTGCTGCAGAAACCATTTGTAAATCAACACCAAGGAAAGGTCTGTGTACTTGATGTGTTACCAAAGTACCATTAAAACTTGACTTTGTTGATGACTCATAATATCGCATGCAGCCATAAACCTATGCTGTCAAAGTTCAAGTATTGTACATGCTCAGAATGTGCAGAAAAAATGGTCTGTACAGAAAAGATTACTGCAAGATGTAATTAATTAAGTATTATCCTTGATAAAATGTACACAAAATATGTCTTATGTTAGAGTAGGTGTAGAGGCTGAACTTTATACAAAATTACAATAACATAATGTTGAATATATCACAACAGAGACCAATAACTCAGGCATACCTGTGGAGTGTGGACTAGTGTTGATCTTCCAAATAATGAACTAGTGTGCATCAGCCATTATTGCCTATTTAATGAGATGCTTGCACAGAATACTATGTCCCTTCATGCTTTATTAAGATAACACTCTTGCTTGTACAGGCCATAGGTACATGTGTTTGTGCTTGACATACATAGCGCATGCATGTAATGTTTGAGTCAGATTGAATGGGAGGGAGAATTCAGATTCATGTTTAATAACCAAGACAACAGGCAGTCTAGCCATCTGATACTGATCACTGTAGGTCTTGCTGCATGTAGTAAGTTGAACCTTGAAACATTAATTTAGCAAATAAAATTAATGTGGCTAGTGGTAACTGACAAACTATTTGTACATATTGTGGTATATTGCATTTATTATATTTTATATTAATTTATGAATAATTTAGTGGGATGCAGTAGTGTTAGAGCATTGGACTCTCGGTCAACATCAAGAGATTTTTTAATTCAAATCTCCCTGCTGCCATTTCATACTTTGGCCCTGTCTTTGGGCAATCCATGTTCAATCCATTTTCCTCAGATTTGTTCTTTGAAATTTAATACTTGCTGCTGCTAATATGAACTGGATATTTTCTCTCAGCAAATAGGTTCCTTCAGTGCATTCTGGAGTTACACAACACATTTGTACCAGCATTGGTTTGTTGACATGCTTTGTTTACCAGCCAGAACGTGGACCTTACTATAAATAAACATCCATATAATAGTAATTAAAGCTGTTTGCTCAACTGGTTTAGCCCATCTTGAATTCAGTTCGTTGATGTCCAAATAAATAGTCTGTAAATAGTATCCACAGTCATTTTAATAATGAAAAAATAATTGTTTTTTAAATCATCAAAAGAATTTTCTTCTTATCATTACATGTCATCTTGTTTACCAACTGGACATTTAGCCTTCAAACGACTGACTCTGTGAACTTGTTGGTGTTTCAAGTTGACTACTTTGTACGTTTATTGTAAGCTTGTATAAATAAGCTGAATGTGTGTGCAGTTTAATTCACTGATCAGTGCAGTTTCAGTAAGAAGTTCCCTTCAATTTATCATGTAGGTGTAAATTTAGGCTTTTAGTGGACTTAACATTGTCTTTATGTGATGATGGATTAAAATGTAGACAGTGTGTAACTAAATGATTTGTTCACGTAGGAGAAGCAGTATTGTATCATAACTTCAACAACATTACTCAACACCTAATACAGTCCAAGGTTCAATATCTTATAGTTATAAGTTATAACATCAATGCGTCTTTTAAGGTTATAAATATTTTTTGTTTGTGTGCCAGGTTGTACTGGTCAATTGTAGTGCAGTAAATGAGAATTTCAACCAACTTTCACTGCCAGACTGTGTTGCAATGATTTGTTTCTGTCACTGTAAACTGTACAATAGATCTGAGAATAATGATGTTTCAACTTTTATAATAACATTGGCAATACAGTACTGTCAGCACTTTTATTTTCACATTTTGAAAATGTGTGTTTTCTAAGTTGTTGTGCATAACATTATTGAAACACTCTTTAAACATTGTCAAAATTGTTTCACAAAATGTTTTTTGTATACCAGGGTAATATCAAGTTTGCTATCACCGGCTTACGAGGTATGCCAAATGCCACGTCCATAACAAAAAAATACAAAAAAGTTGCGTTATCTTGATGACATTAACTCATATTTTCTTGTCTTTTTGTACACAATGGTAACTTTATGAACAGTATCCAACCATATGTGTATTAAAAAATGTTTAAATTGTAATGTGTCTATTAGCCCGTTATGGACGTGACATCCGTTATGGACGTGACATCCGTTATGGACGTGACATCCGTTATGGACGTGACATCCGTTATGGATGTGGCATACAATTACAATAATACTAAGATGCCACATCCGCAACATAAATTTAATTGTTTTTGTGTTACTCTGAAATTAATAATGTCACTTGATGATGCTTGGCTTCTCTCATAGATGATCTACCATCCTTTTGTCGCATTTCTATGTAAAAAAAGGTCTCACAAAGTTACACACTAGCACTGTCCAACATGAATATTGTGATATAAACAGGTAGCATGTACCGGTATACAAGATACCTTAACATCTTCTTGCATAGTTCTAGAGATTTTGTTATAGAAATTTATTCTTTTGTGCTCAAAGATGAAGTGCAGTCTGTACATTGGGATCAAACATAAAATAAATGTATATTTTTATGTACACCGTGCTTGAGATCCAAACACCTGACTTCATTGGCAGTTGTTTCCCATAGCATCTAGTTGATGACAAGACAACAACCAAGGGTGAAACAACTAAAGATGTGGTTAGATGGGCAAGCCTTTTATTTCAAAAATGAATACATTGCCTGTTGTGTTAGTGCTGCATACAAAATTCTGGTGTTGTGGTTTATTTTTGCCTCCTCTCATAAGAAGGCCATGTTGATGCAGTTGGTGGCGTATTGAAACATGCAGTTTGTGATATGGTTTGCAGCCAACTAATTGGGGGTTACAGATGTACATGTTCATCTGTGCAGGCATATATTAAGTGTTGGGTGGATCCATAAGGTTGAACATTTGCACCCAACATGGACCAACAATAATAATAATAAGATAACTTCTATTGCGCCTAAATCCTTGGAAACCAAGCTCGGGGTTGCACCAAAACAAAAAGATTGGTCAATCTGTGACAATCTCACAAAATTGTCGTACAACATTTGTCCAGTAACGCCAGGCATTAGACACATGAAGTGGCTTGGTGGTGAGCTGCAGTTTTTCTTAAAATCAATTGCTTCAAGCAAGATGCTTTCATGATTTAACAATGCCATCACAATCAGGAATGGGAGGTTCTATTGCTTCTATAAACATTTGCCATTTGAAGCAACTTCATAGTAGTGTGTATGTTAGGGAAAAATGCATCAACAATGTAAAATCACCTACTAACAGTAGCAATGGTGACGAAATCCACTAGCTAATAATATTGTTTCGTTGACAAACAACGGGGCAAAGTTTTCCACTGATGACAATGATGAATGATCAGTAGACCGAAATGTCATGTACTGCATTTGCAAGTACAACCTTCACTTGACAAGTCAATATTCAGAGATCAGTATGACTTCAGAGAAATAAACATTTCCCTATATTATAATTAGTCTGCTGACTATGATGTGACTAAGAATACATTTAAGTTATACATTTGTGTTTTCTTTAATTTGCCATTGATAATTTGAAAAGATTGGTGCCTTCAAATTTGTGTTGTTCATAATTTTGTTATAATTTAATGAAGATTTGCATATAATTTCCTAACACTTTCCTAACAATGCATAGTTGGTGTTAAAGTGTTAATTAAAACTTTAATTACTAGTTTTCTGTGTTTGTATGAAACTTACTATCAACTGAATGTTCTAGTTAATAATATATTAACATTATTTAGCCAATATAGGCTGAATAAGGACAATGGAACAATTTGCATGATGCCACCTCCATAACGTTCATGCCACACTATAATGGACATATTGCAGATAAAAAACCCATCATAACTTAATACACAGAGTAGAGTTTTGCACTTATGTTTCACTGGGGTCAAAACAGGTTCCGTAGCATGCCACATCCATAACGGTTTTTCATTAATCAATAAAAAATACTAATTAATTTTCTCAATATTATGCAGTACTGTACACAATACATCATATTAACATAATCCATCATTCAAAAGAATGTGATCTAAAATCTTTATATACTATTGGAATGAAAACACACAATTTTGTGTGCAAAGTGCCACGTCCATAACACTGGAGTTGCCCATATGAGATCATGGATTTTCATAATCTAGTATATCTATCCTCATTTGGCACCTTCAATGTGTATTAAATCAGTCTGTATGTATTCAGCCTGTATTTAAATATGAACTGGCAGTGGTAAGGAACACAATCCATGCTTGTCAGTTGTCATCCACACATTGCCTAATCACATGGGTGGTCTGTGATCTTACTTACTAGTCCTACAGTGTAGTTGACCTGGTCAGGCCAAGATCAACAGTAACTGTTGTATTCAACATGGACTGGCACCAGCTTACATCATCCACCTACTCCATGAACAAAGAGCTACTTGAGTGTTGCATTCAACTACAAACAATGACTTGTATGTGCTGTCATCTCGCAGTCTATATAGCGACAGAACTTTTTTGGTATCTGCTCCATGACTGTGGAATTCACTTCCAACGAGATGGAGACACCTGTTGCTTTGTGACTTTCAAAAGACTTGAAAATGCATCTTTTCTGGGTTGCTTATGCAACATGGGCACCACCAGTCAGTTTATTAATGTTTTAAATTACTATTATCTTGTACATGTGTTTATAGAAATTTTACTAAATGTCTTTACTGATTCATTATCATTATACCTTTAACTTTAATGATCATCTTTATATAACTTATTTTGTTAATTTGTTTCAATTAATTTAATATTAGTTAATTTTACGTAAAATATCCATGTACTGCATATATATAATTATGTATTTTAGATGCCTCAAAATGGATTTATCTAGCTTTACGGTGCTATATAAATGTTCGTCTTATCTTATTTACAGAAGCCTGTTCAATGCCTTGTTTGTTTTAGCAGTATCATATATGGAGGGGTCACAGGCCCCATGTTTCAGGGCCTGACTCATTGAAGGGTGGGCCAAGTACTTAGACTTAATGGGTTGAATGCTATGGGGAATCATCACTCTGTTGATGGCCTGATTACAGTGATGACATGTTAAGATTGTGAACAATGTGTTTTAGAATGTAGTTTTGATGTGGAGTGTGAACAAAGTCTGAGTCTGAGTATTGTTTGCATATAGCTATAATCAAGCTAACGTGTGTGAGGGTAATGTTTTCCTCTGGTTTGCATCTCGTGCACCAAACATACAGGGATTAATTTAGGACCCGTCTGAAGAAAGTAATGTCATAATTATTTTAAATTCACTGTTGGTTAAGGGTTTTTACCAGTATTAGTACTGTCCAGTATCCTCCCATTTGTTCCACGTGTCCAGCCCACTTTGAACAATCGACTCGTCACCAGCTACTTCTTGAAACTTTCTGTCATCCGACATCAAAATATCTGCGTGATTGTACCTTTATGAACTTGTCCACAGTTAAGCCAGTGGGTGGAGTTAATCGGCAATCTAGTCTAGTGAAGAGTCTGTTGAATTTGCACAAAGAGTGAAGCACCCAATTGTGAATGTTCTGAGGGTGTAGTGTGAGAACATGGGTCTTGTATTGAACTAAGTACCCACACAATGGAAGCATCTTTCAACGGTCCCTTGTTCACGAAAATACCACTACTGTTCCTCTTTATTGTGAAGCAAATCTTTAAGAAAAAAAGCCAGTAATTGGTTTGTTTGTTAAAAAAGACCGCCTTTTTATGACTTGCATCAGATTGAACTGTGCGAGCATGAAGTAAGATCATTATATCACTTCCACATTGATTGTAGACGAATATATAGAGCCACTTTGCCACTGACATTCATGTTTCTTGTACCTTTAGAAATTGCTATTCATGTGAGCAGGGAGAAAGCCAGAGGGCATTGTGCAGTGCACTGGTTTAAATGTAGAGTTGCTGGTTTGGTTTCATCAAATATAATGTATTGTGACTAACAAATTTGTGAAATTGTCCCGGTTGACACAAATTTCATGTAAATTTTGAAAAACCCTCCAGAGATGTCTGTTGGTAAGCTTTTCCTCCGAGATGTTTTGCATATCGGGTGACAAACTGTTAGGTGTTCATTTCTGACCCCTCAGAAAAAAAGTAATGCCTCTTAAAATTCTCAGTGAGTTAAGGGTTCTTGCTGGTTTTAGGGTTCATATCAGACATTAAATGGTTGGATTTAACAAACATGCTACAAACTAATAGAACAAGATGGAAATCATTTAGTACACAGTTTCTGATTTTCTTTCAGGATCATACCATTTTGCGAATAGTGTTTGTGTGACTCAATTTTAACACTGGTTTTATGAGAAAAATCATTCAGGTCTGTATTGCACACAATAGAAAGGGTTGCCATGAAAGGAGGTTGTTTGTTACTAAATATTAGTGAGGAAACCTTGAATTTGAAAACATGGGAATAACAAATAATATACTACTTTAAAAAAGGAGGATCACATTTAGACTTAGAGTACAAAAGCAAAGGAATTTGTGTTTAGCTTGGAAAATACTGGTTTACTTCAATGTCCGCTTCAAGTTTTCTTCAAATGTCATTATTTTGGAAAAAAGCCATTTTTGGAGAACTATTCTTTTAGGTCATAGACTCAGTTATACTATTGAGCGGTGTTTAGTTTTGGGTGTGCACTGTGTCAATGCATGCATACCATTATGGTGGTAGAGTCACAGTGCAGTGAATTGAAGGTGCCAACGAATACAATGCAGTGTAATATGTCAAAGTGATGGATGTTTATAGCACTTCCAGAATGACAGTCAATATCATGTAGCGAATTATTTAAGGCCCTCTTACCTCAACAAACAGAGTTTTAGGCAGTGTACTTGTATCATGTTAATAATGTTGTAAACTTAAAGAACTAATTTGTCAGAATAACATATTATGCAATGTAACAGCAGTATTCTGCAGTAAAGGGAATGTAATATTATATATGTAGAGTCTTCTTCCCCTGTTGTTCTCTGTACATATTTATATTTTATTTTGATTTGAAATTATAAATAGTAACATTAGTAAATTTAAATGCAGATCTGCAAATATTTTTTGTAATATGGTTAATGATCATATGAACTTTTAAAAATTAAACTATATTTAATTGAACATGTTTGATGTTGCATGCAGGCACAACACCGGGAGTCAGGGGAGATGGCAGCACTGAAGCAGGTGGAGATCATAGATGAGGAGGAACTGGACGACTACTCCATAGAGATCGATATTCTCAGTGAATGTGTGCACAAGAACGTCGTCGGTTTGCGGGAGGCATTCTACTACAGCAGCAAGTTGTGGGTGAGTACCACAGAACCCTTTGTGTAGACACCTGACAGTACGTCTTATGGATGGCCTGAGTTCATTTTGGATGGGTGGTAATTTGAAGAAAAAATGTATATATACATATTATTGACACACTTTTTACAGTATATATGTCCATTGTGCTTTTAAAATGTGTATAACGTTTGTTTGTGTATGCATCATTGCATACAGTGTGTGTACTTATGTATAATTAGTTGTGCACTTGGACTGGATTGTTTGTGTGTACGCAAGTCATACATTTTTGGACTGGTAAAATGTATTCCCACAGAAAGGCCTGGTGCTTCTCCAATCCACCAGGTTTTGTGCCTAAATGTCAACTATACAGTCCTATGCCACACCTAGTGACAATAGCAGTGGCCACTTGATTATCATCAGCAGGAAGTCTAGACTGTCACCTGATGCTTCTATGATCACTTGTTTGTCTTGTTTCCCTTCCACCTCTCTTGTCCTGGCTCAGTTAAATTAGTTGATAAGGCTGTCTTATGACTCCTATCACAGGTTTTACTTTGGTAATGTGCTGCGCATTGTGTTTGTTTTATAGCGTTTGTGGGCGGTTTATAGATGTGTGTGGGAGGTTTATGGCTGCAGCAGTCATGGGTGGTGTTACTTGTTAGTGGAGTCACCTGATTGCTGTCTGCAGCACTGCTGCAGTGCTGGACTGCCTTGCGTCTCTCTCATGATAATAATAATGTATATTTTTATAAAGCACAATTTCAGTAAAATGCTGACATTGCTGTATAAAATATGTGTTACTTTGATGCACTAGTTGGTCCTGTACTTATGGGAGTGATTAGGGGAGGGATGACATGGTAGGTGGTACAGGATGGGGTGGTACAGGGTGGCATGAGGTGGTAGAGAATGGAATGAGATGGCACAGGGTGGCATGATGTACAGGATGGGGTGATACATGGTGGCATGAGGTGATACAGAATGGAGTGAGGTGGTACAGGGTGGCATGAGGTGATACAGAATGGAGTGGGGTGGTACAGGGTGGCATGAGGTGATACAGAATGGAGTGGGATGGTACAGGGTGGCATGAGGTGATACAGAATGGAGTGGTACGGAGTGGCATACAGTGATACAGGATGGTATGAGGTGGTACAGGATGGGGGTGGTGTGATACTGGTTGGGGTGGTACTGTATAGGGTGGTATTGGATGGGGTGAGGTGGTATTGGATGGGGTGGGACAATAACGGATAGAGTGGGTAGGGCTGTACAAGATGGGGTGGTATTAGATTGGATTGGATGGGATGGTATTAGATGGGTGGGTGCACTGGGTGGTATTGGATAGGGTGGCACAGTATTTATTAGGATGGAGCAGTACTACATGGGATGGTACTGGATGGGGGTAGCATGGTACTGTATAGGATGAGGTGTACTGGATGGGTGGACGAGGTGGTAATGGATGGGGTGTTACTGGATATAATGGGGTGGTAGCAGATCATGTGTCATTGTACTTGATGTGGTTCTGTTCTGTAAATCGGGGGTGACTGTCTTGTAGATCTACATAGAGTTCTGTGGTGGCGGCGCTGTAGACAGCATCATGTTGGAGCTGGAGAAGCCACTCACAGAGAATCAAATCCGTCCCATCTGCCGTCAGATGTGTGAGGCTCTCGAGTATCTCCACGAAAACGACGTCATTCACCGGGACCTGAAGGCTGGCAATGTCCTCCTCACACTAGACGGAGTCGTCAAGCTAGGTACAGCGGCCTTCTAGTAATCTCACACCCACGTTTTCTAGCAAATTATTGATGTAGTCCTAGAAAATATTTATTGACCATTTAAGTTCGATGGTGCCAGCCAAAATTGCGCTGACGTACAAGAAATACGATGCCATTTTTAAGGCTTGCAAGTTTGTCTATATTATATATACTTGTATTTTTATGCCTTATTATTGTGCACATTTCACTAAGTAAACATTTCCTGAAACCACGTATTGGAACAAAGTATAACTGATTGTTCTTACTAATATCTACAATTACCACATATACAAAAAACGTTTTATTACTTTTACTGTTTTACAGACATGTTTATGTTTAAACATAAAAACAATATAAACATGCAACAAATGTAATAATTATTATAGATAAATACATCACAGGGGTTAGCCTCAAAGAAAACATAATTTTGGGGACATTCTGAGGAGAGAGGTGTTAGCAATGCCCACAAATAGCACGATATACTTTATGGATGGCCCAATGTGAAAACAGTCTGTTGATAGATGTGATTTGTTGAATTGTGTGATTGGTTGGCTGTGTTCTAACTCATGATTGGCTTACTGATGTGATTGGTTCTGTTTTGCAGCTGATTTTGGTGTATCTGCACAAATGACACAGACGCGTCAAAGACGCGACTCGTTCATTGGGACTCCGTATTGGTAGGTAGCACCACTAAATCAGTTTTTAAAAGATTTAACAAGATTAACATTTAGAACAAACATTTCCAGATGGCAAATGGTCAAGGAAGCCATCCAGCATTATGTGTCTCCGCTGCATAGGTTTTTAAAAAAGATTTATCTTTTTGGTTTAATCCTACTATACTATATCAACATAGCAACAGAGACCCGTCCACCCGTCATTTGGACGGACGATGTTAACTATGGACAGGGGATCATTTGCGAGGACGGGGTATACTCTTAGTATGATAAGGCCCTGTCCTTTCGGTTTGTATGAGGGCTGTAGGACGGGTATCAGGACTGGAGTATATCGTGTTTTGTATCACGCAAAAACAAACCCTTCCCGTACTTCAAATTCCTAGCATTATTTGAGCATTTTTCAGACACACAACGCTCAATAATGCCTATCACCACATAATTCATGTGTACCATCTGCAGGCGTGGCGCAAAACTGTTGGCTCGCTGACGTAGCATTTTGCACGCAGAACCCTGCCAATCAAATCTAATCTACGCTCTTTACGCATGCATATAGGGCAGCGAATCACTTTGAAGATTGTAGTTTGTGAATGAACCCTTTCAGCGGCTCTACCCATCTTTCCATTTGCTGCTAGAGGGGTTAATTCAGTGCATGAATGCTCCAACAACTAGTCCGTAAACAACAGACGTAATTGATTAATTCCTTTAGGGTGTCACATATCAATAATAATGTGCCAGAATATAAATACTAATTACGCACACTTTTTATGTGTATTAAAGGGGCAAGAATCCAGAAAAATTACACCTATGTCATGAGTATATATCACATAATAACATATCCGAAAATGGTTTTTATGTACCTGTATATTATTAACATTTCAACTCTATCATGGGCGTGACTCCCGGGGATGATTACATTTAAAACCGAGGCAACATTCACAACGAGGCTGCATTTTAGAACGGCAACACCGGGACTGACGACAGTGACTGTCACTAGTGCTACCATGTTTACAGTAACAACCAATATACATTGTGCCGATGAAGTCTTTACCGTTGTTACCAAGTCAGGCGAGCATGTTGGCCCTATGGCTACAGCTACTATTACTGTCATTGACGAAATAGGAAGTGGCATTGTTATTGGAATAGCACATGACAGTGACAACCCGCCATCACAACAAGCCACACCCAGAGTCATGTCAGCTGAACCTCCGGTTATTGCTGCGAGTATGATGTCGACAACTAATACAAAGGCTCGCAGTCACGCATTCTCAAGAGGTTGACTGACAGATTTTCCGTGAATGGAATATAATCAGCAAGACAACTGCATGCGCTGCAAACTCTGCTTGCACTCCGGGAAGAAAAGTAGCATTAATTATGAAATTGTTAATGTAAACTGGTGTAATTTTGTTTACTATTATTCAATATGTATTATTTTGTTATGATGAGTATGCCAATCAGGTATTTTATTTTAAGATTTCTTTACAATTTGTTTTACATATTTAACATTGGTTGATGGTATTTTTTTTATTAATTTGAAATAATAATTATTTTTATATGCACTAGATCATATATGCACCAGTGCATCATTTACATTTATTGTGTAGCTGTCTTGCAGGAGCAAGTCAGTAAGTGTAATGATAATTTTGTGATAATTTTTTGGACTGGTAAAATTTTGATTCTGCATAAAGGCCTGCATACCAGTATCAGTGTAGCCGCGTGTGTATCTGCAAGTGTAGCTGCGAGTGTAGCTGTGTGTGTAGCTGTGAGTGTGGCTGCAAGTGTAGCTGCATGTGTATAGCTGTGGGTGTAGTTGTGAGTGTAGCTGTGGGTGTAGCTGTATGTGTAGCTGTGTGTGTAGTTGCGTGTTTATCTGCAAGTGTAGCTGCGAGTGTAGCTACAAGTGTAGCTGCGAGTGTAGCTGAAGTAGCTGTGTGTTGTCGTTGCAGGATGGCTCCAGAAGTGATCCTGTGTGAGACCCTCAAGGATGATCCGTATGACACAAAGGCAGACATCTGGTCACTAGGTAGGTCACCAATTTTTGCGTCCACACTCATTACTGCCATTGCTGTTGTTGTCATCATTGCGAAAATATTTCCTTCAAAGGACACTGCATAAACAGTCCTGCCATATAAAATGTATAATACCAACATTATTTTTGCAAAACCTGTGAAAAACCCATCCAGTTCATGAAAAACTCAAACAGGGATTAAGACAAGTTTATTTCTTCTGACAGTGTAAAGATTTCTGCTCCTTGCTCCAGTTCTTTCATTTGTCATCAGACAGTTCTATTTGTGTGATGATTTTCAGACATACACAAATTGCAATATGTGTTACTAACAAAAATGTCCATCATGCAGATAGCACTTCATACACACAGATGCAGAAGATGGTTTCCCGAAGTATTTGTACCGGACGATTGTTTTGCCATAAATTTGAATATTTTTTTGTGATACAAGTTAAGTAAAACATTCCCAACGGATTGGTGGGTGATTTGTAATTCCAGAAAAAACATGTAATGTTGTGAACAATCGATTAATGTCAATCTAATATCTGCAACAAACCCTAAAATTGAACAATGGAATGGAAGGAGAGGAAGAGAGAGAGTGGAGAGTGTGAGAGAGAAAGAGAGAGAGAGAGAGAGAGAGAGAGAGAGAGAGAGAGAGAGAGAGAGAGAGAGAGAGAGAGAGAGAGGCAGTAGATTGGTGACTGACACTTGTTGTATGTTTGCTTTCTCTCAGGAGTTACACTCATTGAGTTTGCCCAGATTGAACCACCGAATCACGACATGCATCCAATGCGTGTGCTCATCCGTATCCAGAAAGCACAGCCACCCACACTAGACAGACCTTCGAGATGGTGAGTAAAACACCCTTTAACCCTTTACACCTGGTGTAGAATGTTGTAATAACAAATGCACTCTGATTCCCCACAGTGTTCCTTGTACACATTTAGCGAGATATGTTTCCAAATGGCCCTAACTTCCAATATATGAAGCCATATAAGAAATACCCCTAATCTGTAGCAAATAGAATCAGCTTTGAAAATGATATATAGCATGCAAGTATCTGGTAGGTATCATCACATATATGAGCAGGCATTTTCGGGCGGTTAGGGACCATTATAGATTTGCTGGTTGCAGGCGTTTACATAGGTGTGAGATAATGTAAGGTTACTTACTTTACTTATCTTCTTTGTATGATACATAAAGCTAGACAGACTGCAATACTTTCATTTTCCTGTCACACTCGTCTGACTAAACAGAATGCCTGTATCGCGATACAAAGACAGGAGCAGCACATGCTGGCATTCTACGCAACATTTGTTTAACTGACTTATATCTTAAACAACTTATTTTACAGTTTTAAGTTTATTAAATTATGACATTTTAATGCATATTTGTATTTACCTGTGTATGTTTTTTACCTGAAATATTTGTATTTGAGTGTCATAGTTGTTTCAGCATCAAGACACAGTAATTTGAGTAACAAAATGTTTGTGTTTTAAAACAAATTTTCTATATGATACAATTATGAATTGAAACTCACTTCAATGTTTCCACTGCTGACTTCATCAGGAACTGATTGTTTGTTTATCTACACACCAGATGGTGTGCAAACAGGCTATCGTATACATGACTCGGTCTATATCCCCCTTCATCTCTGTCCATCATTGGTCTCGTATTCTTCCAACTTAATGAACATTTTCACTAAGATGGTGTGCAAACAGGCTATTGTATACATGACTCGGTCTATATCCCCCTTCATCTCTGTCCATCATTGGTCTCGTATTCTTCCAACTTGATGAACATTTTCACTAAGATGGTGTGCAAACAGGCTATTGTATACATGACTCGGTCTATATCCCCCTTCATCTCTGTCCATCATTGGTCTCGTATTCTTCCAACTTGATGAACATTTTCACTAAGATGGTACCACGCCACCACTCCGGTTCATCCTCCATCTCTTGGTTCATCATTGGTCTCAGATTTCCAACTTTATTTAAACATTTCTACTAAGATGGTGTGTAAACAGGTTATCGTATACATGACTCGTCTATATCCCCTTCATCTCTTGTCCATCATTGTCTCACATTCTTCCAACTTAATGAACATTTCTACTCAAGATGGTGTGCAAACAGGCTATTGTATACATGACTCGGTCTATATCCCTTCATCTCTGTCCATCATTGGTCTCTCGTGATTCTTCCAACTTGATGAACATTTCCACGCAGCATGGTAAACAGGCCATCGTGATACATGACCTCTCGGTCTTCGTATCCCCCTTCATCTCTGTCCATCATTGGTCTCGTATTCTTCCAACTTGATGAACATTTTCACTAAGATGGTGTGCAAACAGGCTATTGTATACATGACTCGGTCTATATCTCCCTTCATCTCTGTCCATCATTGGTCCCGTATCCTTCCAACTTGATGAGCATTTTCACTAAGATAGTGTGCAAATAGGCTATTGTATACATGACTCGGTCTATATCCCCCTTCATCTCTGTCCATCATTGGTCTCGTATTCTTCCAACTTGATGAACATTTTCACTAAGATGGTGTGCAAACAGGCTATTGTATACATGACTCGGTCTATATCCCCCTTCATCTCTGTCCATCATTGGTCTCGTATTCTTCCAACTTGATGAACATTTTCACTAAGATGGTGTGCAAACAGGCTATTGTATACATGACTCGGTCTATATCCCCCTTCATCTCTGTCCATCATTGGTCCCGTATCCTTCCAACTTGATGAGCATTTTCACTAAGATAGTGTGCAAATAGGCTATTGTATACATGACTCGGTCTATATCCCCCTTCATCTCTGTCCATCATTGGTCTCGTATTCTTCCAACTTGATGAACATTTTCACTAAGATGGTGTGCAAACAGGCTATTGTATACATGACTCGGTCTATATCCCCCTTCATCTCTGTCCATCATTGGTCCCATATCCTTCCAACTTGATGAGCATTTTCACTAAGATAGTGTGCAAATAGGCTATTGTATACATGACTCGGTCTATATCCCCCTTCATCTCTGTCCATCATTGGTCTCGTATTCTTCCAACTTGATGAACATTTTCACTAAGATGGTGTGCAAACAGGCTATTGTATACATGACTCGGTCTGTATCCCCCTTCATCTCTGTCCATCATTGGTCCCGTATCCTTCCAACTTGATGAACATTTTCACTAAGATGGTGTGCAAACAGGCTATTGTATACATGACTTGGTCTATATCCCCCTTCATCTCTGTCCATCATTGGTCTCGTATTCTTCCAACTTGATGAACATTTTCACTAAGATGGTGTGCAAACAGGCTATTGTATACATGACTCGGTCTATATCCCCCTTCATCTCTGTCCATCATTGGTCCCGTATCCTTCCAACTTGATGAGCATTTTCACTAAGATGGTGTGCAAATAGGCTATTGTATACATGACTCGGTCTGTATCCCCCTTCATCTCTGTCCATCATTGGTCTCGTATTCTTCCAACTTGATGAACATTTTCACTAAGATGGTGTGCAAACAGGCTATTGTATACATGACTCGGTCTGTATCCCCCTTCATCTCTGTCCATCATTGGTCCCGTATCCTTCTAACTTGATGAACATTTTCACTAAGATGGTGTGCAAACAGGCTATCGTATACATGACTCGGTCTGTATCCCCCTTCATCTCTGTCCATCATTGGTCCCGTTTCCTTCTAACTTGATGAACATTTTCACTAAGATGGTGTGCAAACAGGCTATTGTATACATGACTCGGTCTGTATCCCCCTTCATCTCTGTCCATCATTGGTCTCGTATTCTTCCAACTTGATGAACATT
This sequence comes from Paraescarpia echinospica, assembly GCA_020002185.1. Lineage (NCBI taxonomy): Eukaryota > Metazoa > Annelida > Polychaeta > Sabellida > Siboglinidae > Paraescarpia > Paraescarpia echinospica. The sequence goes on along the minus strand of CM034534.1, from coordinate 31,588,076 downwards.
TTCACTAAGATGGTGTGCAAACAGGCTATTGTATACATGACTCGGTCTGTATCCCCCTTCATCTCTGTCCATCATTGGTCTCGTATTCTTCCAACTTGATGAACATTTTCACTAAGATGTTTGTTGTGTTGTTTTCTTAGGTCGAATGATTTCAATGACTTTGTGAAGAAATGTCTCGTAAAGGACCCAACGGGGCGACCGACTGCCTCCGAGTTGCTACAGGTAACAGTTGGGAAAATTTCTTGTGTGACAGATGATAAGGGTGATGGAACTATAATTGAGCTGGTATATTTATGTGTTCATTTCAGTTTTTCTCATAGAAGTAGTATGTTAGTTTTTCTCTAGACAGCTGGCACCTCGGTCGTTAAACTTTCAGGGTTTAATGTAATCAACCGCTCTCGTGAAATGTAACATCTTCTCGAAATTCACTGTTTGTTAAGGGTTTTTATTGGTTGTTTGCAACATTACGCATTATTTGGTGGTTATTCCGAGCTACGTAAACCATCCACTATTCAGTTGTGCATGTTTTATGTAACTTGTGTTATAAACAACTGCTCAAATTAATGCTATGACATTACTTTGGGAAACTGTCTTTTGCATCTGTGTGTGTATGTTGCGCTAGCTGAATTATGGGCATTTTTACTAATGTCCTAATGTCTTAGAATGTAAAGTTGTATCATTTATATATAACACAATAGTAATACCTATTGCTTTATGTAGAACTAAACAAACATGTTTAAGGCCACCGGCGAGTCTAGAATATTTATTTTGTGGAAAAAAAAAAATTTCATTTAGAAAAATCATCTAACGTTCATTTTCTGCTTGCTGTTTTTCATGAAATACAACCAAAGTGCGTAATAAAGTGACTTTTGTAGCAGGCCTAAAACAAAAATTTGTTGTGTCTTTCGAGCTACGTTTATGCACTGACGAAACACTAAAATCCAACAATGCACCCATTGTTGGAAAGCAACGTGTCTCCCCGTCAAGATGTGATCAATGGCTTTATATAGGCATGCAGTCTAGCCCGAAGAAACCCGAACAAAAATTAGCATCGCTGACATAAAATGACCAACGTGGACTGTCATGATTCGCTCTGTAACATCACGTGGGCGCCATCTGCTCGCCCATTGGCTAAGGCGCTAACTTCCACCATTTCCGTTCTTGATTGTTTCGCTTATCGCATCGTGTTTACCGTCCGTCTTCTTGTCAAGTTATTGTCGAAAAGAGTAGAATGCCGTTTGAGCAGAAGAAATCCACCGACCATTTCGGTAGCAGGAAAAGTAGCAAGCATAAGCAGTTGAAAGCGGCGCGTGATGCTAAGGCAAAACAAAGGAAAAATCCAACTGAAGTTGGTGAAATTCTGCCGCTGCCAGTTGTAGACAAAGGAATAAAGCAAGGCCATGTTGCTTTCAATGAGGTAGGTAAGATTTGATGTGTAAATTATCATTTATGGTATGACTATTCGGTAATCACTATATCTACGTTATGTTTACATGGACACAATTTATCCCATATTCTAACATTGTTTAGTAAGCCGTGGTGTTGATTACCGACGTTACTGTGGCGTGTGTCATCCGTGACCGTCAACATGTGTCACATGTATGTGATGTGAGGTGACTGTCATGGCGTGCTATAGGCCATTGCATTGCCGCCATTGACGATTGACACTGATCTAGTGCAGGATGTATAACTTTCATAATAATAATGTCAGTAATTAGTACGACAAAAACACACAAATAATTATATTATAGAGTTCATTTTTAGGCCTATTATGACAAACAGTTATAGTACTTATACATAACATGTTTTATTTATAGTAATATAGTATAGAATACTAGCTGAAATACATCACATCATGGAATCCCATGACAGTTACAGCCTTGGAGATTTATTGAATGCTGACTCCAAATTTCTATGGAAGCAGATACTGAGTATTTACATGCAGTGAATAACAGTTTTGTTTCTTTCATTGACAGCCGCAACCATCAACATCACATGCGACACCTTCACGGGCATCTGATGACACCAGTGTGCTGTCCTCAGCAACAAAGAGGAAGTTTGAATACAGATGCCTCATCTCTGCTGCAGGCGGCGAGCCTGTTCGAGACGATAACCCTACACCCCAGCCATCGACAATCCTTGTGTGAAGCACTGTGTTGACGAAGCTCGTGGAAAACCTCTGCCATACATCGTGTGGGTGCAGTAGTCTTGCGGTTCGTGTCGGCGATGTCAAACTTGGATTGGTGTGTTCGCTCCAGACTTACTGTACCTCATGCGACGTTGTGATCAACTCTACCTTCACGTCTGATCGACTTAGCGGCAAGACTGCTGGCAATGTACCATTTGTGGTACACCGCTCAGCTGTGTCTGCCACCATGGAAATGGGAGTGGGGTACAGCAGTCTTGTGAAGCTGTGCCGATACCTCGACATGGACTGTATCCACCACAAGACGTACGCTACTCACGTGAAGGATGTTGCACAAGCGAACATGGTTGTGATGAAGAAAGTGCTCGACGATGCGGCAAAGGTTGTGCGCAGGGTGTATCGGGAGCGCTACCCTTCGCTCGAAGAGGACAGCATCATCGACTTGACAGTCAGCTTTGACGGCTCCTGGCTGACCCGTGGACATCCGTCCCTCTATGGCATCGGGTGTGTCATAGAGGTACACACAGGACTTGTGTTGGACCTGGCGGTGATGTCGCTATACTGCCATAGTTGTGCCTGCGCGAAGGCACGTCATGGTGGGACACACACCCCGTCTACTTGTCATGGAAGCGGGAGCACACAGAGTGCAATGCAGACTTCACCGGGGCATCAGGAGGAATGAAAGCAGCTGAACAGCTGTGGAGTCGTTCGCTTGACCGCAATGGCTTCAGATACACAACCCTCCTGTCCGACGGTGATGCCAAGACGCACAAGCATCTGTGTAGCCTGAAGGTCTATGGCAAGGACACGGAGATAGTCAAGGAAGAATGCATCAATCATGTTGCGAAGCGGTTGGGAACGGATCTTCGGAAACTGGCAACGCAGTCCAAGAAGAAAGGAGTGACTCTCGGGGGTTGAGGCCACGGAAAGCTCACCCAGGCTACCATTGTGAAGCTGACAGCTTACTACGGAAAAGCAATCCGTGCACATCCTGGGAACTTGCATGACATGACGGATGCAGTGTTTGCCACGTACTACCATGCCATCTCGACTGACGATGCACCACAGCATGAGCGATGTCCTCCTGGTGAAGACAGTTGGTGTTTCCTGAAGCGTGCTGAGGTGACAGGGGAGACGCCTGGCCCTCATCGTGCGAATGTTGGCACCCCCTCTCACCAGAGGTCGCCCCACATGTCAAGGAGGTGTATGATCGTCTTGGGCATCACGATCTCCTGCAACGGTGCTTGAGGGGAAAGTCACAGAACCCCAGTGAAGCCCTCCATTCTGTGATCTGGGGGAAGTGCCCAAAAACCGGTTTTGTTGTTCAGGTGTGGCCGAGTTCAACAGTGGCATTGAGCTGAACATGCGGACCCTGTTCAATGAGATAGACATTGTGCCAGGCACGCATCTCATGAAGTCGGCTGTGACAGCAGACAGTCTTTGTCTCCAGCAGTCATTGCGTCATACGGCAGCCAGCACGATGGAGGCACGGCGCACCAGGCCAGTGGCTCGTGCAGCAACAGTGGTCGGTGACACTGGCTATGCAGGTGGAAGTACATTTACCAGGTGGCAGAGACTGAGTACCAAGTTGCCTTGTGTGGTATTCTGGTGTGTAACAATGTCACATGAACAATCAGTTGTTGTTGAAATGAAACTGTTGAAACGACCGAACATCAGACAATGGTTGTTTGATCAAATAAATGTTGTCATTGAATAAAACATGTTTAAGGCCACCGGCGGGTCTATGTGACTGTTTCAATGCTGTATTATATGGAAGGTGTCATGGGTAATTTACTTACAGAGTTTGGGTAATGTCACAGCATTTTTAGATGCCAAATTGAGTCGATAACATTGTCCAAACTTGTAGTTTTCTCAAATTCAAGTTTTTCACAGTAGTCGTTACTTACAAACAGCATATTTTTGTTACTTATCAACATAACTGCTTCAAATTTTTGCCAGTGTATCTTGACAATATGCTCCTCAGGAACATAGAACCATATTTGGTGAATAACAATATGTCGAATTTTCTAAATGTACCCAAGAATACAAGTCGCCAATATGTTTATATGCAAACTTGAAAAAAATATATAAATTAATTTTTACATAGAATTGAAAATATCTTTCTATGTTCCTGAGAAGTGTTATACAAGGTGTTTGCATGCCAATTTATATTGCATTTGGACAGCCCAAAGATATAAATTTTGCAACATTTTCCATATAAACTCCAAGATTGCTGCCGTTTTCATGGTAACAAAATGCTAGAAAACATTTGAAAAAATTTGGGAGTTACTCAATTATGCCAGTAACATCCTGTAAGAATTTCAGTGGGATCAGTATACAACTTATTATCTAAATAATAAAATTTTCGGAATGTGCATTTTTAGGGTAGCCTGTCCCCTTAAGAGTTGATAGTTCTCACACCTGCTTAATAATATCTTATTCTAATAAACCTGCTATCTTTGTCAAAAACTGTTATAAGTTGCATATTCTAGAGAAATAATGCTGAATCTTTGGTTTTTGACTTGTTGTATTCTTAATATTTCAGCATGGTTTCATAAAGGATGCAACATGCATGAAGCATCTGCGCGACCTTATTTGTGAGGTCAAGGCCGAGGTCATCGTCGAAGAGAGGGAAACAGACGATGTGGAGATTAAGGTGTGTATTGTTAATGTGTTTGCCATGGATATAGGAATCGTGGAAATTAGTAGGTTTATATACTAGACACGACGAAGGGCAGTCGATGTTTGATCTCAGTAAGGGGATACTTGTTTCAGCAAAATGTCAACAATTATCTGAAAATATGGATGTTTAGTTGACTTCACAAAGCTGATCCATTCAGGAAAATAATGTTACCTATTCCTGCTTGGGACACTGATACTGTAGAGTGGTTTATTTTCATTGTATGCAACTGTTATTTTTTCTGGTTTACTATTTCCTTCTTTTAACATGTTCTTGGTACATATTTGTGTATATCTGGCATGTTCTAATAATATATCTTTTTGAAAAACTGCATCGATTTACAGGGTAATGCTACTTGGGAATGTTGATCATTTGCTATCAGAAATGACAGAAAGCGCAACTCGTAAGTTGTATGATAACTTGTATGATAATCGATCTGGGACGAAACTGTGTTTGTGTTTCACTACAGGATGAAATCAGAGCCGACCTTGACTCTAAGTCTGTTAGTGATATGTCACTTGACACAATCTCTGCTGCGTCAAACCTGTCGAATGCTTCCGACAGTGGTGGTGAAAGACCGTCGACTCCAGGAGTAAGTAGCCTGAGCTCCCCATCGACACTAGCTCGTTTCACACAATTGTTGCATCATATTGTTGCCACCTGACTTTGATCTGTGGGCATTGATGTCATGTTGGCTTCAGCTCTCGTCTGAACAGGATCAATCCCTCCATTATTTGTGAACTAAGCCAAAGTTAAGTTCACTAAATACACATATATCTTGGTGTTTCAAGGGTGTTGGTGTATGTATGCATGGGATAAAGAAGGTTTTATGAAATGTATCTGTTTCAGATTAACAGACATACTAAAATACATTTATATACAGTAGTGAACACATTAATTGACTCTACTATTGTGGCTTTGAGTGTAATGTCAAATCACATTAGCCTATACTAAATTATTCGCAGTGCGCTTTCCAGCTGTTACAGCTCTAGCTTTGCTTATCTATTACTGTATTTACTTTCTGTTAAAGTCAGCCAGTTATGTTATTTAACATGTAGTATTTTATTTTAAGCAGTTATGCTAGTATAATACTCCAGCATGTAGTGTAAATATTTTGAAAAAGTTAATTATTCAAAGTTATTTTAATACAATTCAAATGAGAAATTCCAAAGGACAAACATGGTAATAATTACAATTAATTAATTCCTTAGATATGACAGCTAAATAACGTACCAGTGGCTCCAACGGTAGCAACATGTTGTCTTTATTAGAGTCATTGATGCTGATTTGTTTTAAAAGGAATTTGTGTTAAATAATTGTGTCTTTGTTTACTAATTACCATAATGACAGTGGTATTCTGACCTCTAAAGTACAAAAAGGATTGTTTTTAGGTGTCCTAAAACATAGTGTCCAAATACGTACACTCAGTACGGATTTAAGGTATTTGGACACGTCAAAATAATAACTCTCAAAACATACAATACAGAAAATAATTATTTTTGTAGAATTAGTAGGGTGTGTGAATACATACAATCTTTAGGGGGTAATGAAGTGATAGAAATAACAAACAAAATCCAAATATCTGTCGGACAAGTCAATCTTGAAATCATGCTCGTGCTACCAGGAAAACAAATTTGCGACTTGGTTTCATATACGGTAGGAAAATGGTATGGTTTGTTTTTAGGTAATAACAGCAAAAAATAATAATTAGGTAATAATGTACAACCGTGTCTCAAAGTTACGTTGACCTCTGCGTGATGTGTACAGATCTCACATTTCAGTTCTGTACAGTTTGTTGCGTGGTGGTGATGTCTTTGGATAGAACTGCTTCACAAAAACACATCTGCTACTTCCGATTTAAAGCAACACTCATAGCACAGTACACTTATAGCACAGCTCATTCTTACCTGATTCTAGAACAATGTCACTGAAGTCACTGAGTCATTTAAAGATTTGAAGTTTTAGTATAGAATTTAATTTACAAAATAACATTGTTTGGTACCTTCCACTTTTGTCCCAATTAACTAGTTTCTAGGAGCTATGTACTCTACAAATGCCTATTATGGTTTGTTTGCGATACTGCCTCTATATTCTGCTTCTTGCGAAGTATGGCATGGGGTTTCTTTCTGGAAGATACTTTTTGGTGGGTGGTTGTCTTTTATCTTTGTACACATACACCTCAATGCAACTATGTTCACCCCTGATAGACCCTGTGCATGATCCTTGGGATGTATTCTCATTCTTTCACAGATAGTCCTTATTGACTGACATGTTTTGGTGATATGCACTTGGCACTGTCACGTGTTGCTTCTAACCTGCACTATTCTTTATAGCACCACTACTGCTACCAGTGCTATTTTAAAGTTATTAGCAATCATGTATATTTGGAGAACAAAAAATCTATTTTTTAATTAAACAGATTATTGGGAACATAAATAATGTCATGATATGTTGGTTATTATATAGTATTTGTTGATGCAAGCCAGCCATTCAAAGTTTCTCTCTGTCTACTGTACCTCTGTTTTGTTTGCTTGTCACATGACTGTCACATGACCTGTATACCTGACAACTTGTAGAACAGAGAGATGCTGAATGAGGAAGATGCGCTCAAATCGGAGGATGACCTTGAAAATGTCATTGACGATTTGCAGCCGGTAAAAGGAAACGAGGATTTGGAAAGGACAACTGAAACAGATGACGATGTTGGTTTCGTTGTCTGGGAGAATATTCCTTGTGAAGGTGTGGAGGAGGAAACTGCTCAAGAAGAGGGTAGTTTGGGAGAAGGGGTGGATGAAGCATCTAAACCTGGGGAGGAAACAATGGTCGCACTGAGTGAGGAGAAAGACGACTTCTCCCCCAAGGAAAAACCTGAATTGCAGGAAGCTCGCAGTGAAGAAGAGGAGAGAATTGCAGAGTCTGAAGGCAATGGGGATGAAACCACGAAGATAGCTAAAGATGTCTCAGACACACCTGAGGGGGATGTCCCAACTGGGCAGGAAGGGGAAACAGGAGGTACCGGGAAAGTGCAGCCCGATAAAGATGTTGTGGAGAAGTCACCAGGTGGGAGCAGTGTGGAAGAGCATGGCAGAAGTTATGAAGAAGAGAAGGAAAGTGTTGCTCCGATGGAAGGAACAGGAGGGAAGGAGGAGGAAGGTGGAGAAAATGAGGAAGATGCATCCTCAGTGCTGGGAGAGCCGGGTAGGGAAGTAGGAACTGAAAGTGAAAGCACTGTGGAACATGATGCCAAGATGAAAATGAAACTATCACCTGAAACATATATTGACACTGTCACCACTGCTGATGTACCTAAGGGTGACTCCGACAGTGTCAAGAATGATGCTGATGATGACATCAAGGAAGATGCAGAATCAGAGGTCAAAACTGACAGTGATGCTATCTACGATGATGCAGATATTGAGGATATTTTGGATATGGATGATGACGATGATGTCAAGATGGGATCTGATGTTGAGGTCAAGAATAACATAGATTCTGAGGTCAAGAATGACACAGATTCTGAGGTCAAGGGTGACACAGATTCTGAGGTCAAGAATGACACAGTTACTGAGGTCAAGAATGAAACAGATACTGAGATAAAGAATGAAACAGATGCTGAGGTCAAGAATGACACAGTTACTGAGGTCGAGAATGAAACAGATTCTGAGGCCAAGAACGACACAGATTCAGAGGTGAAGAATGTTGCAGTTTCTGAGGCCAAGAATGAAACAGCTACTGATATCAAGAGTAACATCGACGACGAGGTCAACCGGGAAACCAGCCCTGACTCGCCGGGTGAACCAGACAGTGAGACACCTGGTGGTGACCTGAGCATGACCTTAACCTGTCAGGTGTGTCAGCGTGTCTTTGTTTGCCTGCTGTGTGTGCTGCTTTTACGGCTTGTGTGGTTATTGATGCTTGCCTCATGTACTTAGCGACGGACTGACCGACGTAGAAACTATGGACAAATGCAGCATGACACTATGTATCACTGTGTGCGCACATGCTTGAGTGCGCACATGCCTGAGTGCGCATCTGGCCTGTGTAGTTCTGACCCTGTGTTTGTTCTGTTTCTAGAAGCATGTCTATAACAAACGTGTATTGAATCTACTTTGAATAAACCGGGGTTGTGCTTTCTGATTTAGCAGGAATACTGCAGTTATACATACTTTTTTGCAAAGTGAGAGTCATTAAACCTCATGTTATTGTTACCTAATGTATAACATTATTAACCACTCAGGTTTAATCCTTGTGATTTTAACAAGAATAGTTTATAGATAAAATCGTGTTTGTAATAAACAAATGACAATAGGAGCAGCACCACTTATGTATTTTGGAATTGCTTTCATTTCTTTTCATAGTGTGTTATTGTGACAACGTAAAAAGAAATATATATTATGCTGGCAGAAATCTTGATGACCATAATACTAATACGTAACCGTGTGCAATTATAATCATGTTATACAAACATCAATGCATATAAAGTAAAACAAAATTGAACACTGTAATTGCATGCTAATGTTGGTAGGATTATGCATGTTAGTCACTGCATGAGTTGCATGATTCTTTCTGGCATGTTACTAATCTGCATAAAATCTCATGGGTGTCTGGTGTCTGCCATTTGCTGGTTCTAGGTTTCTCTTTTGGTAATTCAGGAAACCACTGACTGAATGACACAGTTTCTTGACTATCTTTTGGGGTAGCTTACTAACATAGTTTTACTGCATAACAACCTTCTTTTGGAGAGAAAAACATTATTTACACTTTTAAACTTCCTTCCAGTTGATTTAGCCCAACATGAATCAAGTTTGTTGATTTTCATATTTGTAATGTGTGAGTTTAAATTATAATGTGCATTCAATTTAATAACAGAGCATACAGTCGAACCTTGGTAATACGGCCAACTTGGTAATATAGCCACCTTGGTAATACAGCCATCTTGGTAATACAGCCACCTCATAATTAAGGTCACCCTGGAACAGTCAAATTATTTTTAATAGTAAAATATTGGAAACTAGTTTTGCTAATATGGTCACCTTGCTATTCGGGTCAGTTTGGCCCAGTTCCGACAGTGACCTTAATAGGGAGGTTCCACTGTATGTGTGTGAAAATTATCTTGAAGAAGTTACTTGAATAAACATAGTGGGTAATTTATGGAAGATCACTTTATCGTTTTTGACTACATTTTGTTTGGATCCAGTCAGAAATACTTTACTAGTTAAGTTTGTCGGACAGTTTCATCAAAACTAAATAACAAATTTGTTCAAATGAATTATCATGTCATAGTGAAAACTAAAGTTATTACTAAGTAGGTAAAAATTTCAAGAAATGAGACTAGCAAAAAAATGTTGGATGGGTCTTTAAGTTATTTAAAAACAATTGAAATATTTTTGAAACTAGCTTTAGTCATCAGATCATGATAATTTTCTTTCAGAGATTTCATTATTTAATGTCAGTGGTAACTGATGCCAGCAATAACTGATGTCTGATAGTTTTTTATACCAAAATTACCTCATGCTGTGAGCGTATACCCGCAGACCCACATGCAGAATGTGTGTGCATAATGGCACGCCGTCTCTGTATGAAAAACTAACCTAGGTCAATTTTATATTTGACACGTCTGATGTTTCAGATTAAGCATCTGTCACAAGATGGAGATTATTATTTAATGCAGCCACATATTGCAATCATCCACTTTGACATCACTATGGGAGTTTACTACCAATTCATTGATAGTGTCACCAAGCAAAATAATCAAAATTATCCACTAAATTTTGAATTTCTGAATTTCTACCAGAAAAAAGAAACAGATTATACATATGGTATTGATTACAGCAATCATGTTTTGGGTATTCTCTCAGTTTGTGAGGAATTCAGCACTCAATAGATATTTCACATGCCATTGGTAAATGTATTAAACCACCATTTGTCCTTGGTTATTTGCCTATTAGCTTATGGTTCTGTTATGTCAGATTAGAGGATTCCAACATGTCTTTATTAGATCTGTCAGTCTCTCTCTCTCTCTCTTGCAATCACTCCTTGTCAAGTGTGATTTCCAAGTCATAATGAAGATGATGATGATAATATTCAGTTATATCTGATGAATGCGTTGGTGACTGAACAGGCCGATTCGAGATTTGCAGATTCGGCCACGCACATCACACACATATGTTTGCATAGCAGCAGCGGTAGTAGTCAATGTATTCTTGTGTTCACGATCCTTCCGCTACTGTTGTTTTTCGGCTTCGTGTGCTACAAGGTTAATTTCAAAATGTTCCACACAGTTTTGCATATATGGATCTCCATCGCACACAGTCTTCACAGTCAGTTTCCCATGTAGTCGTGTGAATATGAATAAGTTACAATATGTAATCAGTAATGCAAGAACATCTACTCATTTCTTAATTAAATCATCTTGTTTAATTTAAACTATATACAGGATGTATATATGTTGTAAAATCTTGACCTCATAAAAGTGATTTAAAGAAGCACAATTTAGAATTATAATTTGAATGTTATCTGTTTCATTTGAATGTTTCGACTTGACCATCGATATCGTACAATGCATGCTGAATGGCAGATACAGTCAAATTGTATTTAAAAGCTGTGGCTCATTAAGCATGTTTGGGCAGTTAAGATGTTTGGACAGATACATTTTACACAATACTCTATAATATGATTTATGATAAAAAATTTCAGAAGTTGTAATGAAATGAGCAATGTTGACCAAGATAGGTGTTTTGGATTACCCGGTATTTTACTTTTCTGTTTATTTTTATTGTAAAATCATGTTAAACTATATTATTTATACTGACCACGCAAATGTGCTTTCATGAACCATATTGTGTTGAAATTTAAGTGTTTATTAGTTTGTTTAATTGGCATTGCAATGCAAACATTGAACTGTTGAATTATAAAGTTGTTTTTGCTTCGTTAAAGCATATTTGAGTGATCAGTGTGTTATAGTAGATGCAATTTGCGGTGTTTAACGTGATTTTATAATAAAAATCGAATGAAAAATGTCCCTTTAAGCATATCAGAAGTGTTACGGAGGCCACAAACATTTAAGGACAGTGGAGTGGATCTGTCGTCTTTGATGTGTTAATGAGAAGTGTGCTTTATTTGATCGACTGCAGTAGTGTGGCATTTTGCTTTTGCACCATTGAAGCTAACATTTTCATATCTATGCACAAGATTCCATGGTTAGTGGCAATATCAAAAATACTCCTAGTAAAATTGTGATTTTATCTGCACGTTTGTAATTTTGAATTGATGCACAAGACTGGGGGTTGTGTGAATGAGTTTTTGATATTGCCACTAACGTATTGCATGTTTGTTAGAAAAATCAAATAGACAGCTGGTTCATTTGGAGATATTCGTGTATTGTTGGCATGCATGCATGCATGATTGCGTGCACCAGTCATGTTAATACCAATTTGGCATGCCTGTGGGAAAACTTTAAAAAACTAGTTACTATATTTATTCATGTCTTCAAATTAATGACATATTTTAGTAAATCCTCTTTAAAAAAATAATATTTCCACATTCATATAAATGCAGACACTAATTAGTTTTTGATAGATCCCCAGAAACTGCCTGCCAAATGGCATTTAATATGACCAAAACAGTGTTTGCAATTTGAATGTTGCACCCATGAAATGTACTACAATGTCCCCATAATACCATACTGCGGAATTACTCCATGCTTACACTTAACTAACACAGCTAACAAAATAATATTGAATTAAAATGTTCTGTATTTTAATCAGCCTCATTAAATAGTACAGTTAAATAAGTTAGAGGGAAATTGCATTGGTCACACTATCGTGTGGATGATTTCACAAATGTTTGAAACTAGATATTTAGTACACAGTCTAGATGAAAGTAATTTCTTAATAGTCAAATTGTTGAAGAATTGAAAATTACCTGAAACCGGATGATGTCTTAATAGATCAACTGCACATCTTACAAAGTGTCAGCATAAAATAGTGCTCAACTGCACAAATATTGTCCATATCACATTTAATTTCTGTATTTGCTACGCAGTCACAATGATTCTGACTACTGGTTCTTCAATTTGTTTTCTTCTTTTTGAAATTATTCCATTTGTCCTTTACAGTTTTGTTGTAATCATTTACACAGTATTTCATGATAAGCCTATATATTTCTAGAGAATATTCTGTCTTGCACCAATTATTAATGAATAGCTATTAATATTATGAAATTTGTTGTGTAGAAGGGGGACTAATAAATTGTATTTATTTTGTATTATATGTCAGATATATTTACTGCATGTTTTCTGCAGGAAGATTGTATTAAATTCTGATGTTTTGTCAACTCAGGTCTCTGACACTGAGTCGGCCCAGGCCAAGCAAGAGGACATTAAAGAGGAGGAGGTGGAGAAAAGGGCAGAATCTTTACTAGAGGAGCAGACAGAGGCTACGTCACAAATCATAGATGACATCGTCGATGACGTCATCACATCGGAGACAACCGAGCCGTCGGTGTCGGCCGTTGTCCTCGACACAATCGATGACATCATCCAGAGCGAGCCACAGTCTCCGAAGCCAGCGAGCCCGGAAAAGACTCTAGTGACGATAATCGACGTTGAAGAGAAAACGTCAGACGTGTGTCCGGCCGCGTCACCTTCATCGTCATTGTCGGAACTGCAAGACACAAAAGATGACACTGGCTCACAGACGACGTCACATGATAGCGAGACGGTACCACCTGTGCTGCCAAGGTCACCTGGGTCGCGCTACAAGGCCAATGGACGGAGTGTGCCGGAGCCAACAGGTGTCACCACCGTCGTTGTCAATGGACGCGTCGTGACGCCAGAGCTTGACATCAAGAAGGGTGACATGAACAACGAGAAGAAGACCGTGGACCAGTCATCAGGTGACGCAGGGACAATTACAATGGACCGGACTGTGCCCGCGCCCAACAGGAGGAGTATCTATGAGAAGGCCAAGGACCGGGGAGTCGACAAAGTCGTCTTACGGCTGAATCGTGAAGCCGCCGGGAACGAGCCATCAACCCGTCAGGTAAATACTTTCTTTCTTTAAGTACAGATTCGAATTGTGAACGCAGTTTCAGGCTTATTAAAGATTGGTTATCAGTTCCATGGCCTGAAATCAGTCTTGGCGAGAATTACTAACATGCAGTTTGCCGTTCAAAGTTCTTTTCTTGAATGAGGAAATATAGTGATCGCACTGAATGTGTGGTTAAACAAGCCCTTGTCCGTTATATGACTAGTGGAGTTGTTTACATCCTGAATGTTTTGTTTACTTTTCGCGGTCACAAAATTAAAATAGCGAACAATGTTTTTGGCTTAATAAACATGATTTGGCAGGAAAGAATACTGTGATTGTCTTAAGAACATTGAATTAATTAATTAATACAAAAACAAGGACAATCTCCCTTTAAAATAAAAAAAATAAAAAAATAAGAGAGGTATTTCCTGACCGAAAGTGGTATTTCCTGACCGAAAGTAGTAATGTTGATACATGTGGAACGTTTAAGTATGGTGTTTCAATGTTGGTTGTACAAACAGGAGAACAAGAAACACTACCGCACATTGACAAAGACACGCAAGTACGTCATTGACGGCCAGGTTGTGACGACACAGACATCACGTGTCGTCATCACGGGTGAGGAGAACAGGAACAGAGAGGACCACAACTTGAGGTGAGGCATTATAGGTCTTCTTATAATTACCCAATCCTGCAACTTTCTACCTGATAAAAATTACCATAATGACTGTATATTCAGACGCTTAACAATAATTAAATTATTAGCTGGCCAAAAACATACAGATCACAAAAATAATTCTAAGATACACTGTCGGAATACTTACAAACACGAACGAGTCCTGACGTCATGTCATCCCCATTTCATACCCTAGCATCAAGGTCTTTGTAACTTCATTACAGTTACCTCCTATATTAGTGTCTGATTACATAGGAATACAAAATAAAATGATTTTACAGAGGTGTACGGAAATTTAAGGTACCACAGGTACACAAAATAATTAATTTTGTAAATTTGTTGGGTGTCCAAAACACACAGTGACCGAAACACAGAGGCATTACAGTACTCCTACAGTTCTAAGTGCTAAAACTACTTCATAGAGCGCGATAACGTAGTGGCTAGAGCTTCATACTCTGATGACAAAATTCAGGTTTCGATCGTTTTGCTGCTGCTTTGAACCTTGGGCAAGTTCATTCATTGTGCATTGTTCCAGTTCACTCAGCTGTATGAATGGGTACTAAAGACAATCTTTATGCATTAGTTGCAGCGTAGCTGAATTCTTTCTGGAAAAGTCGATATGGTGTTCGATTGAACAGGTCTGCCAGGGAGTGAAGTGTAAAGTGCTTTGAGCAGTCCTAGGGACTGGATTCTGCACTATAAAAGAATAAATCTTTACCCTTTTCAGCTTTTGCCTCAGAATTAATCTAGTAATATGTTGCACTTTGACACAGCTTGTATTATTGTTAAAGGTGATTTAGGTAAAGGTAAAGTTTTAAAGTGAAATATTTTAATGTCAGGTGTGGTGATAGTGGCAATTATTTGTCAAGATGATAATTAGCCAAATTACTTACCACAATTAATGGCTAGTATGTGTATATTTTTATGTTTAATTACTGCAATTCATAGCTGATGATTTACCCTGGTAAGTATGCCACACAGGTGGCGTGTCTGTGTTTCTAGGCAACCCTTCTGTTGTTAATTATATGTATGTTTATTTTGCTGAAGTTCTCATGAATGCATATCTATGTACTACACATATAACGGTTTTCTGTACTCAATAATAATATTTATTTTTATGAAGTGCTGTTCCATTCAAATGCTCAAAGTTCTGTACAAAATCTAAAAACATGTAAAGTTTAATAAATTGTGTGGTACATATCTAAAAATATATATTGTGACATAAACAATTATAAGGTGAAGTACGACACTGCATCTACAGGCCTCAAATAGCCTACTATATCCTCTACATACTATACTATATCTTCAATTTAATTTATTTTTGTATAATTTGTTATGTGTAGATTATTATGAACATTTTATTTTAATATTTTAGGGCTGAAAAGATCATTAAATAAAAAATATTATTAACATCATACATATTTTTGTATTATGCAGACTTATGATTCCATTGGCTATGATTGTGCCACAGTATTAAATACATGTACATATTGAATAAGTTTGCAATTATATCCAAACTTATGAAAAATGGCTTAATACCCAGACATAAACATCTGTGTTATTGCCAAAGTACAGGCATCTCTGTCAGGCAGTAACAAAACTACAGTATCACATGTGAATGCCTGAGATGGGTATACTAATGATGTAGTAGCGGTAATTTAATTATAATTGTAATAGCATTGGTTCACTAATAGCTCCATTACTGTGCTGAGTCAGCCCACTTACTCATGTCTCCTGTGTGGACAAAGACAAATGTAATCACTGTGTGTGTAATTAGATTAATGAACCAGCCACAGGTTGGTCAGTTATACCTGCCCGGTGGTCTTGGCTGGACAATGGGTGCATCCAAGTCTACTGGACGCGTGACGGAGATGGACACAGACGCGTGTGTTCTGACATGGACACAATGACACTGACATTTGGTGTGTGTCATGTTTTGTGACTTTATGCTCATGGCAAGGACTCACTGGAGATATTTTACCTGCATAAGTATGTGTGTATTTGACACCGGTGCAGTGGAATGATATGGACTGGAAGTTAGGTACACCGAGAGCTATTACCTGTGTGTATAAAGGACTTGGTCATCAGTACAAGGTGCACCTTCCATGCACGAATGGACTAAAGAAGTCTGTATTCAGTAGTGTACAAGTTGGACTATAATATATACATGTACAGGAATACAGCAGTGTACAAGGATGATTGCTGTCAGTACAAAGAAAGGACCATCTGTACGTAGAAAGGGCCATCTGCACTGTACAAAGAGGATTACCATCCATAGAGTGACAGAAGAATTACCATCCGAAGAGTGACAGAAGAATTACCACGTCTGCATATCAACTTAATAATAAAAGACCACCCACCTTGTACATCAGTATAAACTAAGACAACAGACCATCTGAACCATTTATAACATACAAGAAGGATATATACATGACCAATATGAGTGATTGTGTTGTTATTGGACCAACAGGCCACTATTTATATACAAAGTGTGAAGACCAGAGCACTTTGGTAGTGCACATGTTGCCCTGATTCCGCAAGTTAACAGGCTTGTCACTTGCTTTGCTTGAAACTGAATGAGCACAGCTTGTTGATTGGGCGTGCATTGGGTACACTGGAAAACCTTCGGTAGGAAGACAGCTGTGTCAGCATCTGCTCTCCTGGAGCTGCAGCAACAGTTTAAATGACAACTACAAAGTGAACCTTGATTGGATTTCTCAACAGACACATATCAGTTTCCCACAGATACAACTGGCAGTTAATTGCAGGTGGATCAGTTAACATGGTTGCACACAAGGATATGTTTAGGACACAAGCAGATGTCCCTATTTGGCGGCAGAAACAAGACATGAGAACGTTTCCCAAGCGACGGTCACACGCATACGATGAGATTAACTCTCATTGTTCGCCCTGGAGTCTTGTTGACATCTACGAGTCAAATGTAGCCAAAGGTCACACCATGCCAGTTAGAGTTCATCGTCATGACAATGATGCTACACCATGGTCATCATTGGAATCCTTTGACAGAATTTGTTTGCCCAAGGACAGGCAGACCATAGGCCGTTGCAGCAGAGGAAAGAGGGATCCACCTAATGCCACTTGCCATGTTCCAAAGCCGCTTTGTAAGGACAACCTTGCCTGGGCACTGGAGGTGTATTGTAATATGCGGGAGACCTGGTAGGTGTGATAGACAACAGCTTTAGATGAAAGGGTACTGGTCATCAAGTATCGAGTCTTAATGTTTTTATCATAAAATCATATAAATATCTGTTTGAACATATTAACCACCAAAATTGGTTTGAATGAACAACAAGATTTTAATTTATAAAGATGACAAGTGGGGAAGACCATTGTAGAGGTGAAGTGACCAGATCAAAGGTGACACTGGGCTCCCACTGTGTTCTATGAATATGACAAGATGGTGTAACATTATTTAATGTCATTGTAGAGTGTGGTGGCATAGCGGTTAGAACATCAGACTCAAACGAGAGATTCCGGGTTCGAATCCACTTGCTTCAAGCAGTCTTAAGGACTGAGTACTGCACTATATAAGAACTGACCTCTGATAGTGATTGTGTTGTTTGCCTAGAGGAAGGCAGTCTTAAGGACTGGGTACTGCACTATATAAGAACCTACTGTAACAGTGGTTGTGTTGTTTGTCAACAGGAAGGCAGTCTTAAGGACTGGGTACTGCACTATATAAGAACCTACTGTAACAGTGGTTGTGTTGTTTGTCAACAGGAAGGCAGTCTTAAGGACTGAGTACTGCACTATATAAGAACCTACTGTAACTGTGGTTGTGTTGTTTGTCAACAGGAAGGCAGTCTTAAGGACTGGGTACTGCACTATATAAGAACCTACTGTAACAGTGGTTGTGTTGTTTGTCAACAGGAAGGCAGTCTTAAGGACTGGGTACTGCACTATATAAGAACCTAATGTAACAGTGGTTGTGTTGTTTGTCAACAGGAAGGCAGTCTTAAGGACTGGGTACTGCGCTATATAAGAACCTACTGTAACAGTGGTTGTGTTGTTTGTCAACAGGAAGGCAGTCTTAAGGACTGGGTACTGCACTATATAAGAACCTGCTGTAACAGTGGTTGTGTTGTTTGTCAACAGGAAGGCAGTCTTAAGGACTGGGTACTGCACTATATAAGAACCTACTGTAACAGTGGTTGTGTTGTTTGTCAACAGGAAGGCAGTCTTAAGGACTGGGTACTGCACTATATAAGAACCTACTGTAACAGTGGTTGTGTTGTTTGTCAACAGGAAGGCAGTCTTAAGGACTGGGTACTGCACTATATAAGAACCTACTGTAACAGTGGTTGTGTTGTTTGTCAACAGGAAGGCAGTCTTAAGGACTGGGTACTGCACTATATAAGAACCTACTGTAACTGTGGTTGTGTTGTTTGTCAACAGGAAGGCAGACTTGAGGGAGCTGAAGGTCCTGCAGCGTATGGAGAACAAGCAGTACCAAGACCTGATGTTCAAGGCCCAGTACCTGCATGACCAGCAGGAGCGCAAGTTTGAACAGGAGATGCAGGTAGACAGTAGCAATTTTAGTCCTATTCATTTATATGCTTATTAGTATAAAATCTACTGAATTTGTTGTCGTTTTTAGTCCTTTGGCCGAAGGTCCAAGGGACTATTGCCATCACTCTGCGTCCGCCGTCCACCGTTAGCTACCGTATCTCAGAAACCGTTCAGCAACTTTTTCTCTAATTTTGAATAGACATATCTTAGGGCACTGCCACTATGCATGAGAAATCTGTATTTGATTGAATCATTTTAAGGGCTCCCTAGGGCCTCCAAGGACCCCAAAACTGGTGAAAATGTAACATTTTGCCTATTTTTTCAAAAACTGTTCAGCAATTTTTTTCTAATTTTGCATAGATGTATCTTAGGGTGCTGTCACTATATACAAGAAATCTGTATTTGAATTAATCATTCTAAGGGCACCTAAGGGGCCCCCAAAGTACAAAAGTTTTACATTATCTGGTGATGTGGTTTTGAGAAGGGCCCTTGAGACCACCCCCAACAGTAGATGTTGTGTATTGTGCCACAAAGTCAACAGCTGTGACTAAAATCTCTACAGCCTAGTCCATTGAGACCTTGACTAATCTTTCATTGGTCACAGCACCCACCCAGAGTAGACACACTTGATCCCTGTTAAACTGAACAGTTGCCTAACACTTTTAAACTGTATCTTCAAAACTATTGATTTTCTATAATTGCAAGTTGTGTTTATTTTGATGTTCATTTAATTATTATAAAATGGTGTGACTGTGGTGTCTTGTCTCCTGTTAGACTGAACAGTTGCCTAACACTTTTAAACTGTATCTTCAAAACTATTGATTTTCTATAATTGCAAGTTGTGTTTATTTTGATGCTCATTTAATTATTATAAAATGGTGTGACTGTGGTGTCTATTGGTTAAAGATGTATTGTCTGTAGAAACCTGTAGGTGACAAACATAGAAAATTAATATTCTGTCACCTGTAGGTGACAAACATAGAAAATTAATATTCTGGACAACTATAGAGTGAAATATCCGACACTTTATTTATATCAAATGCATTCTACTGTTCTGTTTATGCTTGCCATGCCTTGTGTAGACATGGTACTGTGTAAATCATTTGTATCAAATGTGGTCAGTCTGGTGTTCTGAACAATCACTAAGGATTAATGAACACTTGTGCAGAATGTCACCCACTTGGCAGGTTTAATTGATCTATTCAGCAATGATGACATTGCTTAGGCCTCACTCTGGACACTGTCCCTCACAGTGTTGTGTATTGTCTTAGTTGGTGCATTGAGCTAATCTACTTGACCATGAATCAGTGGTGGCTCTGGTTGTGTATTACACCCAGCTGTGGAGCTAAGATTCTCTGCCTGCTATTGTTTGATGGAAACTGTGACTAATCTGTAATTGGTCACTGGCAGTAGCTTGTGTCAACAGATAGCGTTAAGCCACTAGACCCCTGTTAAACTGGACAGTTGCCTGTAGGTTTTAAACTGTGTCAAACAGTGAGTCTACCTTTTGCTCTCAGATAATCTGTCCTCTTAGTTTTACACATGAAGACATAATCTGGCATAACTTGATAAGTCTTTGTAGCAGCACATTTGTACTTCCAGTGTATCATTGCAACATAACATACATATTACATACTGTGTGCCACATTTGAATGTTGTACATGTAATATTTCCATGCAATCCATTTGCATATATAATGTAAAACTTCAACAGCCGTTTTCTTCATTTTCACTTTTTGATCCCTACCATGTTCAATGCTCCATAACTTTTCCAATTTTTGTAGCAGTCATATTTTTTGAAACCGTGTAAAGCACTCTACCAAACCTTTACAAGGATGTAAGAAAAAATGTTACAATTTTTCTGACTTATCACTCATTTGGTCAGCCGGGGTCACATTGTGACATATAGACGTATTAGTCCAAAGGACTTCAGGGCCACTTGGCCTATTTTTTTGTCTCAAATGATCATAAAAAAATAAAATACACATGTGCAGTGCTGTTCTTTTTTACTTTTTATTGTTGCTTGGACACCATGACTGATTTCAATAATTTTGGGTAAAAATTTAGCATTTGTTTTAACAAATGTAAACGTTGATGCCATTTCTGTCACACATATTGGTGCTTCAGTCTGGCAGTAGCGTAAAATTGTCATTGTAAAAACGCGTTGTTTTCCTTTGAAAATTCACTTTACATACATATATGTGTGTATCCTGACTGCTTTTATTTTGATACGTATATATGTATCAGAATCTGAAAGGGCAAATACAAACATTCTAAATATTGATAATTTTGTGTGACACAGTTGCTGCTGCGTAACTATGAAGGTGACCTTGACGGACTGACGAAGCAACAGAAGCAGGCTGTGGAGAAGGCAGAACTCTCACAAGCCCTCGATATGAGGATCTCATCCAAGAAACTACATCAAGAACAGGTATAAAGCCCTCCCATTAGAAACACTGTCTTGCATAGACTATGTATATCCATCAATGTGTTTCCCCTGGGTAAAATGATATGCACAGTGTTGGTTTGGAAAAGGCAAGTGACTATGAGGGCATACCCCTCAACATTTGTTTCAATACTTGTTTCAAATAGTGCTTCCTGATGCATTCCCTTTCAATTTTGAACAGATAATAAAGTTTAAAAATATGTGGTAATGTGTAACAATGGGTTTATTATAAACATGAAAGCACAAGCAGTTTAATTTGTTCTTAAATGTCAAATCACATTCACATCCACTGATTATTGGTTTTAAAATGTAACTGGCATGTAAAAGATGCTATAATTCGAATATCGTGCACCTCGTATTTCGCTAAGCATCACGGCTGATGAAAAGCTGAAACGTTCACATTCGGTATCATACCAGAGTTTATTTACCACAACTCAGTAAGTTTCTCTGCATTTGTCGTTGCCAGGAGAAGGAGGCGAAGATGTTCCGTGAGGGCCTGAAGCAGGACATGAAGATGCTGAAGCACGAGGTCGAGATGCTGCCAAAGGAGTCTCGCAAGGAGGCTCTGCGACAACGCAAGGAGGAGAAGGAGATCGAACACGCAGAGAAGGTTGGTGGCTGGTTAACTGGGCAGCATTTCACTAACAATCTTATCAACTCACAAGCCGGATTTTGCCCTTTAAAATTTATTTTGTTCCTTAACAGTGATCTTATATACTGAAAGCTTTTAACACCAGGGTACGTTCACCGGTGTTTGTCAATAATGTCCTCGGTGATATGGCAGCGGTTTTAGCATTTTCAAAAAGTTTAGATTCTGGTACTGATAGATTTTTGTTATTAGCTCTTTATCTTAGTGGAATGGTCAGCTGACTGACATCACTGGCGCCCACAGTGACCATAATATTATAGAAAGTATTGACATTATCTATCTTACTGGAATGGTCAGCTGACTGACATCACTGGTACCCACGGTGACCATGATATGATAGAAAGTATTTACATTATCCTAGTGGAATAGTCAGATGACTGACATCACTGGCACCCACGGTTACCATTATATGATAAAAAGTATTGACATTATCCTAGTGGAATAGTCAGATGACTGACATCACTGGCGCCCACGGTTACCATGATATGATAAAAAGTATTGACATTATCTTAGTGGAATGGTCAGCTGACTGACATCACTGGCGCCCACGGTTACCATGATATGATAGAAAGTATTGACATTATCTTGGTGGAATGGTCAGCTGACTGACATCACTGGCGCCCACGGTTACCATGATATGTTAAGAATTGACATTATCTTAGTGGAATGGTCAGCTGACTGACATCACTGGCGCCCACGGTTACCATGATATGTTAAGTATTGACATTATCTTAGTGGAATGGTCAGCTGACATCACTGGTGCCCACAGTTACCATATGTTAAGTATTGACATTATCTTAGTGGAATGGTCAGCTGACTGACATCACTGGCACCCACGGTTACCATGATATGATAGAAAGTATTGACATTATCTTCGTGGAATGGTCAGCTGACTGACATCACTGGCGCCCACGGTGACCATGATATGATAGAAAGTATTGATATTATCTTAGTGGAATGGTCAGCTGACATCACTGGCACCCACAGTTACCATGATATGATAGAAAGTATTGACATTATCTTGGTGGAATGGTCAGCTGACTGACATCACGGGCGCCCACGGTTACCATGATATGTGAAGTATTGACATTATCTTAGTGGAATGGTCAGCTGACTGACATCACTGGCGCCCACAGTTACCATGATATGATAGAAAGTATTGACATTATGTGAGTGGAATGGTCAGCTGACATCACTGGCGTCCACAGTTACCATGATATGATAGAAAGTATTGACATCATCTTAGTGGAATGGTCAGCTGACATCACTTGTATCCATGGTTACCATGATATGTTAGAAAGTATTGACATCATCTTAGTGGAATGGTCAGCTGACATCACTGGCACCCACAGTTACCATGATATGATAGAAAATATTGACATCATCTTAGTGGAATGGTCAGCTAACATCACTGGCACCCACAGTTACCATGATATGATAGAAAGTATTGACATCATCTTAGTGGAATGGTCAGCTGACATCACTGGCATCCACAGTTACCATGATATGATAGAAAGTATTGACATCATCTTAGTGGAATGGTCAGCTGACATCACTGGCATCCATGGTTACCATGATATGTTAGAAAGTATTGACATCATCTTAGTGGAATGGTCAGCTGACATCACTGGCACCCACAGTTACCATGATATGATAGAAAGTATTGACATCATCTTAGTGGAATGGTCAGCTGACATCACTGGCGTCCACAGTTACCATGATATGATAGAAAGTATTGACATCATCTTAGTGGAATGGTCAGCTGACATCACTGGTACCCACGGTTACCATGATATGATAGAAAGTATTGACATCATCTTAGTGGAATGGTCAGCTGACATCACTGGCACCCACGGTTACCATGATATGATAGAAAGTATTGACATCATCTTAGTGGAATGGTCAGCTGACATCACTGGCACCCACAGTTACCATGATATGGTAGAAAGTATTGACATCATCTTAGTGGAATGGTCAGCTGACATCACTGGCATCCACAGTTACCATGATATGACAGAAAGTATTGACATCATCTTAGTGGAACGGTCAGCTGACATCACTGGCATCCATGGTTACCATGATATGTTAGAAAGTATTGACATCATCTTAGTGGAATGGTCAGCTGACATCACTGGCATCCACAGTTACCATGATATGATAGAAAGTATTGACATCATCTTAGTGGAATGGTCAGCTGACATCACTGGCGTCCACAGTTACCATGATATGACAGAAAGTATTGACATCATCTTAGTGGAATGGTCAGCTGACATCACTGGCATCCATGGTTACCATGATATGTTAGAAAGTATTGACATCATCTTAGTGGAATGGTCAGCTGACATCACTGGTGTCCACAGTTACCATGATATGATAGAAAATATTGACATCATCTTAGTGGAATGGTCAGCTGACATCACTGGCATCCACAGATACCATGATATGATAGAAAGTATTGACATCATCTTAGTGGAATGGTCAGCTGACATCACTGGCATCCATGGTTACCATGATATGTTAGAAAGTATTGACATCATCTTAGTGAAATGGTCAGCTGACATCACTGGCGTCCACAGTTACCATGATATGATAGAAAGTATTGACATCATCTTAGTGGAATGGTTAGCTGACATCACTGGTACCAACAGTTACCATGATATGATAGAAAGTATTGACATCATCTTAGTGGAATGGTCAGCTGACATCACTGGCATCCATGGTTATCATGATATGTTAGAAAGTATTGACATCATCTTAGTGGAATGGTCAGCTGACATCACTGGCACCCACAGTTACCATGATATGTTAAGTATTGACATTATCTTAGTGGAATGGTCAGCTGACTGACATCACTGGCACCCACGGTTACCATGATATGATAGAAAGTATTGACATTATCTTCGTGGAATGGTCAGCTGACTGACATCACTGGCGCCCACGGTGACCATGATATGATAGAAAGTATTGATATTATCTTAGTGGAATGGTCAGCTGACATCACTGGCACCCACAGTTACCATGATATGATAGAAAGTATTGACATTATCTTGGTGGAATGGTCAGCTGACTGACATCACGGGCGCCCACGGTTACCATGATATGTGAAGTATTGTCATTATCTTAGTGGAATGGTCAGCTGACTGACATCACTGGCGCCCACAGTTACCATGATATGATAGAAAGTATTGACATTATGTGAGTGGAATAGTCAGCTGACTGACATCACGGGCGCCCACGGTTACCATGATATGTGAAGTATTGACATTATCTTAGTGGAATGGTCAGCTGACTGACATCACTGGCGCCCACAGTTACCATGATATGATAGAAAGTATTGACATTATGTGAGTGGAATGGTCAGCTGACATCACTGGCGTCCACAGTTACCATGATATGATAGAAAGTATTGACATCATCTTAGTGGAATGGTCAGCTGACATCACTTGTCTCCATGGTTACCATGATATGTTAGAAAGTATTGACATCATCTTAGTGGAATGGTCAGCTGACATCACTGGCACCCACAGTTACCATGATATGATAGAAAATATTGACATCATCTTAGTGGAATGGTCAGCTAACATCACTGGCACCCACAGTTACCATGATATGATAGAAAGTATTGACATCATCTTAGTGGAATGGTCAGCTGACATCACTGGCGTCCACAGTTACCATGATATGATAGAAAGTATTGACATCATCTTAGTGGAATGGTCAGCTGACATCACTGGCATCCATGGTTACCATGATATGTTAGAAAGTATTGACATCATCTTAGTGGAATGGTCAGCTGACATCACTGGCACCCACAGTTACCATGATATGATAGAAAGTATTGACATCATCTTAGTGGAATGGTCAGCTGACATCACTGGCGTCCACAGTTACCATGATATGATAGAAAGTATTGACATCATCTTAGTGGAATGGTCAGCTGACATCACTGGTACCCACAGTTACCATGATATGATAGAAAGTATTGACATCATCTTAGTGGAATGGTCAGCTGACATCACTGGCACCCACGGTTACCATGATATGATAGAAAGTATTGACATCATCTTAGTGGAATGGTCAGCTGACATCACTGGCACCCACAGTTACCATGATATGATAGAAAGTATTGACATCATCTTAGTGGAATGGTCAGCTGACATCACTGGCATCCACAGTTACCATGATATGACAGAAAGTATTGACATCATCTTAGTGGAACGGTCAGCTGACATCACTGGCATCCATGGTTACCATGATATGTTAGAAAGTATTGACATCATCTTAGTGGAATGGTCAGCTGACATCACTGGCATCCACAGATACCATGATATGATAGAAAGTATTGACATCATCTTAGTGGAATGGTCAGCTGACATCACTGGCATCCATGGTTACCATGATATGTTAGAAAGTATTGACATCATCTTAGTGAAATGGTCAGCTGACATCACTGGCGTCCACAGTTACCATGATATGATAGAAAGTATTGACATCATCTTAGTGGAATGGTTAGCTGACATCACTGGTACCAACAGTTACCATGATATGATAGAAAGTATTGACATCATCTTAGTGGAATGGTCAGCTGACATCACTGGCATCCATGGTTATCATGATATGTTAGAAAGTATTGACATCATCTTAGTGGAATAGTCAGCTGACATCACTGGCACCCACAGTTACCATGATATGTTAAGTATTGACATTATCTTAGTGGAATGGTCAGCTGACTGACATCACTGGCACCCACGGTTACCATGATATGATAGAAAGTATTGACATTATCTTCGTGGAATGGTCAGCTGACTGACATCACTGGCGCCCACGGTGACCATGATATGATAGAAAGTATTGATATTATCTTAGTGGAATGGTCAGCTGACATCACTGGCACCCACAGTTACCATGATATGATAGAAAGTATTGACATTATCTTGGTGGAATGGTCAGCTGACTGACATACGGTTACCATGATATGTGAAGTATTGTTAGTGGAATGGTCAGCTGACTGACATCACTGGCGCCCACAGTTACCATGACAGTGGACATAGTCAGCTGACATCATCTTAGTGGAATGGTCAGCACCCACAGTTACCATGATATGTTAAGTATTGACATTATCTTAGTGGAATGGTCAGCTGACTGACATCACTGGCACCCACGGTTACCATGATATGATAGAAATATTGACATTATCTTCGTGGAATGGTCAGCTGACTGACATCACTGGCGCCCACGGTGACCATGATATGATAGAAAGTATTGATATTATCTTAGTGGAATGGTCAGCTGACATCACTGGCACCCACAGTTACCATGATATGATAGAAAGTATTGACATTATCTTGGTGGAATGGTCAGCTGACTGACATCACGGGCGCCCACGGTTACCATGATATGTGAAGTATTGTCATTATCTTAGTGGAATGGTCAGCTGACTGACATCACTGGCGCCCACAGTTACCATGATATGATAGAAAGTATTGACATTATGTGAGTGGAATGGTCAGCTGACATCACTGGCGTCCACAGTTACCATGATATGATAGAAAGTATTGACATCATCTTAGTGGAATGGTCAGCTGACATCACTGGCATCCATGGTTACCATGATATGTTAGAAAGTATTGACATCATCTTAGTGGAATGGTCAGCTGACATCACTGGCACCCACAGTTACCATGATATGATAGAAAATATTGACATCATCTTAGTGGAATGGTCAGCTGACATCACTGGCACCCACAGTTACCATGATATGATAGAAAGTATTGACATCATCTTAGTGGAATGGTCAGCTGACATCACTGGCGTCCACAGTTACCATGATATGATAGAAAGTATTGACATCATCTTAGTGGAATGGTCAGCTGACATCACTGGTACCCACAGTTACCATGATATGATAGAAAGTATTGACATCATCTTAGTGGAATGGTCAGCTGACATCACTGGCACCCACGGTTACCATGATATGATAGAAAGTATTGACATCATCTTAGTGGAATGGTCAGCTGACATCACTGGCACCCACAGTTACCATGATATGGTAGAAAGTATTGACATCATCTTAGTGGAATGGTCAGCTGACATCACTGGCATCCACAGTTACCATGATATGACAGAAAGTATTGACATCATCTTAGTGGAACGGTCAGCTGACATCACTGGCATCCATGGTTACCATGATATGTTAGAAAGTATTGACATCATCTTAGTGGAATGGTCAGCTGACATCACTGGCATCCACAGTTACCATGATATGATAGAAAGTATTGACATCATCTTAGTGGAATGGTCAGCTGACATCACTGGCGTCCACAGTTACCATGATATGACAGAAAGTATTGACATCATCTTAGTGGAATGGTCAGCTGACATCACTGGCATCCATGGTTACCATGATATGTTAGAAAGTATTGACATAATCTTAGTGGAATGGTCAGCTGACATCACTGGTGTCCACAGTTACCATGATATGATAGAAAATATTGACATCATCTTAGTGGAATGGTCAGCTGACATCACTAGCACCCACAGTTACCATGATATGATAGAAAGTATTGACATTATCTTGGTGGAATGGTCAGCTGACTGACATCACGGGCGCCCACGGTTACCATGATATGTGAAGTATTGACATTATCTTAGTGGAATGGTCAGCTGACATCACTGGTGTCCACAGTTACCATGATATAATAGAAAATATTGACATCATCTTAGTGGAATGGTCAGCTGACATCACTGGTACCCACAGTTACCATGATATGATAGAAAGTATTGACATTATCTTGGTGGAATGGTCAGCTGACTGACATCACTGGCGCCCACGGTGACCATGATATGATAGAAAGTATTGATATTATCTTAGTGGAATGGTCAGCTGACATCACTGGCACCCACAGTTACCATGATATGATAGAAAGTATTGACATTATCTTGGTGGAATGGTCAGCTGACTGACATCACGGGCGCCCACGGTTACCATGATATGTGAAGTATTGACATTATCTTAGTGGAATGGTCAGCTGACATCACTGGCGTCCACAGTTACCATGATATGATAGAAAGTATTGACATCATCTTAGTGGAATGGTCAGCTGACATCACTGGTACCCACAGTTACCATGATATGATAGAAAGTATTGACATCATCTTAGTGGAATGGTCAGCTGACATCACTGGCACCCACGGTTACCATGATATGATAGAAAGTATTGACATCATCTTAGTGGAATGGTCAGCTGACATCACTGGCACCCACAGTTACCATGATATGATAGAAAGTATTGACATCATCTTAGTGGAATGGTCAGCTGACATCACTGGCATCCACAGTTACCATGATATGACAGAAAGTATTGACATCATCTTAGTGGAACGGTCAGCTGACATCACTGGCATCCATGGTTACCATGATATGTTAGAAAGTATTGACATCATCTTAGTGGAATGGTCAGCTGACATCACTGGCATCCACAGTTACCATGATATGATAGAAAGTATTGACATCATCTTAGTGGAATGGTCAGCTGACATCACTGGCGTCCACAGTTACCATGATATGACAGAAAGTATTGACATCATCTTAGTGGAATGGTCAACTGACATCACTGGCATCCATGGTTACCATGATATGTTAGAAAGTATTGACATCATCTTAGTGGAATGGTCAGCTGACATCACTGGTGTCCACAGTTACCATGATATGATAGAAAATATTGACATCATCTTAGTGGAATGGTCAGCTGACATCACTAGCACCCACAGTTACCATGATATGATAGAAAGTATTGACATTATCTTGGTGGAATGGTCAGCTGACATCACTGGCATCCATGGTTATCATGATATGTTAAAGTGTTGACATCATCTTAATGGAATGGTCAGCTGACATCACTGGCACCCACAGTTACCATGATATGTTAAGTATTGACACAACTCACATAATCTGTCTCTGTTTTAAAGTATCATTGCTCTACAGTAGAACCCCACTTAATGGTCACCTTAGTGTAACAGCCACCACAGAATTAAGGTCACCCTGCAACTGTCCAGTATTATTTCTATAGCAATAAAGTTTAGGAAACTAGTCCCACTAAAAAATAGTGTCACGTTGCTATTCAGGTCACTTACAGCCAGTCTCGAGGGTGGCCTTAATAGTGCAGTTCCACTACACGGATATGCAATAATAAAATAATAGTATCTATTTTTATAAAACACTATATCCATAACTGTTCGTAGTGCTGTAAGTAAAACTAATACATAAAAAGTGCAAATAAAACTAATATAAATATAAGAATAAGTAACTAAAGATAACAAAACTACACTCACTAGAAAACATAACTTGATTCATGATACAAATGAACATGAACACATTGCCGGCTGTATTGAATGTCCACCTAGTGCGCGGTGTCCCGTGACCTAGTGGTGCCCCCTGTATGTTGACCTCTGACCCCTGGTTGCAGGAGCGTAAGTTCCTGGAGCAGCAGCAGGAGTGCTTTGACAAGGCGATGAAGAGACTGGCAGACCAGCACCGTGAGAAGGTGGCCCTGCTGGAGAAACAGTTCCTGCAACAGAAACAACAGCTACTGCGAGGTACACACACTACCCAATCACTGACCATTTAATTAATCACATACTGGCCAATCGTTAACCACTTGCTGTGTACTGACCACTTACTGTACACTCGATGATGACTCAATGACCACTCGCTGACCCCACACTGATCATTCACTGACCACTCAATTACTACTCACTGGACACACACTGAATATGCAATGACAACACCCTGACCACTTGGTAACCACATACTGCTCACTAACTGATCATTGACTGACCACCCACTAACAGTTAACTGACCATTTACTGTGCATTCACTGACCATCCACTCAGTGGTCACTCACTTACCACCCACTGACCATTGACTGATCACAAAATGACCATAGACTGACCACACATTGACAATTCACAGACCACACACTGACAATTAACTGACCAATCACTGTCCACCCACTGAGCATTAACTGACCATTCAATGACAAGTTACTTACCACTCACTGTTGAAAGTGAAATAAATCCATTGTTGTTGCCAGCGCGTGAGGCTGCCATCTGGGAGTTGGAGGAGAAGCAACTCAATGAGAAGCATCACCTGACGAAGCACCAACTCAAGGACCTGTTCTTCCTCCGACGTCACCAGATGTTGACACGTCATAACAAGGTAAGACTTCTCACTTGGTCATGTGACAAATGTGTCACCAGCAGTGTAGTTATTCTGTTATATCACTGGGAGATTGAGCAACTTGAAGTGAATGTCATGTTCTTGTGGTGCGTCATAAAGTGTATAATGAGTATGTCTTGTGTCATCAAGCATGTCATGTTTGATTTGTGTCTCATGAAGTGTGATTTTTGCATTGTGGTTGTCTGTCTTAGAGTGCGTTAAGTCTGTACTATGTGTCATGTTTGTGTTGTGTGCCGTGTTTGTGTCATGCATCATGTGTCATGTCTGTGTCATGTTGCAGGAGATAGAGCAGTTGAAGCGTGTCAACAGTCGCCAGGAGGAGGAGGTGCTGCAGAGACACGCTCTGGAGAAGAAGCG
The DNA here is from genome assembly GCA_020002185.1 of Paraescarpia echinospica. Classification (NCBI taxonomy): domain Eukaryota; kingdom Metazoa; phylum Annelida; class Polychaeta; order Sabellida; family Siboglinidae; genus Paraescarpia; species Paraescarpia echinospica. The sequence goes on along the minus strand of CM034534.1, from coordinate 31,556,326 downwards.
ACTGCCGCGGATACAGAAGAGCGAGATGAAGACTCGGGCCCAGCTCTACAAACAGAGTCTGCGCATCAGTCAGATAGGACCCCCGGAGAATGACCGTGACAAGATCCGCAAGGTGAGGCACCACCTGGTGGTGGCATTTGTGATGAGATTCGTCAAGCATTTATTCGTTTTTCTATCTCGCAAAATGCCCGTCCTCAAGATGGTGCTATATACACACAGATGCAGGAGATGGTGCTATATACACACAGGTGCAGGAGATGGTGCTATATACACACATATGCAGGAGATGGTGCTATATACACACAGATGCAGGAGATGGTGCTATATACACACATATGCAGGAGATGGTGCTATATACACACAGATGCAGGAGATGGTGCTATGTACACACAGATGCAGGAGATGGTGCTATACATACACACAGATGCAGGAGATGATGCTATATACACACATATGCAGGAGATGGTGCTATATACACACATATGCAGGAGATGGTGCTATATACACACAGATGCAGGGGATGGTGCTATATACACACAGATGCAGGAGATGGTGCTATATACACACATATGCAGGAGATGGTGCTATATACACACAGATGCAGGAGATGGTGCTATATACACAAAGATGCAGGAGATGGTGCTATATACACACAGATGCAGGAGATGGTGCTATATACACACAGATGCAGGAGATGGTGTTATATACACACAGATGCAGGAGATGGTGTTATATAAACACAGACGCAGGAGATGGTGCTATATACACACATATGCAGGAGATGGTGCTATATACACACAGATGCAGGAGATGGTGCTATATACACACTGATGCAGGAGATGGTGCTATATACACACAGATGCAGGAGATGGTTTCCCATTAGTACCTGATGTTTGTTATGACTTAAATGGGAGCCATTTTATGCAACAAAAATTACGTAAGACGTCCCCAACAAATTGGCGGCTCTCGGAAAAACCACAGAAAGCACACGTAGCATTGTGAACAATCGATTTACATCCGCCTAGCATCCGGTACAACCCAAAATCAATTAAAAACCTTTACCCAATAGGGAATTTTGAAAAAATAAAGGCTACACTTTTCTTCCACGTATCCCCTCCCTGTAGGAGGAAAACGTAAAGATACCACACACACTCACAAACACACACACACACTCACACACACACACACACACACACACACACACACACACACACACACACACACACACACACACACACACACACACACACACACACACTCACACACACACACACTCACACACACACTCACATACACACTCACATATACACTAGCTTGATTATAGTTAAATTATTATGAATAATGTGTGTTGTCATATCCATCAGTTTGAGGAGTCTGAGAAGAAGAGGATGAAGGCTGAGCAACTGAGGCAGGAGTTGAAGCACAAGAAGCAGTGGGAGGATCTCATGGAGAGGAACGAGGCTGCCCTGAGGGAACTCAAACAGCTACAGGTGGGTCACGCTTTATTGAACACGTGTCATGGTTCACTTCATCAATTAACATGACATGGTCGCTGCCATCTCTCCCTGATTACGGGTCAAATGAAGGCGCCTGCATCAGCTTGGTCAAACACCAGAATTTTACTGTTGTGTTGCAGTTGTTGAAAAGGTTCGCTCTCCAAAATTTGTTTACAGACTTCCAAATATGAACAAAGTGGTCTGCCACCAATTGACGAATCCAGTTCGTTGTGGTTTGCCTTCGTTTCAAAATCTTAGTTATGTCCATCAGTGTTTGTTTAGCCAACAATGTTTAAGTTACAACAGTTACATTATTAGGGTGACATGACATCTGCTAGATCAATGTCTCCCTCATGCAATTCTTGCTTAAAAAAAGAAAAACCTTTGGGGCCAGAATGTATGGATGTGCAGCATCCACTTTGTTGGCTTAACCTTGTTGCTATGCAACAGGTCACGTGACATCAGTTTCCACCAATGCATGTTTCCATTGGTGTCTTCAGGGAGAGAAGATGAAGATGCTGATGGAGCATGAGACCCAGAAGCTACAGCATTTGGAGGAACATTACCACAAGGAGCCGAAGGAGTGGAAGGCACTCCTCCAGCCCCGCAAGCAGGTAGGCACTCCTCCAGCCCCGCAAGCAGGTAGGCACCAGCCCCGCAGCAGGTAGCAGCCCCGCAAGCAGGTAGGTCCAGCCCCGGCAGGTAGGCACTCCTCCAGCCCCGCAAGCAGGTAGGCACTCCTCCAGCCCCGCAAGCAGGTAGGCACTCTTCCAGCCCCGCAAGCAGGTAGGCACTCTTCCAGCCCCGCAAGCAGGTAGGCACTCCTCCAGCCCCGCAAGCAGGTAGGCACTCCTCCAGCCCCGCAAGCAGGTAGGCACTCTTCCAGCCCCGCAAGCAGGTAGGCATTCCTCTAGCCCCGCAAGCAGGTAGGCACTCTTCCAGCCCCGCAAGCAGGTAGGCATTCCTCTAGCCCCGCAAGCAGGTAGGCACTCTTCCAGCCCCGCAAGCAGGTAGGCACTCTTCCAGCCCCGCAAGCAGGTAGGCACTCTTCCAGCCCCGCAAGCAGGTAGGCATTCCTCTAGCCCCGCAAGCACGTAGGCACTCCTCTAAAACATGCAGTCATGATGTACCATATACATGTATATTCAGACACAAACAATAATATGTGTACGAAAATGTACAATACAGAAAATAATTATTTTTCATAGATTTTTAGTGTGTCTGAAAATCAGCATCAGCTATGATTGGCCAAAACCCAGATCTGTCAAACTTGAATGGCAGTGAGATGATTGGATAACAAGTTCAACCAGACTTCCACATTTTGACAAGACGATATGCTTGTGTGAAGATGATGGATGTTGTTGGGGTGTAGAGGATTAATGATTGTGGACATGTTGATGTGTAAAGTGTTGAGTGAGGCATGCTGTCGAGGTGTAAAAGGCTGATAATTGTGCCATGTTGAGGTGCAAAGGGTTAATGATTGTGGGCACACTGTTAGGGTGTAAAGGGTTAATAATTGTGGGCTCACTGGGTTCTAAAGGGTTAACGATTGTGTTGGTGTGTAAAGGGTTAATGTTGTTGCAGGCCCTGGAGAAAGAGTTCAACCAGCAGTTAGCTGAGCAGGAGAAGTTCTACGGGGGCGCCGGAAATGCCAACATGCCGACCGGGGTATCCATCACCATGCCCAAGTCTAGCAGGGTGTCAACAGCCATTTGATGCCTGCCAACCCGCGTTCTTCTAGCACACAATTATGCTGATTGTTGGTGAAAAGCGACCGTTTGTTCTTCAGTCCAGTCCACTTGTATTACGAAGCCAGTCGCTGCGTATATGCAAGTAAACTCATGTTACCGTTGCCATGTGTACCGTTTTTGTTTTATTCCCGCGCTCAAATAGATCCAGTTAATCCTGGTTGTTCTAACCCATGAAGCATGGGGTGTAGGGTGTTATATTTGAGGAGATAGAATGTGTTCTTGACATGTATAAAGGAGATAATGAGAAGATTAGTACAACAGTTGCATACATGAAAGAGTTTGAGATATGCGATCGTTCTTTTGGAACTATTAGATCGCCAGATTTAAGATAATTACAACAGCTGTCTTATTACTGAATTAGTGTCTTCAGATGTGTACTCAAACAATGCATGGTAATGACAATGGAAATTTTGTCTCACAGTTAGCATCTTCAGATGTCAGTGACGACTGGACTGACATGTTACATTTAGTGTCTTCATATGTCAGACAATGAAGGTGATGTCACAGGTTTAGCATGACAACTGTTTCCAGCTCTCCAGTTAATTATTTCTGTAAGATCATTAATGTGATGGTTCTCCATTGGTCTGCTTGTCAATACCACATGCACACGTAGATGAAACATGTAATAGCAAGATTGTATCCGCATGCTAAGTGATGCTTTCCCATTTCATCTACTCTCATAAATGCAGTTATAACAATATGTTTCCTTTCTGTATAATACTTTATTCAAACTCGAGACTCCCTGAATAATAATCTCAGTAATTATATTTCCAGTGGCATGTTTCATCAATAGTTTTCTGCTTGATCAGTTCCAATTCCTGTTTTAGTATACTCTAGCTTCTGGTTATGTCAACCTCTGGTATAAGGAATAATTGCAGCTCAAAAGTAACAACTTTGAAACTGTGTTCTGCTTTATGACAAATGGCCTCCGGATGGCTACAAAAGACATCAGATGTATAGAACTGTATGGCCAATATTTGGCATATAGCAATAATCCAGTGTATTAATGTTACTTTAATGTAATTCAATGGTACTGGTACACACAAGTACATTCTATTATATTAATACGTTAACTCGGAGGCACTGTAAGTGCATCTCCTCCTTGGTGAAAACATCCATTCGCCTGCTTCTATGTTTATTTGCGTCCTTGTAGCATTGGTCTCCAACCTTCCAACTGGCAGTGTACTCAAACAACGCATGGTAATTATTTGGAGTTATTTAATTTTTCAGTGGACAAATTAAGTATCATTTTCCAGGAGGTGCCGCTGTGGAGGAATGTTCAGTTTTTCTGGGAATTATCTGCTGCATGCGATGCTATAATTGGTGACGGCAGAAGTTAAATGTTCATGGGAACGAGGTTTAAGTTCAAAATATTATAATGATGATAGCTGCCTTTGGTTCATTGCTCCATGGCTGGGTGTAATCTTTACATAATTCTAAGATACAGATGAATAAATCATTGTTACCTTGACATAATTTAACATGCACCAGGTCCTTTTAAACAAGTTGTATTCTTGCGAAATAACTATCACCAAGAGTGGTATTAATACAGTGCCATAAAACTTAAGACTAACCTGCTATTACAAGCCGGTGTGTAAATTGTCATGAGATATTTGGAGAGCCAACTAAATATCACTTTCACTTACTTTCTTCCTACAGCAGTATGACCGCACTATTTTTTGTAAGAATGTACAGTAAAGTCTTGTTCTTGTTTCATTTGGTGAGTTTGTTGATCGGCTGCTGAGACGTGATTGTGGTGGTGTTGGTTGGGTGCTTGGATGTTAAGATGTTAACTGTAGTTAAATGTATATCCTTTGGCCAGCCTTGTCCAACACTAATGGTCTGCCGGACGCCTCCTGCATATGTCCAGTGGCAGTTGTAATTAATTAATTCACTATAGATAGTAACTAATTTGAGTTTAACGTTGCTATGACGACAATGTACAGCGCTGGTCAGTGTATTGCTAATGGCAGTCATTCTATCTGCAGAGTTTGTCAAAAATTCACATGATTATCCAAATAGCCGGCTGGGTTAAATGCAAAGCCGTGTGATGTTTGGCACATTTGCAATGTTCCCACATCTGATTCAGCTAATTTCCTGCCAATAATTATCAATCACTTGAGATTAAATTGTTTTAACAACAAAATTCCAATGGACCCATCAGCCACAACAAAAACGATCACCTCACCATGGTTATGTGAAACAGATAGAATCAAAATATTCACTTCATATTCAGATGGTTTGTTTACATGTTGGAAAGTCTGACGGCGTTCACCATTGTAGTGCAGCAGTGCACCAGATTAACCGTGCTTATAAATTATTGAACTAGTTGATGCCACAATAATCAATTCGGTGGATAAGTCTATATTTCCATTATACGGTCTTTCAATGTCTCGTTATTCTTTAAATGTTTAGTGACAGATATTCTACATAACTGGTTATTTTCACGTTGGTGTTTCAGGAGTTTTAGTTTGTCTACGCAGCAGTGACTATTGCTTTATGACAACCTGTCATGAAATTGCATGTTATCCCTCATCCTACTCTAAGTGGTGGTCACTAAGTTTGCAAAGTTCCGAGCTATGTTCATGCAAATTGATGCAAATAGCAATTTTGTATTGTAAAAATTGCAATTCCCACACTGTGTACTGGAGGGGGACAGGAAGGTGGGACAGGAAGGTTGAACCAACGTTAAACACGTTTTTGGACATTATGAACTTTTGAAGCCATCCCTAATATGTGCTGTCTAAAACCTGACTGCAGGTGCACTATACATTGTGAACTTCCCCAGGGTGAGGGTACTGACATTGTCTAACAGGTGAAATACATGCCTGTGCCAGCTGCCACAACCTCTATAAGACCTTAGGCCCTTGCACTATAAGTTAGTGTGTTAATTCCAGGGATGTTATTGTCTCCGTGTATGAATAACTAATTCTCACTGCTAGGTTCACTTATTTTTGGTAGTTTGAAACATTAAAAAACTACCTGATAATGGAATTAGTCATGAATTGTAAATAAACTGTTGTCTGCAATTTTAGTGTCTTTGTTGGTTTTGCCCATGTTTAAAATAGAGAGAAGCTTTCATGTGGGGTGTAGGACATTATCGCCGCCCCCACCAAGCACACCAAACATTCTCCTACTCATTTTTCCAGGGGCCTATCCACTAAAATGACTGTCTGGACAGTTTTGTGATATTCCTCATCATTGTTTCTAATTGTTTTTTCTTCACTGAATATTTTGTTTTTTCAGTACATAGCATTGATGGCATGAATGTGTTGATTTTTGGTCTCGGTAAAGATGTAAAGAAAAACTATATCTCAATATAAAGAAGGGGAAATGTTTGCCTATTAATTTTTGTGGGGGACGTCGGGAGAATGTCTGTATCTCTTCATGGTGTGCATCAAAATGGGTCCGTTAAAAGTAGAACCAGCATCAGTGATGTCATCCACACAGCACATTGCTTCTAGCAACATATTCTTATTGATACCGTAACTTTGGAGTCAGTCCAAGATTTAGGATTGTGGAGGCCCCTGGGCAGTAGATGACCGGTCATCCTAGCATAACAGTTCTCCCTCATCCGTACCTTCTGCAACACAGACATCACAGCACAACACCACTTTTTTCATTTTAATCAACTCTACATCATATAAAAATTATTTTATTTCAAAATATTCATATATTGCATAGTCACCCACTAGTTTGTCAGTTGTTATGCTTATGTAGAGTTACATCATCTTTTCATCATCTGCATTTCTTTTTGCCCCACCCCCTAGGGGCCATGACCCAAAACAATTTGATGGAGGTCCCCATGAGAATTATATTGTGGGGCCCCTGGGCAACTGCCCCGCCTGCCCTGCCCTAAATCTGGTTTGCATTGTTTAGAGCATTGTACGTATGCTCTTCCATTTTGGGGATGTCTTTGAAAAAAACACAAAGTTAGTTTTCTAGATCTACTTTTTCAGTCGGCTGATTGAGCTGTTAGTCATTCCCTAGGTGACGTTACTGCGCTGTACATTAAGCCATCAGCAGGAATTAAATGGTCATGAGAAAGAGTTTAAATAGTTTTGCTTAACCGACTCTCGCCTGGCTGCATGACTTCGCCGAGAAGATAGTCTGGCTCAGAATCGTGTGTGACTGCTCACTGCCAGTTAGCACATCTATCCCCTAGAATGTTTATATATTACGTATGTTTTCGATAACGAAATGAAATTACGAAATAGTACTATACAAAATAAAATGAATCTTAAACTAAATGAACACAAACAACAGTTTCGAGTACTCTACGGGATTCGAACCAAGGACCATAAATATAGTTGCTCGACTTAGTCACCAAGATTAGCACGCTTGATAGTTATACTTTGGGGACTACATATATTAGTTAGCAGTCCGACCGTTGCACACGACATTGATTACACTTTGTTTAGTTAAATTTGCTCTTGTTTGGTATTTATATCATGCATATTCACACTTAGTTTTTTGTTTCTGCTCGAACATAAGCAAGACAACGTCAATACGAAATTGTTGACAGCCACGAGAGCTGCCACCTAGTGAATATGCATGTGATTAAAAGGCACTAAACTATGAAAAAAGTTTAATGTCGGTTAAATGTTTGTGACATGTTTCAATATAAGTTTAATGTTGAATAGTTGTTATAGTATAGTATTAACTGATAAAAGTGTATGCATATTTAATTTGTTATTTCATAGTTCGCCTGAGAGCCAATCATCGCCTCTACCCGAATTTTGGGTAAAGCCCCCTATCGGTAACATTGATTTAACAAGATTGCCATCCAGAGAATTAACTCTAGATGGCAGGTGGACAAGGAAGCCCTTTGGCTTATCGAGAGTCCAACCCTTTTATCTACATATATCCAGCCCTTCTGAGGTATGTGTCGATTTTATTTTTAAACATATTCACACTACTAGCACCCACACAATCATCAGATAATCTGTTCCATTCATTCACAGTCCTTTGTGAAAATGAGAACTTTCTCACGTCTAATCTACACTGCTCCTTTACTAATGTAACTTCATTAGTCTTTCTATCTTTCTTAACTGAAAAAAACATATTTCTATCAATATTTTCATAACCATTCAATATTTTAAACACTTCTATCTGATCTCCTCTCAGTCTCCTGGTCTCTAGTGTTGTTAAACCACATTCTTTTAGGCGTTTTTCATAACTAAGATCCCTCAGTTTTGGTATCATTTTAGTCGCTCTCCTCTGTACTCTTTCTAGCATATCTATGTCCTTCTTGCGGTATGGCCTCCACGCTTGTATACAATATTCTAAATGAGGCCTAACTATTGTTTTGTACAGCGGTATTATTGGTTCTTTTTCTTTATATGCTATATTTCGCCTAATCAATCCAAGGATTTGATTTCCCTTTGAAGCTGCAATTGGCAGAGCCTTAATGTTCCAGGCAGTAGTGAGGGGCGAAAAAGTGCTGTCACCTCATGGCGCCTGGGTAATTGAGGCTAGAGTTGTTGATAATACTGTAACGGTAACAATTATTGCCTGGTTTGTTGCTCCACGGGGGTACGCTAGTATGGATTCAGCCTCGATTATCCAGGTGCCGTGAGGTGGCGCCGCCATTTGTCGCGTTAATTATATAAGTCAATTGATGGATCCGCTGCGTCGCAATCACAGTCCCAATCAAAATTCTGCGCCCGACCTCGCCAAGCTTTGCCACGCCAATAACATTGTCATTACTAAAATGTGTGCGTTACATTACTAGTGCGGCACGACATCTGTTAAATTAACCGGTTACCGCTTGAAGAACTTTGTGTTGCGTTTTTCTCACACATAAAAACCCTATTTCACAGTCAAGATTATGCGTATGGCGTCCGTCATTTGCTATCAATGTTGATAACAATAATATATATATGCCTATTTTACTAGGGCAGCGTGACTTCTGCTAAAGCAAGCATTCCCGCATACAGTTGTGGCTTACACAATTCCCTTATGTTTTTTTGTCGTAAAGACAAACGTTTGGAGCCAGAATTTCTTCATGGCATTTTCCAATTGGACCCAAAAGCTGTGTTCCATGGGGAGTTATCAAGCGGGAAACGCCTTCGCGGTGGACAACGCTTGAGGTACAAAGATGTGGTTAAAATGCCGAGGCTTTGTCGCACAAATAGGACTGGCATCTCATCGGAGAGCAAAACATAAGGACACTGGCCTACATTGATGTCATCATCGAACACTATGGACAGCAAAGAGAGAGGGGGGAGAGACAGAGAGACAAAAACAGAGCGACAGAGAGAGAGAGAGAGGGTGTTTCAGATTTGTACAAGTGCGTTTATTTCACAATATCAATAAACAGCAACGTGACATATTATGAATATCCGTTGCAGAGCTATGTACGTTATCACCACATTGACAAACTGCGCTACACCCGCACTGCGACAAAAGGCTAGGACAAAACACGACGGTTTGAAGCGTTGATCAGCTCGGTGTAAACGGCCAGTTATGCGTATTAGGCCTACATTCGGGTACGCTAGTGGAGGTACTTCACTCGGGTACGCTAGTGGAAGTACTTCACTCGGGTACGCTAGTGGAGGTACTTCACTCGGGTACGCTAGTGGAGGTACTTCACTCGGGTACGCTAGTGGAAGTACTTCACTCGGGTACGCTAGTGGAGGTACTTCACTCGGGTACGCTAGTGGGGTACTTCACTCGGGTACGCTAGTGGAGGTACTTCACTCGGGTACGCTAGTGGAGGTACTTCACTCGCGTACGCTAGTGGAGGTATTTTACTCGGGTACGCTAGTGGAGGTACTTAACTCGGGTACGCTAGTGGAGGTACTTCACTCGGGTACGCTAGTGGAAGTTCTTCACTCGGGTACGCTAGTGGAGGTACTTCACTTGGGTACGCTGATGGAATTACTACATTCGAGTAAATGATGGGCGTACTTCACTCGGATACACCGATAGACATACGTCACTCGGGTACGCTGGTGGAAGTACTTCATTCGAGTACGTTGCTGAACGCAGAACATTCTGGTAAATAATGGACGTACACTATGTTTTGAACGCGCGGATTTCGTACGTTCAATTTTTTTCCCAACGTTACGTCATTTTGTTTACGATCCACCCACATTTTCACGAATGAGTCATTCCACTGCACCGAGTGCTTTGTACAGCTGTCGACACACATCAGAAGGTAGCTGTATTGCCGACCCGGATACATGTCAAACTATTCACTACGAAACCCAACGAAAGGCCGAATTACACAGTGTATATCACCACATCCAGTAAGCACGGCAATATGATTTAAACCACTGACTTCTGCGCTCTTCACATAATAAATATCAAAACTTCAAAGGAAATACACACAAAAAAGAACACAAAACTACCACAACAAACTAACGTATTCGGTTGCATGCACAATTAATTTTTGTTTGCACCTAACACTAAAAAAACACCCACAGTAGACATTTTCCGAGTCCAACGTACTGAGAACAGATTGAAGCATAACACATACAAACGTCACTCGTGCTGACAGCTCGAACGAGCAAATATGGAACACAGAGGATTACCAACGGTGCCGTGCCTTCTGACAAGTGCCGGCATATTATAGACGTGACAGCAACCTTGAGCTGTAGAAACGAAGACAGACGTTTTCTCAATCTAAACGTCTAGAAGTCGCCGACTTTCGGTCTTTGTCAATCATCAAACCCCAAACTATATTACTTATAATATATATATAATTTAATCTTATACACGGTATATATATGATTTATTTATATACAAACGAAACCCGAATTGAGAATAGACTAGCCGATCTCATCGTGCTGGCAATATTATGAGTTTTGCTCAAGTCATTTTTTGTAGTTCGTAGTAACTAACATAAACATGTTCTTTGGTTTACAATGATTATGTCAACTGCGTTGTCATCTACATGATTGCACCATACTGGCTGAGTTTGGGCATTTATAATAAACGTCCATGAAATATAAATTATTCTAACAGACTAGTTACACTGATGAAGGTTCCGCTAAAAAGTTGGTTGGCTATTCTCGGGTGTTCTTTGTTGGCGTTATCCGTCAAAAAGAATTAAGCCATATTCCGTTCGGCTGCCCGACCACTGTGGTCGCGATTAACGGAAACTGAGTGGATCAATGTTTGCTTCAACTGAACCTATTTCCAAGTAATTGTAACATGCAGAAATGAAAAGTATGCACATTTCCATACACAGTGGTTTTGAAAAAGTGTAGCAAGGACTGGGTTCAGCCAACTCTACGTGCAAGAGTCTCATGCCAGGGATAATATGATGTCTTGTGATAGTATCAATCACATAAAAACGTGAACCCCTCAACGGTGAGCGTTGACAACGCACTATTTGTCTAGAGGAATCAGGTTACACATTCAGTATACAGTGTATACAGCGGTGTCTCCCATACCACCCTCAGAACTACGGGTACCCTCCCCAATATGGCTCCCATTGAATAAAACGCCAGTTTTGTTCTTTTCCAGAACTACCTTATGCAGTTTCTTGTTTAACTATTTCCTGACTAACAAGAAATTAATCGTCGACTCAGTTGGACAGGAACAATATTGGCATAAACATGCATACAGTTGCTATAGTATTTAACGCAACATCCGGTTTACGAATAAATTAAATGCTAAATAACAGTACTTTTAGCTTTGCCATTCCCTGAATGTCTGGATTGCGCACATGACGAAGACAATATAACCTTTATGGAATTTGTGTATAAAAAGATATCTTTTTCTGGACAAAATTAATAAATTCGGAGGTTTCACGTATCAGAGTTACTATGTCCTCCGCAATTAGCAATACTGACGAATACTTGGTTCTAAGTTGGCATTAATTAATAAATAGACAGAAGTATTAACATTTATTTAAGGGAACTTGGGATATTACGTCATTTTTTCAAAATGCCAGTTTTTCTCCGGAACGTGGTGAGCGTCTCTCGCTGACGCATGCGTGTACAGAGTATTTACATTCTATTTCCGGTCGTTTGTATCACAATATGGCGCCGGACCAAAATCTCAATTTCAAAGGTATAATGTTGTTTTAACGCTGCCTAGAAACAGTCCGAGAGTTAGCGCTCGTTAAAGGTTAAACGTAACACGCTTTCGTCCCGATGACGTTCGCGATGTTGCCGATAGAGGGGGTAGACGTGGGTCGCCGAAGAGGTGCACGGAGCCACTCATACGGTACGTCCCGACGTCATATCCGCTCGTCCTCTTCAGGATAGACCTCTTCTCGGCGCCGGCCATCTTGGATGACGCGACTGCGCGCGAAGTCGCGTCACCGGATGCACGTGACACCCTGCCGACGTCGGCGGAGCGGGGCGTGTTCACGGTGACGGTGCTGACGTAAGGTGTTTCGGGCGACCGCAGCGCCGTCCAGCTGTTGACAGTGGCTGCCTGACTGCTGGCCGCTGCTGCTGCCTGGCGGGCATCGGCGGTGCGAGACGGAGAATCGAGTGGGCCGTTCGCTGGTTTGCCTTCGTACTGACGAATGGGACCGTTCGGCACTTGACTGCTCTGTCGGTCATCGAACTGCGAGTCGAGAGTGTCTCGCGCGAACAAGTAATCAGTAGCGACGACGGGGCCGGGTTTGCCCCGAGACCCATACAGCCAGTACATGGCGCGGTTCCCGGCCGGCGCTGCGGAGTTGTAGTTACCAGCGTGCCGCCCTCTCTCAGACGCCAGCACGTACGTCGGTGTATCCGTGCCGGTAGGGGGCGTCGCGTCGGACTGTGGACTGCGCCACTTGTACGAGTCGGGAATGACGTCATTCTTGCGCATGCTCACAAGTTCGTACGGCGTCGTGGGGCGGCCGTGGAAGGTCTGGGACCGCTCTAATGTCGGTATGACCCTTGGCGCCGCCTCACGGGGCACGGCGTTCGGTTCGCCCGAAGCACCGTTCACCGGTGTCGCCACCATCGTTTGTGAGCGACTGAACGGTATGCGCGCTTCCCGCGTCACATTTCCGGCTGGTTGTTGGACAAACGGACGGACTTCGACGACACCTGGCGGCTTAGAGAAGCGCGAGTCACGTGTGGCCGGTTTCGACCCGTTGTCACGGTTCGAGACAGTCGTTAACCCAATCGTACCTGCCTGGTATTCCGCCACTGTTCCCGGTTCCGGCGAGTTTCCGGGCGTGTGAGCGCTGCGTCGCGTCTGTCGGACGCTTTCGGCCATCATGAAGGGCGCTGCGGCGTTGTCTTGCATCGCCGCGAATCGCGCAGTCCCCGACTTGGCCATGAAAGACGTGAACTTGTCCTTCGGGTCGGAGGCGCTCGCGTTGACCACCTGCTGAATGCCAACGGGTGTCAGTGCCTGATGCTTGTCGTCGGACATCGTCATGGAGCCGAGTGTTCGGCGGGCGACCGGCGGAGTACGTCCGACGGAACTGCGCCCGCTGTCCGGAAACCAGTTGCCGTACTGGCTGTTCGTCGTCATCACGAACGGACTGTAGCGACTGTGGTAGGACGTTCCGATTTGCCATGACGTCGCCATCTTCCCGGTGAACACACGCTTCGATATGGTTACTTCCGGTCGTGCGGTGTCCGACCGTTTCAATATGGCTGCTGGACTACTTCTGGTTGTAGATAACCCGACGAATTCAATATGGCCGCTTCCGGTCACATATTTCCGCAGTCGACCATCGATGATTCACAAGATTAAACCAGGCGATAAATGAAGGATGCACTACAGGATAATATCCGTTTTCGTCGTCGCGTTGAAATTTCTGCATAATTTGTAAAAACTTGATTGTTCCAGCGGGTGACTTCACCTGGTCAATGTCCTATTTTTATCGTGTCACCGGCCTTACTTCGTGTTGTGTCGTGTTTCGTCGAGAACGAGGCTGCGAGGCCGTCACTCGGCGACAGTTGCCCTCAGCGTCTGCCCGATGTTGTCTTGTTGTCAGTTGGCTCCCTTCCAACAGGTCTGTGAGCCAGTAATGGATGTGTCACACAGCGAATGTTCAACCTGCAAAAAGAAGAAAAATTCGACGCATAAAGAATAGCCGACTGTGTTGTGTTTTGTTTTTATACACACAGGTGTTCTTGTCGGAAAAACACTTAAAGGATAGAAACACCGTTCAGCGTATATGGTTTCTGGGAAAACGGGAGACGCCAATGTTTAGTACCCATTTCACGTTTTCATGGGAGTCAGGTGAAACATCCCGTGTTTCGTGTTACTTTCCGTTTCAAAATATCTCCCGTTTAGGATTGCGTCCCATTTATGACACATTATTTCCAGCCATTTTTCTTTGACTTTGCCGGGCTGAATAACAACTTTCATTTTGATTAGTCAATAAAATCCTACCCTAGATTGCGCAGACGACGATTGTGTACCGCGTAAGAATTCTCCAGCTCGTCATTGTAAGAACTTATGCTGCCTGTAGAACGGTAATATCTGAACTAGAGAGCAATCGCCAAGTTTGATGACGTTCAATAAACCAGGCTTAGTGGCAGCACACGTGCAGGGTAGCTAGCCTATGCTCTAAATATGCCGTTTATAGCTGCCTGCTTTCTCAACTTGTTTAACCCATCACGAACCTGGTTATTTGGTTCCAAATATGTAGTCTGTGAATTGTTTGAGTAAAACCCACAATCGGTTTAATAAAAAAACACTGATTTGTGTTTAGTTGGTTGAAAGATTTAAATTTATGTTGGAATTAGATATATATTTGTAAGCCATTTTATTGCAACGATGCATGAATATTTTGCAGAAGCAGCCATTGCAAAGCTTAATTTAGTTATCAAGTTTACAACGTGAATAATTACTATAATCTCTGCACTTGGTTACTGATATTATCAACATACAACGCATTGTCTAGTAACTCATTAGATCAAATTGGTTCGATCTGAACAGACCCGATTTCTGCCGGCGTCTCTATGCATTATGCACGCTTTGCGCAGCAACATAAGTGTTCAACGTGTGCAGGTAATTAGTCGCGAGAGTCGTCGTTACAGCACGTTACAGCATTGATGCTGTTATTTGTACGACTCTGCCATGACCGTTTCGTCGTAGGCCGACGTATACACAAAATTAATGGCCTAAGTGCACGACTGATTCAGCCAACTTCCGTACATTTGTATTTGCAACACACCACGTGTAGTCTAATAGGCGTACGTTCAAAAACCTGGTAGTCTAGTAGGCGTACGTTCAGAACCCTGGTAGTCTAGTAGGCGTACGTTCAGAACCCTGGTCCAAGAGATTGGTACCGGGTAAAATAATAGACAAGTCGCTTTGATGCCTTCACGAAAGGATGTCTCATAGAAACCCAAAACCATCACAATAAACTACAGTTGTTTGGCAGCTTCGCACCAAAAGCTGCAAACAAAGGTAAGCCACGGTTGGCCTCTGATTGGGGATGTTGACCTATATGGGCCTATACTCATGATTATATACCAGTTATAGTCGCGGGATGGAAATCAAGATGAATTCTATCGACTTGACATTCAAGAATGTTGTCCTGCACTCTCCGAGGCAAGGAAACTGTATGGGGGCATTCTATTTTGAGCTGACAAACGAGGCACTCCCTAGAGGAGGCACATGAAATGCCATGGAGGTATCCACGAAGAGCTTTAACGTCGATCCTGAGTGTTGGGTGAGGATAACTCGTGATCGATCAGTGTGGCGCAGAGGAACCAAAACTATTAAAAGGGTGCTGAGTTCTTCGAGCAGAGACTCACTGCAGAAGCCGAGATCAGACAAAATGACAAACCGCGTGCTGACTTGTTTGTGTAAGAACATTCCGGGAACAGATTCGACAGCCACCTTCGGACCTACCAAAATCAACACAAAGCGTAACAACCATGGACGACGATGAAATGTGGTCATCCTCGCTTGTCTAAGGACGGCCGCCAAGGCAAGGAGATTACGTCTAGGTGCAAAGAATGGAGCTTTTTCCAGCACATTGCAACCTCGTATATTCCGTTACCCGGAATCTCCCTCTCAAGCTACGACATAGACAGGAAGATCGCTGACTCAGTTGTATTTCGCCTGACCTGTGGTCCTGATTGTGCGAACCAACCGAATGCACCTAACACCGAGAGTAATTTCAGACAATGAGAACTTGCGGTTAGCCCCACCTGCCCCCCGTAATACTGCCTATAGGGGGCGCTCCGGTCCACTAATTGAATGTTTTGTTTACAATTTGAACGTATCGTGCGCGACATTCAGACTGCGAACATTATTTTGGGCTTATTAAACATAATTTGGCGAGTAAACAAGTAAACATATCTATTAACACAAATAAGGAACATAAAAAGTTAGTTTAATATAGTATTTGTGTTGGCTGCCTCCGTTCAGATGACGATGCTCGGCTCTGTCCAGATGTAAGACGACGGCTGCGCCTACACACTGTAGGTGTAATACCAAACATTTCATTGGAAATGTAATACATCCACCTGTGCTGTGTTCTACAGTCATTATGATAATAAATATTGCATTGTAAGTCGGTGCTTTGATCGCGTGTTACACAATTTGTTTGTCGTGCCGACGCAGTCCTTCTAGTTCAATGAATCACACGCCATGTGTGGTTGTATAGCTACCACGACAACCAGCTGACCCACGCGTGTGGGATGTCGCGCTCATGACGAATAGGCCCCTACGTTTTATTTATTTATTTCAGCAACGTACTGTCTGCTCCGGCTATGGGTCACGGTGTAACTAAGAATCCTTATTTTGCGATGTCAGTTCTTACTCTCTTTATTTTGTTATGTGACGTCTACTTCTTCTTCTACTAGTACTACTTCTTCTTCTTCGTCGACTTGGCCCTCCAAACTCTCCGGTTGTAGTTGTTTTGTAGTAGTTATGTTATGCTCCTTCCAAACCATGTCGTCATGCTTAGCCTGTATTTTTATTCGGTGTCGTCCTCTGCATTTTCTCTCGATCTGTCCTGTTGTCACTGTTTTAAATGTTGTTTCCCCATACCCTGATTCAAAACAAATTTTAGTGACATACAAAATACAAAATACAACCACTGAAGCGTTGGACAGTTGTGAAAATATCCAGTATAATTTAATAAACAGTGCGTTATTTCAGCAAATTACAATAAAGGTAAAACAAACATTGTGGAAATACGTCATTATTTTTAATACTGGAATAACTATGTTGAAGGTACATATACCTGTTGTCCGCCAAATTGCAAACACAACATTCAGATCAAAACAGCAGGCTTTCCTGTAATTAATACTTCTTGCAGAGGAACGCGTTCATACCCGCACATTTATGCCTTTGATGTTTGTGGTTCGACAGATCAAATCGCAAGTGACGCGAAATCCAACTGAGTCAGCAAACAATCTACTGCTATTCACTACAGTGTACCTAACGGAACATCAAACCTCTCTTTAAGGTCCAACGAGTTTCCAACTGAAGTAGTACACACGACAGGTTGGTTCTTTAATGAAAATACAGTGAATGTTATAGTAGGTAATAAATAATTTATCTTTAAGCAGTTCACCGGTCTAGCACCGTTCATACTGTCGATCTGTGCGCGATGATAAATACGCGCGATCGATCTCGTGAATAATTAAAAGAATTTCTTAGAGCAGAGTAATTTCTTTGTGCGTGCGCACTAGCAATGCCACATCCGTTTGTCGTGTAATGAAAAAGTCAGTATTCAGACACATAGTTAACATGCGCAGCATGATAAATCAGTGTTATGAGCTACCTAGATATGCAGAAGGGTTTGCCGTTTGTATTGATAAAAAGTAACTGTATCAGTGGTGTGGCCTTTCATCCGAAATTGGGTATTGTTTGGACGATCAAAACAAGCTGTGACATGTTGCTTGGACTTTGCACCAAAGTTCAGTGTCACGTTTGTGATGAAACATTGCTTTGATAAAAAAAAACCCAGCACAATTAGCTCTTTCGGGTACGTAGGCAGCTTTGTTGGTTTAAATAACATATAACCGTTGTTCGTGGTACAAATAGGATGGACGTAGACATAAACCAGTAGTGCCACGAGAATTGTAAAAAAACGATTTGGTATTTGCTGCCGTCATCTACCTTGACTGAATACTAAGTAGGGTATATTATAAATTCACCGCGACCGGAAGAATACTGTTGATGACTTTACTATTTTACTTTATTTGCCGTTATTATGTTAATAATAATATAGCCTTGTAGTAGGCGCTTACTAATAACAAGTTATTGCAACGTTTTTGTGAAAGCATGGAAGTATCCGTGTACTTAAACACAACCTTTTTTTGCGATTTATTGAACATATTATGGCATACCGAGATCACCACACAAGCTGCTAGGTAAAAATAAAATGAAATACTTATTATCACATAAGTAGGCCTAGTGACCTATAACGAATGTTAGATCGGGTTCTGACGATAATACTTTAGTTTGAAATACTTGATATTTGGAGTCGGTTTCTGTGACACGTAGATGACAAGATGTCACACGTACAAAGAGAGCGATTCTGTCGTGGAGCAGCTTCCGCACTAAGAGCAAACTCATGTAAGTGATTGTTCGGATCACGAAAGGTCGCTATCATTAGATATCAAGAACAAACCGCATCCGAGCAATGCAACTGCTTAATTTCCACATTGGTTTGGTTACCGCAACGAAACTAGTCACACACGGTGTCACGCGCCGACAAGAAAGAGTTTACCAAGTAGACTAACTTCACGGAAATTATTTTTATAACTCCCTCAACATCGCGTTCTGTTAATACACGCAATAATACACTGGCTGACGAGCACTTTCTCGCTGACATTAATCTACAGATATTTAGTCGTCCCTGGCGGTGTCATTTTTACACCGGAAATTGCTACGGTATTGTGCGATCGGCGTATAATTTAGACATGTCAATATGCATTTAACGTTCGAGTGCTACCTGAAGGACATTGAAACATGGAATGCGTTTTAATAAACAAAAACCGCAAAGGTGCGTGAGTAATTTAAGGAACATTGCATCAAATTATTCCGCCTCTTTTATGCGAGTAGCAATCATGTAATTGCTGGGTAACATAGCTTTATTTGTTGTATTTTTGTATAGAGTTTAGCGATCGTGTGAACATGTCTCACTTCAAAACGGACAATCTATTTAACTTCGCTACTATGCCAACATGCACCGAATGTAAAGTAAAACATACAAGTTGCAGGTCTGTGAATCGTATATTTTACACCGAGATAACACATCAGTGTAACTGCATGACATACTGGTTTCTGTATTTGTAAACTATAAAGAAATGTACTATTTATTTTATAATAAATAATTAATTCTAATATTGTCAGAACTAAGAAAAATGGGGGTTTGGCGTTTTAGGGAGAGCTGCACATTGTACCATTATCTGGAAGACCTCCAACTACTGCGCCCACCTTAACACACCGAAAACCTCACAAACGCCACCTCCCCGATCGAGGCTGACCACAAATATTCCGACAACTTAACCGTTGACCAAATACGTTCTCTCAAAATGAGGTTTCGTTTTACAGTTTTAACAAACATTCAGAAAGTGATAATTTTGAATAAATACTGCCATTTTAAATAAACATGTTTATAAAAAAAGGAGGGTTCGTTCGAATCCCCTGATCCCTCCCCGCGAACGGACATGATATTTACTACTGGTTGTGTCTAAGCAAGTCGTGGTGAGCTCCCCTTCACAAACTAAGAAAGGTTACACTTTTTAAGTGTTCGTTTTTGACATGGTCCTTGGGAAAGCGAGTGCGGTTGAGTTGCGCTCTCTCGGGGTGTTGACCCCCCTCAATGAGTCAACTATCGTCTCTGCAAAATCGAACAACGAGGCTGTGAATAGGCATTACTTCCACGATAATAGGTGCACTAATAGTGGAATTAAATTATGACATTCTGATATTGTATAGTGCTCTGCTGGAGGTACGGCAGGGGTTTCAACCTCCCACCTCCCACCTGCTTTGGGGGACAGTCTAAACAGGTAGGTCCCACGCATTTATGAGCCCAACCTCCCATCCGAAATTTCCTGTCACACCTCTCTCATAAGTGCTTGCACTTGTTATGTCATTCTGATATTTATAAGCTCGCTGTGTTCACGTGTGACGTTTGTACAAGTTGCATTGTTTTATTGAATAAAATCATTACATAAAACGGACAATGTTGCTTATTTTGTGTCTTGTTTCCTTCCGAACGAGTCGATGTTATATAGGCCCAGGTATAAAGTATTCTTGCCGACATAGGAAGTTCTGGTGACGATGGTTGTTGTAGGTGGTTGTTGTAAGTGGTTGTTGTAGGTGGTTGTTGTAGGTGGTTGTTGTAGGTGGTTGTTGTAGGTGGCTATTGTACGTGATTGCATTCCCGCACTCTTCGTTTTCACTATCTGATCTGCTGATGCATTTGTAATACGTCGGTCCAAGATGGAATATGTCTCTCCATTTAAGATGGCAGCTTCTGAAACGTTGGGCAGATTTGACGTCCTCCGAGGGATAACAATTAAAATCATAAATATGTCAGCGGATTCTCCGAGCAGGAATGTCATCAAAGAAGACAAGTTGCTACATTTATTTTCCCATCGGTTTTGCCGTAGAGATGCACCGACCATAGCCAACAGATTACTACCTCATGCAACACTTGTGAGAAGAACCACCAAGACATCAACGTCCGACATCGCTGCTACGGTAACTCCACCGTCAACCACAGTCGGACATAAACGATCTTTTCTACCACCAGCCTCTCGCTACTGGAATGAACTCCTAGAGACGTCATAGTCACTCACAATCGGGTAAATAAATCACTTCAAGACTCAAACAAACGTCTTGCTTAGTGCAATGTTTCAGTGCTCACCCAGTGAGACAACTGCTCTAGATCAAGGACGATATCTACTACTTAGAAAACCTACAAAATATACCTGACTTAGTTTACACGTGAATTCTCCTACCGATACTCACACCAGGGAGACATGGTGTTGTAGTGGGGGTCACATCCGCTCTACATGCCAGAGTTCAGTCTTCAACTCCCAGACCATACACGTTGCTAAGTATCTCTCATGACTCGGATGACGAAGAGTGTTGATAACATTTCTTCGATTCTGAACGCAAGAAAATAGTTGAGGGTGACAAACTCAAGGACGACCCACGGCATTGGGTGCGATCCTCCCTACCACCGCACATAGTACAGAGAGATGACGTTTTTATCCAGCACCATAGCCGACTTGAGCAACCTGTCCCGAGAAGTGGTACCACCCTGGACCAATTTGGGGAAATGTAAATGCCTCCACACAGAACACGGGAACGAAGATGTAGAATATACAATGGGGGTACTGTATTAGGTACTACTGTAAAAGAAAAGTACTTAGGGTTAACCGTTAGTGCTGATATGAAGGCTTCAGAATAGTGCGGAATTGCAGCTTCAAATGGAAATCAAATCCTTGGATTAATTAGGCGAAATATAACGTATAAGGAAAAAGAGCTAATAATACCGCTGTACAAAACAATAGTTAGGCCTCATTTAGAATATTGTATTCAAGCGTGGAGGCCATATCGCAGGAAGGACATAGATATGCTAGACAAAGTACAGAGGAGAGCGACTAAAAAGGTACCAAAACTGAGGGATCTTAGCTACGAAATACTCCTAAAAGAATGTGGTTCATCTACATTAGAGACCAGGAGATTGAGAGGAGATCAGATAGAAATGTTTAAAATATTGAATGGTTATGAACATATTGATAGAAAAATTGTTTTCTCAGTTAAGAAAGATAGAAGGACTAGAGGACATGAAGTTACATTAGTAAAGGAGCAGTGTAGATTAGATATAAGAACATTCTAATCTTCACAAAAGACTGTAAATGAATGGAACAGATTATCTGGTGATTGTGTGGGTGATAGTAGCGTCAATATGTTTAAAACTAAAATAGACACATACCCCAGAAGGGCGGGATACACGTAGATAAAAAGGGTTGGACTCTCGATAAGCCAAAAGGCTTCCTTGTCCACTTGCCATCTAGAGTTAATTCTCTGGGTGGCAATCTTGTTAGATCTTTTTAAACAAAATGCTTCCCGAAAACGAACGACAAACTCTTCAACTAAATGATGATGGCCGTTGCATGGCAGACGAATAAAAAAAGAAGTACTAGAAGAAGAAATGAAAAAGAGAAGAAAAAGAAGAAGACAAGTACCAAGGCAGTTACCCCTGAATGATAACATAAATAGGTTGCTTGGCGGAAAGTCCTCAAAACGACTTACTCCGGATGAATTAATCGTATTCTGGTAACCATAGCATAATACTATTAATAATAATAGTATTATGCTATAATAAACTAGTCAGTTAACATAATGTTTCCTAGTGCTGGAATAACGCTGTAAACCTAGAACAACTGTACAAACGACATGGCAATCGCGTCACTATAACTGATTTAGTACTTTAGTACAAATGGCGACGCTGTTGGTATGTGATTTTGATAGCCTTTCTACGGGAACACGTAATGTATTAGTCGCTTGAATGAAGAAATACGTCAGAGCTATAGATAGACATATGTAATGGACATTCAAGTTACGTCATG
Source organism: Paraescarpia echinospica (assembly GCA_020002185.1). Classification (NCBI taxonomy): domain Eukaryota; kingdom Metazoa; phylum Annelida; class Polychaeta; order Sabellida; family Siboglinidae; genus Paraescarpia; species Paraescarpia echinospica. The sequence continues at coordinate 31,533,607 of CM034534.1, read as the reverse complement.
TTTTTGGGCAAGACGTTATGTCAACAAGAGGTAAAAGAAGGCGGTCACGGTGGTTGGTTTTGTCACCGCCCGCGTTTGAAACCACATCAACCGTTATGCATTAGATTTATGTGCGTAATTACTCATCTCATCTCTTTCGTTGTTGTAAAAACACAACACCGTTCCTCGTTTTTGACAAACATTGAGCAACGGGAAAGTTTTGAAGAGCAAACGACAACCAGAGGCTGTACATCTCCAATTTGTCCGCAGTGTGCTGTCAGTTTATTAAGCAGTTACAGTAAATGGATACCCTCTACATGGCGACCACGTAGTAAAGTTGACAAAAGGATGACAGAAATAGAGCAATAAAGGCCATGGGTTTCCACCATCTGGACCTGAAGATCGAACTGCAGATTTGTATGTGGGTGCATCGGAGAAGCCGATCACGGCTACTATACGTGACGTTTGGGGTGAAGAATAATACTTTATTTTGAATCTTTGATAAATTTCGTTCACACCGCTTTGCCTCAGCCTATCAGATGAGACACCAGGGGCTGTTAGTCTCAAATACCTCGTGTATTTTGTTGGGGGAATTAAAATATTTCTATTTCTATGTCTAGATCGACCAACGATGAAGATGAAAATATGGATACAAGCAACCAAAGAGCACGGACCTGTAATGGAATGCGAAGACTGGAAAGTAGGAGAACGGGCGGGGAGAACGTGCAAGCAGTCTATAGTTATTTATTATGGATACGATGCTATAACAAGAAACATTCTACAATAACTTCCCGTCCATAATAACGATGTTGTGACTTGTGACACACAGTTTCGTTTCAATGAAAGATTAATGTCGGTCCGGTCTCAATTTGGGACGTAAAAGAACCACTGAGGACGACAAGCACCCTGGCAGTGACCACCCTTAGTGCCAGCATATAAAGGTCGGTTTGGCGATAATGTTCTGAAAAAGGATGACTAGTTGAATGAGACCTCATAAGACCATTACATTGTAACCACAATAATACAGACTAGTCAGGTAATAAAACGTTGCCGAGCGCTGGAAACAATTAGAACTAGACACCAACAGCCGTTGTTCCTTCTACCCGCTGATCCCACACAGACACATAGTGTGCATGTCTCACCAATGTCAAGATCACACAATCAGAAAGGTTAAGGTGGCAGCTAACTAGAAGAATACGACGAATGCAATGTTTCGTAACGTCTTTCCTATAATCTATGGACGACAAAATTAAGCTGCTAATCCCGAAATGCTTGACCATGACTGTTACTATGAAGACATGATAAGACTATTGGGTATGCATAATTTATTTCCATTTGCATGCGTTGTGTGCAGAGCAGGCTACTTGAACAGTTAACCGGATGTTATCTGTACGCATCAAAACATGCAGCGAGCAGCTCGCCGTTGCTACGGCGCCACGGACGAAGTGGGCCACATCATGCATGGCCTGTCTTACCTGCAGAGTTTGCTTAAATATACTGATTCAAGCCGTCTCGACTGTGACCGTATCCAGCCGGGTCCACTCGGCTCGAATGTATCTACGTCTTGTGTCCAGACCCGTGCTTGGAGCTACTTAATTTTCACTTAATTAGCGGACATGTTCACCGCAAGTTCTGCCGCACTCCGCTTCGCTGACAATCATAACACGGCTGGTTACCATACCGCGACCGCTAGGCGGCGCTGCACGTCGATTACACGTGTCTAAGCGTAGACCAGTCCCCCGCTTTTGCAACTCGGTCGGCTACTTCGTAGAAGTCGTCGCTATGATTCACCTGCACACACCCCGCTATTTATAAATACCCGACTCATGAGTTGTAGTTATTTTGACTTTCTCCCTGATCTCATGGCGCAGTCTTCTTTACCGATATTAAACTGCAGTAGTGTGTTCAAGGCATGAATCTACTGGTATCAAAACCCAACAAACAACATTTGAGACAGCGCATATATATCTACGCCGTCTGCTTGATTTCTAACACAACGTTCTTGACAGCGACGAATCTGTCCTGGTTGCTCCTAAACATAGTTCTCCACGCCGCTAAACCTACTAACTTGAAACACCGTCAGCAATTTTTTTTACAAACTACTCAGATGATGGAACATTTTATTTAGTTGGCGTATGATGCACTTACCAAGCCACATGGCCAACACGTTTCGTTCACTCCAATTCACTTAACTATATGAATGAGTACCTGGTTATAGGCAGAGGTGGATATTTCTGTACGAAGAGTCTTCGCGCAGTAATTGCAGCGTGGCTGAATGCTTCAAATAGAAGTAACGTGTAAAGCGCTTTGAGCAGTCCGATGGACTGAATACTGCGCTGTGTAAGAACTTATCCTTACTTTACTATATATCCATAAGACCCACACAGAGCGTGCGACAAGTCAAGATGTATTAAGATGACTTGCGCGTTCGTGTCAACATAACTTGAAATGGACGAATGCGAACACAAACAGACTTACTAGTCGGGCACTGGTCAGTATGTGTAAACACGGCCATGTGTATCCACGGATCATTGGCGCGTTACGGCTCAGGAGGTTCGGACCAGTGTCATGTGGACCGTTTGAGTGTGATAGCATCACACATACGATTATACACAACTACCTATTTGCTGATATTGTTTATTGCCGCAAAACGCAGTCCGCGCGTTTGAATCTAATCAATGCCAGTCTGCCGCCATGGTTACATGTCAACAATACACAGGTCTATCGGCAGAACTGCACGGTCGAGTGACGTATAGCGTGTCAATTAGAGAACCAGCGATGCGTGACCGGACATTGTTGTTTACATCGACACATCGCACGGATTAACCAACCGAACCCGTTCTGATCAACATTATAACCTCTAGATATATTCCAAGCTGAATTGTGTCAATTCTGGCGCGAATAGGTTGGCAAAGACAAAGATTAACCGATTGATGTTTTATCTTACCAAGGCAGTAGGCCCATCACGCATGATTTCATTTGCGTTATTATAATTTCAGGTTGTTTGTGGTTTGTTGTTTGCATGGGGACACTCCCCCTTTGGCATTGTGATACAACTTTTCGCCTGTAACTTGTTGCGCCACTACGTGGCAACAAGGCAAACTAACGGGGTGGCTAAACTGTTCCTCTCTCCTTTCCGAACACCCCGCTGACCTGCTAACTTTTCAGCTCATGCGTGGAACCCTGTTTATGACGGGTGAAGCAAATACGAATGTTCAGACAGGTCGATGTAATGAAAAGTTTAAAGTAAAATGGGTGCAAAACGACATTGTGTTGTGTAGTGCCTTACATATCACGTCAACTCTCTGTCATTTCGATATAGCCGATATATACCCGCACATCGAAATTCTGACATGTGTTAATCGAACAAACTATTTATGAAGATGTAAAATAAATTTTCCCTACGTTATTTGCACATTATATTTACCGTAGACTCTATGTGAAATATCAGTTAAAATCGTGTAATGAAATCATTTTACAGGTCAGGTACATATAGGGTTCGTTTGTTCTAATGTATAAGTTGCAAGTGTGGCTCAGGAACTCGGCAAAGACAAATATGTCGTACCTGTTGTATTTCAATAATAGTTTGACAAAATAGTGGCCAGGGAAGACTGCTATCTGTATGCGATAAGGTCTACACGTGAAGGGGTCGGAGAAATGTTCGCGTATGTGCGAAACAACCTGGGTGCAAGACTGCCGGGGATACGCGAGGTGGCGTTCAATGGCGCATAATCTCAGTCATTTTGTTCGTCACGGGTTGACATGTGAGATTCTCATTTTGATGTTTTCAGACGACTCCTGTGTCACACAACAAAGAATTCGACTTTGCGCCTCCGTGAGGCCTAGATGTCGAGTAGTAATTTATCCGCCAATCACACATGTTTCACGTCTGACATGAAGCGAAGAATGTTCGTGCTGCGTAAGCATTGTGAACGGACAGGTCGGTGAATAAACGATAGCCTTGCGGTGTTTCACCCGAACCTCTGTCGGTGTCGTGTCCGTATACTACAGGTGCATCGACTCGCGTGAGAGTTGATAGAACACAGCGTCCAACCAGTGACCGTGATTAGCGTTCCTCACCAAGATTTATAAGTATTAATGGTGCTGGCTCCGGAATGTCTAAATGTCCATTGGAGCAATAGGTTGACAGTTGTACACAGCGTTTTATGAGGATGTCGCCAAACCCACAAACAAGATTCGCATTAGACGCCCCCAACTAGTTGGTCACTGCGATTACCATACAGATGACAAGTAGACAGTCACCATAACTGTTTTATTAACATTTACAGACGAGTGAGATGATGACGTTTACTGCTTTACTAATTATTTAAACGACACATTAAGAAGAAAGGCACAGCGCATAATCGATAGATAGCAGACTGCCACGCGGTGGCCATGTGGTTATTTCATACACACGTTGGTGAGCTCTACATCTTAGCGAACAACAGGCGGCGCTCTTTGGCATGTTCACATTCTGTGCCTAACGCTTCGAGTAGCTGCATGAAAGAACATTTCTTTGTTTATGCACGTTTGTCTGATTGTCCATTGAAAGCGGTTATGGGCTTTGTTTGTGGTATTATTCAGGCGCTGTGACGTGTACTGACAGCGAGCCTGTTCTATAGCAGTAAGGCGCCGTTTAGTCGGTTAGTTCGCCGTTGCAGTACTGTCAATTGGCACTGGACACTTGGGATGTATTACAACACGCTGGGTATTGTTTGGGTCAAACCAATCAAATAACAACGTTTTCGAACTTTTCTACACACAAATACACACGCACGCACATACGCACACTTTTGTTCGCACGCACGCACACATCCATCATACACAGGCATGCACGCACATTCTCGTTCGCACGCACCTATATGCACGCACATAATGCATACAAACACACGGACAAGCGCACGCTCACACACACACACACACACACACACACACACACACACACACACACACACACACACATTCGTGATTTCACAATAATGTAATTTAAAAGGAATTTCTAGTAATGAAGTAACTATGAAACAGCATAAAGTGACTGATACATATCCTCCGTTCCGACGTTGAGTTGTAATCACCCAACTGTCCAAGGACAGATAGTGATCCACGCTGTTGTTCAGCTGTATCCTTAATTCGCTTCCCAGTAAACGGTCTGAACTGTGTTTAACAAGATTTAACAATATTTGACAAGTATCATCAGTGATCCACAAATGATCCTGAAACAGGATGCGTGTATCATAACTGCAAGATTATACACACACCGTACTACCGGAAGAACGACCGGAAGTATGGCAGATGGCAGGAGGTATGACCGGAAGTGTGACTGGTGTGTCTGTTAGTAGTATAGCATGTTCCTTGCGTATTAAGTGAACAAAATGTCGAGAATGCCGAGAGGTTATTGTAATAAATGGTGAGGATGTGGGTTAGTAATTAAAAAGGTAAGCATGCTTTTATCAGTAATTAAGATCGTAACAGGTAATATTCTCGCAGGTAAAATAGGCCTATACGAAATACAACTTTGTGCATTTAGCGTGTATTTCACCGAATACCTAGTCTAGATCTCCCTACACCAAATATGGACATAAACAATACTACCACAAATATCTGCTTCTAAGAAACATATCAAATACAAATGTCCTCACTACTTCCAATAGTTGGGTTTACCGGGGAGCCAACGTGTAGTGGTTTGGGTCACAACACGTCGGTGGCACGTAAGACATAGCGGTCATCACTTCATGTCCTGCTTAACACGATGGAAGTTTGACCATGTCACGAGAAGAAATTCGCTGCCTTACCGCCTACGTCATTGGACACGTAACATGTTCTTCTTCTGTACGAATTCTTCTGTCTCCGGCGCGCTCGTGTCACATCTGCAAGTTTTGTCGACAAAGGCCGCTGCAACGGTATTCAATCAACGTTTGTTTCCTCCGTGTGACCGCAAGGAAATGACGTCATCACATCGCGAAGCGACGAAATAGCAATAGCAACGTAATGCGTCCGCACGTTTCTGATATTGTAGGAGTGGCAACGAGAGTGAAAGACAGAGGGGGGTGGAACAGACAGCAAATTGAGGACCAGTGTCGAGGCCAGCCACACCTCGGATTTTCAGGAAAAGGGTAACAACAACACGCTACGTGCGCACGTGCATGAGTAGGTGCAAGATACACACATAGCCAGTCGAGTGCGCCAACTGTTGGACGTGTTTGTTGGCTTGCACATCGCCCGCTAAATTATACAAATATCTGATGTTGACTTCAAGGATAAAATTAACATAGAACAACAATGCAAAAATTGGGCTCAGCCAAACTAATGTAGCAGTTTATTCAATGACTTTTTCAAGACTTAACATCGCTTTTATGGAAAGGACCGTGCGTTTTAGGAGTTGTATACAAGATAGGGTCGAATTTTCGCGAAATGATTCTAAACAGAGACGAATCGTCTTGCAAACTATTGCTGGAACTGGCAAACATACCAATCCTCTGGACGTAAGTTGGTAGTTCGCAAACAGAACAATCGTAATTCGACTGTTTGTAGAAAGAGTAATAGAAGGGTGAATTTCGAAAAACCCAATAGTGTTACGGACGGATCCTTCCCGCGGTAGTAAGTGATGAACTGAGATGCAAAACGTGCAGGAGTATAGGCCTATAATAATAGAACCATGCATGAAACATTCATGAACTACTAACATACGATAGCGCGATTGAAGTTATATATGAGGCATACATTTATGGTTCTCTATGGCGTTGTCAACAATGAATACTTATTTTTCTAAAAAATATGATATAATAATTATAGTTGTGAAACAATTATACAACGTATATAGTGACAATATCAATATATATCGTAACACAATGGACCGGTTGATTGCTGACTTAATTTTTTTGTTTTCACCGAGCGGTCAACGTGATCCAGCTCTGGAAAACCGTGTCTGAATGAGGTTTTCGCCAAGTACAACAGACGACAATACGACGACGCCATGACAGTCACGTGTAATATTCAATATCTTACAGTCTCACGCTTGACTGCGCGCCACAACAAGCTTGATCATAAAGAAGCTTAGCATGAGCTAGAAACGCCGTTATTCTTCATTTATCTGTTACTATAGTCTCTCTGATAAGCTTACCATAAGTCTTGACTGTTTTGTTACACAATTAACTTTCGCGGGACACGTTTGTGTGCCATTGTGTTATATCACCAGTTACGTGTATACGGAATACACCTCCACGAAGTCGGTCGGCATATAAGAGTCCCTCTTCTGGGCCGTAGCCAGAGACTACGCTAGGTTCATGCCAATCGCCCGCGCTAACTGACAGATCTAATTATCTTTTGTCGCATCGCCGCGCACTAAATGTTTTTCTGTCGCAACGCGTAGCCAATTAAAGCATCGCCTGCACATCGGATGATCTGGACTGGTGTAGGTCACATATTACTCGCACAGGCCTGCAGTACGTTTTTATCCGAATTCACGACCACATTGGACATAAGTAATATCAGCCTTACTGTTGCGTAGAGTTATTGGAATTAGTAGAATATGTTACGTTTGTGGTATTTAGATTTGTCTTGAATACAAAACGAATTAGTTGATAATAATGTTATTACAGTAAAACTCTTTTTTTCACAGCCATTAATATTGTTCTATATCTTTTGAAAATAACATAATATAATACATAGTAACGTCAATAAAAATATCTCCTTTTCTTAATTTAGGAAATAGTTTATTCATAGGTTTTGTAGGACACATTTTCTGTCGATTTTGGCAACTGGCAATAATTAGTAATTCAATCTTTAAGCACCGGAACATTTAAAGGAACATTGTATATTACTTATCCAGGACGAGCACCGGTTAATAGCCACTATACCTTTTAATTGATAATTATTAGCAAGACTTGTATTTTCATGTGTAAAGACTTAAGAACCAACAACGTACAACAAAGATAGGGACGCGAGGCTTTGCAGTACCTGCCAATTACAGGCAACAGCGATTGTTTTCTACCAGACGGTTTGTTTACAATTTGAACATTTCGCGGGGGTGAAATGCAAATTGCGAACAATGTTTCGGGCTTATTAAACGATATATGACGAGCAGCAAACCGTCAACATATTTATTTAAAAAAACAGTAAATAAATGCATTTGCGTCGGAACGAGTTGTATATTGGCGGAGGGGCTGAGACGGAGTGTCAGCCCCCGCTGCTGTCGGACGTACCTTTCAGAGACGGGGATGTTGTTGGAGATTTTAAAAATTCTCAAAGTACTGGGGGCTAAGCCCACCACTCTAATATTTTGGGTGGTTCAGTACCATGCCCCCTTCCGACTTCTATGGAATGTATACATGAGGAACATATATCGTACTTTAAAAATAATGTAAACCTACCTTCCATACCACCATGAAACCAACCATTTACTTCCGGTTGCCTTGAAACTTCATGTGTTGGTGCTGCATTGTGCTGGCAACTAGTGCGCACATCGACAACTGATCGGTATATGTCAGCTCATATAGCTTTTTTGAAAATGCTGGTTACTGAAGCTATCTAAACTATTACTGCTATATAGGGTCTTCGTTGCAAACATTGGACTAATCATTCAAACACAGGATGTTAAAGACTAAGCGAAATAAACATTTTTTATTCCCAATCTGAATGAAATATAATGTAAAAATAGTGTCCTGATATTCAACTAATTTTTACACCCCCCCCGTCACCCTACTATTCAGTGCCCCTTTTGGTTGTGCTTTTCTGTACATTTTCTGCACAGTCTTGCGACACCTAGCGGTCGTTGTAATATCACCGTAGGTAGCACCCCTAGGATTTAGCATGGCGCGCATCTATACGAGCTGGTGTTTCATTCCGTACCTAATTTGCAATCGCGGAATTTTATATTTTATTATATCACCATAACGATAATAATCTAATAATAAATGTGTCGCTGGATGCATACAGGAATTTTATTGCCGTTTGAGAATTACTAATGTCCAGCCATGCAATGGGATTTAATATTTTTTGATATCACAGTAAATATATTAATCTTACCTACAAGCTTATCGCTGGATGCACCTAGGATTTGTTTTTTAGTTTTTGAGTTACTGCCGTTTGAACATCGCGAATGCTTAATCCTGCAATGTATACGAGGCAGCGGTTGTAATGCAAAGTTGAGCATTCCCGATGTTCAAACGGCAATAACTCAAAAAGTTAACACAATTCCTGTGTACATCCAGCGACAAACTTGTAAATAAGAATATTATCTTTACGGTGATATAAAACATATAAAATTCCACGATTGTGTACCGCCGCTCGCCGTGCTAAAGGATAGGGCGCGCTCAGCTGCCCTGCCTGTGCAACATCTGACGGGCTGCTACACGCAAATGTCGACGTTTGAGCGGGCCTAGTGACATCAGTTCGCAATGAACAGGCTTCATATTTAGCACATTACTTGACAAGAGTATTACGTTTGTGTATGCAAAGTTTCAAGGACATTTAACATTTCATTTCACTTAGTTTTCCACACATTTTTTTCCCTATTTTCAATGATATTTTCAAAGTATATGCCGAAGATACCTATGTATAAAACGCCGGGTCGGCAAATAACCGCTGTGCACTAGCAGTTCATATAATATTATATGCTTTTGAATGTGCTATTTCTTTAAGATACACCTGATCTGTTGCTGCCATTTACATTGCAAACACAGACAAATCATTCAAGCATAGGATGTTAACAAAACAAATTCTCCGATTTTGATGATTTTTTACAGTATATGCACAAGCTACCCACGGATCATATGTGGGGGCGGCAAATGTGGTGCGGTGCTGTCCCCGAGTGCTATGCGCGTTTGTCGTGGACGCGTACCCTTCTTGAAGCTCACAAAAACGTGCGACTGGACCCCCGAGACCGCCAATTGTATATCTCCCTCAAGACGGACAAGATCGGTAATTTCATACGACTTACCTATGGTTGTGTTCGTAACTACAGCATGGGTAGATGGGGGTTTGGGTATATCACCAAAAAGGGTCCACGCGAACTCCTTACACTCCCTGGCTACGGCTTTGCTCATGCGATGTAATTTCGTTGCTTTGGGAAATGGGGCGCAATGATAAAAAGGTTAGAGTTGTCAGGCGTTCTTTTGAATCCACTACCTCTTAAGAATATTATATTCTGCATAGAATATAGATAGTCATGAAATGACAACTTGACCAAATCTCGAATCGACTCGACCATTGAAGGTGTTAACTAGGATTAACGCAGCGTGGGGTAACCTCAAGGATCACTTCTTGACGTGATCATTTATATAACACGATACCGCTCTATTGGTTCTGTCAGCCGGCAACACAGGCGACAATATTTGTTATATCAACTTTACATAATTATATAAGCACTATCCAATCGTTATCAAGTGCAATAAAGTCCGACCATTTATCACGTCTGTTTTGTGTTTGCGCCGCACGCCCGCCGCTTGTGTAATGATATCATTGTCCATGGCTTCGCGGCATAGTACAAACTTGAAAGCCTCATTATTCGTATGCGAAATCAGTCAATTAATCTGCGCGTGTCGCTGCAAGCAAATATTGATGCAAAGACTCATTGCGCAGGTTCTCACCTAACACGTTTGCATCCGTCATATTCAAGTCAGCTTTGGCGAAATTGCACGAGGTGTTGGGAGTTGTGTGCGACAGAAGAATGCCTGAAAAATTCAAGACCAACATGTACAAAGCCGCAGCCTGGTGTGATGCAATTACAGTGTTTCCCCTGAGTAAAATGATGGGTGAGGTGGTAGGGTGGGGTACGCGAGCTACGCAGGCGCGAAGCGTTGGTAGGGGGTCCGGGGGCATTTTTTTAACTAGCTTAAAACGGTGCATTCTGAGGTATGTTTTAACCTTTACTCTTGAATATAGAGGGGAAGATATAAAACAACAAAGTAGCATGTAATCATGTTTACACTACGTGTAAATGTAGTAATCATGATTAATAAAAGTCAGTAATCATGATTGTTTCATCATGTTGAGGTCTGGTTTCTATTTGTCCCCCAGCACTCAGTTGAGGTGTGATTTCCACTTGACCACTGGTACTCGGTTGAGATGTAGTTTCCACTTGACCATAGGTACTTGGTTGTGGTGATGTTTTTCTTGCCCTAACCCTAGGCCTTGTTACCACGCCGACAGAGTCAGTGACATGGGTATCATCTGAGGAATCTTTCCCCCATCATCACCTTTAAATGATTATCATATCATAATATTACGATGTTAAATTGGTGGTTTCTATTCAAAAGATTATACTTTAGTTGTTGCTACCATGCTATGCACTTAATTAAACAGTCATTTCTGAAATGTCACAAAAGTATGTTTCTATTAATCGCAAGAACGTTTCTCAAATGGGGTCCTTTTTATAAAAAAAAACAGTGTAAGTTGCTTAATACATCCACATTCTGTGCAAAGATATAATTGCCTAGCCCAAGGTATTGATAATCCGTTAGTATAACGGTTTTGGGCAATAGGCGTATGTTAGGAGATATGAACTTCGGTTGTTTATATTCGTAAGTATTTCACTCAAATCAACTTTCACAAAAGTTTGTTTGCACTTTGTTTTAGCACAAAGATGTCTTACGAATCACATTCCTTATTTTTGCAAACGGCATAGAACATTAATTGAATAAACTTGTGGGCACTTGCGTCGAATCCGGACCCACCTCAATTTCATCATTATCCTAGGCATATCTACGTTTGAGAATATTGCGTCTTAGCGCCCTTTCGGGGGCGTAATTAGAGCCCCGGTTTGTATCAACATACGCTGCTATATCGCACATTATACGCGCGCGGTGCGGTAACGCACGGCCTCAGCGACGCAGACTAGTGCAAACCGGGTCGCTATTTGGGCTTCAAAAGGGTCCGAATTGGATACAAGTGTCGACTAGTGAATAGGTTTTTATTTGTGCTTCAAAAGCGTTCAGATTCCACCCAAGTGTTGATTAGTAGTAGTGACGTAGTACTAGTGTCATTAGCCTGCACGGTTTTTACTCCCACCACCGTATAAACCAGAAATTCAACATCAGCTACACCAGCATTCTGATTTACTGCGGGCGCATACTATAATAGTGAAATTGAGCGCAAAGGGTATCTTTGTTCAGCTACCGTTTTCTTTGTTTTTTCCGCATTTCTCCCAAACGCAGTTATCGTTTGGGTGCCATGTTACATGAATGTCTAGAGTTCTAGTATGTCGAAACTCCACAAGGTGTCACCATTGAAGACACCGGGGATCCTGCGGGAATATTCCGTGATTGGACAACAGACAAGTGATGTCATTCACGTTGTCCAATTGAGTTAATGCCAAGAGGTAAATCCTAACCGGCTCTGAGCGACGTTAAGACTAAACGATGTTGCTACAAATCTGCGATTTTGCAGGAATGTAAGTGACTTTATGATGTCATTTGACGCTGCTTGACGACGCTGAATATACCACAAAGGAACGAAAAAATGGCCGCACGAAATAGCTGTTAGGCGGCTATTACGGCATATTTTGGGCGAGGATAGAAAAACGTCGAGGCGGCCCTCCTCGCTCGTCATACACCAGGAGAAACACTGCAATTACCATCATTTCGCGTAATGAAGAAACGTGTAAACTGATATGGAGTTGATTAATTGTTCTCGGAATACTTTATTATTTCGCCCCATCAACGCGTCCATAGTCTCCGTCGAGTAGTTTAGTTTCCTCTTGGCTCATTGTTACAAATACGTTGACCTGAAGACGACACGTGTGACTTGTCCGCAAAATTGCTGTTAGGTCTCTCGCGCAGAGTGAATATTATACTTAATAATGTTATTATAACGAAACAACTGGTAGACTGCGCGGCACAGCTCACACAGTTAACACAACTAGTAAAAATTACCCCCTCCAGATGGCGTAAAAAGAGGTTTCCCGAATTATTCGTAAATGACGTATGTTATGAAGTAAAAGTGAACAGTTTCTTTAACGTAGCCTAAGTTACAAGTTACGTAAGACGTTCTCAACTGATCGGCAGAGCTAGGTACAATCGCAGAAAACACGCATAACGTTGTGAACAATAAACTTATAACGTCCAGTGCGGACTCTAAAACCGGTCATGATATGTAACCAAGGGAATCTAAAAAAATGAAAACGTTAGTTTTCATCCAGGGGGTTGTAGGTGAACTCCTTAAGGTTTGGAACCCGAGATGCAAAATGTCTAGAAGGAAATGTTAGCATAACCACATATAGGGGAAGGACGGGTAAAGCGGGCCCCTCGGCTAAAGTGGGCCCCCACTGCCATAGCGTACCGGGTACGCAATGCAGTCAAATCAACGGTAGTGGTATTTACAGACCCGCCAGGGGCCACCATTCAACGTCGTAGTTGTTTGCTAGGCGCGAATTAAAAACGGTGAGTAGCAAATTTGTATTTTAGGTACTTTTCTTAAAATAATTGACGTGTCTGACAAACTCCACATTTTCATAAATGGTCAAGGTATATAACTATAAATGTGGTCCATATAGCAATAGTGTATAACTAGTTGAATGAGCAATTTAAATTTGACGTGAAGTAACGCATTAATCCCAAAATGGCGTCGTACCGATAATCTTTGGCAGAGGCCAAAGTGGGCCACACGGGGCCCACTTTGGCCGCAGATGCTGTGCATATCATGGACAGTGTGGTTACACTGCAGACGTTGCAGTAACATCAGTATAGACTTCAATAATGTCGATATGTATATTTGATCATATAAGTTGTATCACAAACTTGTGTTAATTAATTAATTATTACAATGCATTAACCAAGTCAGCGCAATCATTTTGAACTGGTTCCTTTATAGACATACATTCCTTCATGGGTGCTTACAAACGAAAAACGAACCAGCAAACATGGAATCTTGTCAACATGCAGTTGGCTATCGAGGATGTGCGCGGAAAAGTAATGGGGCTCAAGCGTGCTGCTAAGCAGTTTGGGATTCCTCGCTCCACTCGAAGATGCAAGAGAGAGGGAGACTTTTAGGTTGCGGCAGAAAAGGGTTTGGGCAGATTCCGACCTGTATTTTCACCAGCGATGGAGTCAGAACTCGTTGCCCATATTAAACGCACGGAGAGCATGCTGTTTGGTTTCACTTTATCGCAACTGAAGCGGGTCGCATATGATTTTGCTGAAGCAAATGGGATTCAACATAACTTCAACAGCAGGAAACGCGAAGCTGGAAAGGACTGGTGTCACGACTTTATGGTTCGCCACAAAGACGCGATTTCCCTGAGAATACCAGAACCTACATCGGCAGCTCGCGCAAGAGCATTCAACCAGGGAGCCGTCAACGCGTTCTTCGATTTACTGGAAAAGGTTCAAGACGCGAAGAGGTTTACTCCAGATCGCGTCTATAACGTAGACGAGACGGGTATAACGTCAGTACCCAATCGACCATCGAAGATAATCGCCAGTCGGGGCAAGAAACAGGTTGGTTCGCTGTCGTCTGCTGAGAGGGGCCACCTTGTCACGGTTGAAATTTGCATGAGTGCTGCTGGATCATTCATACCACCACTGTTCATCTTCCCGAGGAAGAGGATGAAAGACGAGCTGATGGACCGAGCACCCCCCGCGTCAATCGCAGTGGTGCACGAGACAGGATGGATGCAATCTCACATTTTTGTGACATGGTTCAAATACTCCTTGAAGCACGCAAACCCATCCGAAGCAAGACCCGTTCTTCTGATCTTACTGTAGATGGCCACAAGACGCACACCAACAACCTGCCTTTCATCGAAATGGCTCGGGCCAATTTTGTCACCGTCATCTGCCTACCGCCGCATTGTAGCCATCGCATGCAGCCACTCGATGTCAGCTTCATGAAGCCACTGATGACATACTACACATAGGCGGTAGAATGTTGGCTACGGTCCCACCCAGGTCGAGTTGTGACAACTTTTTATATCGCCGAATTGTTCGGAATCGGGTATGTCCGTGCTGCTACAATGAAAACAGCAGTGAACGGCTTCCGGAAGACCGGAATATGGCCGATCGACCGCACCGTCTTCGATGAGCATGCTTTCGCTGCTGCAGAGCCGACTGACCTCGTACGGCAGATAAGCACCAATGCACCACAACGTGATCGAAACACAGATGCACTACCACGTGATTGAGACACTGACGCACCACCACGTGATCGAGACACCGACGCACCATCACGTGATTGAGACACCGACGCACCACCACGTGATCGAGACACTGACGCACCTCCACCTGATCGAGACACCGATTCCCCACCACGTGTTCGCGACACCAATGCACCATCACGTGATCGAGATACCGATGCACCACCACGTGTTCGCGACACCAATGCACCATCACGTGGTTGAGACACCGATGCACCACCATGTGATCGAGACACCGACGCACCACCACGTGATCGAGATACTGACGCACCTCCACGTGATCAAGACACCGATTCAACACCACGTGATCTAGACACCGATGCACCACCACGTGTTCGAGACACCGATGCGCCACGACGAGACCAAGAAACCGTAACGTCTGGGTCACTACCGACACATCTGCAAGCACCGCACATCGCAATAACGGTTGTTTCGCCGGTACCCAGAATAAACCAGGCTACAGTGCGAAAAGCCACAAAGAGAGAGAAAACCTGCATCATTACAGGCAGTCCATGGAAGACAGCACTCGAGGCCAAGGAGAGAATGGTAACGTGCCTATAACCAAACGGTTCAAGGAAGAGAGGGCACTAGAAAGCTGAGAAAACGTCAAAGAAAAACAAGAAACAGAAGGAAAACATCGACACTACGTCTTGTCTGTACTGTTCGGAATTGTATTCCAACAGCAGAAGAGGCGAAAGCTGGGTGCAGTGCGGGGAGTGTGGCCAGTGGACACACCGTGAGTGTGCCGGGTATGAGTGTGGCGGGTTTATGTGCGAGATTTGCGCCGACGATTAAGTGGCATTGCACAGTTGTGAGGGGGCCCACTTTGGCCTCCACATGTTGTAAAATAATAAAATGGGTTTCTTTTTAAAAATACATCTGATTTATTATAGTTATTAAGATAGAGTAACTAGACTGTGCATACACCTAGTCAAGATACATAGCTAGGTAACGTAACACAAATTAAACTGTTTTGTACATAAATGTCAAATGTAGGTCAATCGGCGCTTAAGGGGCCCACTTTACCCGCCCTTCCCCTACACACATAATATTTATGCACATACGCACGCCCGAACGCACACACGAACGCACACACTCATGCACACACACACACACACACACACACACACACACACACACACACACACACACACACACACACACACACACACACACACACACACACACACACACACACACTATTATAGTTAAACTAACAAAGTTGACACACGTGCATGTGTATACGTAATTTCTCGTTTTATTGCGAAACAGATTTCACCCGTCATATCACGGCCTCCTGCACATTAACAAAGACGAACAACGGAGCCGTGTCAGGGTTAACTTATATGAAACAGTCTTTATTCAGATTTACATAACCAGATTACAATGAATGAGTTGTATTTGGCTAATTGTATTCGTGCGTGCACCGATTTGGACACATTCTGATGAAAGGCGCCTCGCTATTGCGCAGTGGACAGCTAACCACAGGAAAAGTACAATTTTTGTGACATCATTATTTTGGGTGAACCTTTTCCGAATTTCCAACTAAGCAGAAGGTAGAACATATTTCATTACGCCCTGAGGAACAGAATCTGTTCCATCCACAGAATGCGTTAAGAAAATATTTATTATACATTCGACCACGTACTAGTGATCATCCATTTTCCTGAGCATAAATTATGACTCTATTATAGGTCAGCGTACGACAATTGGTAATGATTTTATAAATGAAAGGGCACACTTAGGCCTTAAGGTTGGATGTCTGTTCAGTTACCCGGATTCAGCCAGGGTTCGCTGAAATATAATTTTTCTTGAATGTTGGTCAATCGCGACCGATCTGAACATCAAAGAGCTTTGCGGTTAAACTAACCGGCGTTAACTGTATTTATTGCCAATATCATTGTTTACAATCTGAATATTTTGTTTACTTTTCGCAGGAAACCAATTAAAACTGAGAACAATGTTTCGGGCATATTAAAAGCATTTTGTCTTCAACATATTTATGCTATTCTTAAGAAGAACATTCTATTAATATAAAAACGACGAGTAGACAACATCCCTCCCCTTAAGATTATTCTGTCAGGTGTTTGTTTCTTAATGGCATTGCCACGGCGACAACCTGTAGCATGTTCATATGCCGACACCCGTCAAGGCTCAAGTCAATCAATGCCACGGCAAATGCTACAACGGACGTACCGTGTTTCAGTGGTTGTACTTGCCAGAAGCAAAAAGGCCACCATAAAATGATATGGGTTGAATCTCACGTGTAAGCATTGTCATTGATACATTTACATACTAATAATCCGGTCAGACCTACGTAGGTTGCCCCGAAGTAGACAATTGAACACACTTACATTTTATACAATGTACGTTTGATGTATGTATGTTTATTGCCAGACAGCGCCGAAGTTAAGCTAGTGATATCTGGCGAGTATGCTGTGAACTGTTATTATGACGTTCACAATAGCTTCGATTATCCAGGCGCCGCGAGATGGGAGCACCGTAGGGCTCCTATTCTACTGTTCTTCTATATCCCGGCGAAGTCACGCAGCTGGGCGCGAGTCGGTTAAGCGATACTACGTTCACAACGGGTGGCGCACCAACGGGTTCAGTATGTAGTGATTAATTGTAGTTTAATTCAGACCCATATTATACAGTGTACAGCGCGACATTGAGTATGATTGGTACATAGTCAGGTCTAATATAATTCCGTTACCCGTTATCAAATCCGTCTTTGTTAGTTATTTAAATACATCGATTCTTGTGATATCTTCAGGTTAATATACTTGTTGATGAAAACAATTTGCTAAATTTTTTTAATTTTATAATATTATTCTTTGATGAATACTGAAAAGTCTGACTTAAATTATTATGTTGTTTATGCATTTATTTGTTTTTAAAATACTAATTTAAAAATGCAGTTTAATGCAATTTGGTCTTGTCGGCCATATTTATCAGCCATTTTATAAGTTTCATGCATTTTTATGAAAAACGCTAAAACTTAAATTCCGTTAAATATTTTGCGATGAAATTGTCTTGACCTCAATAGTGTCCTTAAAATATTAGGGGGTTTTCTAAAAAAATATAATTTTCTGAAATATTCACTTTGTTAGACAGTTTTGCTGGAAGATGGGGGGAAGTATAAGCAAAACAAATAATCTGTTTTCTTTAAAAGCGCCCACTATTTTATTTATGATATAATCATAATACTTTGCTTAAAGTTTGATAGGCATAGCTATGATAATATCAGACAAGTAAGACTTTGAAACAGCCTCTTACTTTTTTCCTTAACGATAAAATTATGTTACCATAGCAAACATAATGTACCTTTTTGTGAAATCGCACCAGATAAATCATAGTTGGATTACTGTGTTTATGAGCTTTCTATAAATGTACAGGGTTGCAAACGTGTCACGTACATTTAACCCATCGCAAGCATCCAAAGTCGACCACCCTCATTTGTGCAAAAACAATCAGTATTCAACCTTAACTAGTCAAATGGCGGTGCTGCGTACTTTAGAATTTCTTGATGACGCATCCGACGTCAAAGAGATGTTTGAAGGAACTACGGGGTAAGTCAGCAATACCAGCTTTCTGTGAACTTGGAGGAATGTCCATGTTGGCCAGTTTTCGTCCGCGCGACCACCTGCGAAAAATAGCATTCACTTTATTACATTACATTACATTCATTAGCATTTTTATTAACATGTACCATTAGTTACAATTTTACTTGTAAGTTGTTTCTTCATCTTATCAAAATCTCATAAGTGTAATGTTTCAGTTTCCTTCTCTTGAGGTGATGAATCCATTTTACGTTACACATTTACCCCTAGCGTGGGATTCGGTTTGCTTCCCATGGCATAGGGACCAGGTGCAAGGGCTCAACGGCTCCTAGTATTTCTTTCGAAAGAAACAGACAACATAGGGTAACAAAAATGGTCAAAGTTCGGAAACGTCGTGGTAGGATTCGAACCCCGGTCCCTCTTGGCCACAGCGCTCCAATGCGTTTCCCATAGGGAAAATTCATTGTCGATACTACCGAATTTGTTGTGTAATTACCGGCCTTCCGAGAAGGAAGAACATCTTCAGGAACACGTTGTACAGAAATAGATTGTGGACGTGTAGCCATAGTTTAAGGGAATCCTCTCAAGTAGTTTGGTGAGCTACAAGGCTGTGTGCAACTGGAGGTTTTTGTGAATCTCGGGGGGTGCCCGGTGCAGTTCGAGGTTTTTGGTGAGATCGAAGGGTAGTACAGCTGGAACTTTCTGGTAATCGTCAAAGGGATACAGTTGGAGGTTTTACACGAGCCTCACGTAGGTGCACTTCAAGGTATTCCAAATAATGGGACAATGTGCAGCGTCCGCTAGCATTTCACACAAGCAAATAACAAATTATCGTGGATTTTGAAACTGAAAGGTTGGCATGTACACCGGGGGGCTTGGGGGCTGAACCCTCCCAAATGTTAAGTGGGGACTGGAGATAGGATTAACTTCCCAATATTTTGAGCCTCAAAGTAGGTTTTTATTGAGCCTCAAACGGGGTGCAATTTGAGGTTTGGGGAGAACTTCAAGGTTGTCTTAGCGAGGCTCAAGGGATGGTACAATTTGAGGTTTTTTTGGAGAACCTCACCCCCCAATATTCACACCGTTCCGACGCCAATGTATCGTGCACCGTTGCCATGACAACGACGCTGTCGTACCTGTACAGCAGGATCTCTGCGAGGAGGGCGAAGGCAGCGAGACATACGCCAGCCAAGATGAGGAAGAAGGAACCGTGGAAGTGACTCATCGTGGCGGGGCTCGAGCCGGTGACGGGGCCGAAGCCGAGGCACTGGAACTTAGGCTTCTCCCACTTCACCCAGTGGTCCAGTATCCCCGACTCCTGGTACAGCCGTATCCTGGCAACAGTCGGCTTATCCATCACGTGATTTGTTGCCTAGCAACAAGGTCCCTCTAGCTTAGAAAATTGCTGTCGACAATGAGTTACCACACAGAAACATTAGCCGAGAGAGGTGTGCACTTGATATATGTGTGTGCATCCAAAACGAGGCCGGTTATCTTTTGTGTGAAGTGTATTTTAATTAATAAATATCGTAGAAGGAATTTAATACTTGGGAAAATATTTACACATGCACACAATACTGTATTCGACAGTGCAGTTTAACAGTCGAGCGTCCTCGATTGGTCCGGTCACGACAGAATCCGTTGGGTACGGGTATTTATTTCCAGTATATATTTATCAGTTTGATTGGAATGCTTATGTTAGTTGTGATAATGTTCTATTAATAGGCTCCATAAAGTGCAAATCCGTTGTGATCCCAGCCTCGTTTTCGATTTGAGCATATGTGTCCAGTGCTGCCGACAATCGGTGATATTTTCAGTTATGAGGGAATTGTACATATCACAGACTACTCAAAATAAGTTGTGATGCCTTGAGTGGATAGATGAATACTATACACTTGTCAACATCCACTTTGTGCTTAATAATTTAGAACGTTAGACAAACTGTTTGCAGAACAACCATGCATCCAAAATAACGCGTGCTAAATGGTAGCCGACACATATTTGACGAATCAGTGTGTCGGCAAAAATGGCCTACATTGTACCAACAATAATGCTTTTTGACATTTAAACAACAAATCATAGTGGTAGTATAAGTATGCAAAATACGCTCAATCTGACATTTGAGTAATATTGAATGCACCTGAGCCTCTGTTGGCGTAGATACGCGATTGCATCGGTGCATGGCAAAACGATCACTCTAAATTTATGGGATTCTTTTTTTATTTTATTACAACTACTAGAAAAAATCAGATACACAGTATGCGTTAGAACACTGATGCCCCACACCCACCGTTGGTGTTAGCACAGTCGACTTGACTCTACCTTTCGCTGAATATGTCCGTGTACCAGGAGTTCTTTGGCAACGCAAAGGCGACATCGTTAAAGAAGAAGTCTTCGCTGGTCATCGTCAGGTTGCAGTCCTGGAAGCCGTTAAACCAACCTCTCTCGGAGAGGAAGGCAAACTTACCTGAGGAACAATGGGACTACAAGTATCGAATCAAGATTGCCACCCAGAAAATTAAATCTTGATGGCAAATGGACATGGCAGCCTTTGGTTTATCGATTGTTCAACATTGTTTATCTATGTATATCCCTCTATCACTTTTAACACACGTATACCCGCGCGCGGGCACACACCTGCACGCACGCACGCACGCACACACGCACACACACACACAGTCAGCAGATAATATGTTCCATTCATTTAAAAATACTTATATGAGAATTAATACTTTCTGATATTTAATCTACACTGTTTCTTCATTATTGTTCCGCCATGTCCTCCACTCCTTCTATATTTCTTAGCTGAGTAAGAAGTACTTCTATCAATTTTTCATAACCATTTAATATTAAAAATCTACTGTCTGATGTACTGAAGTTCAGTATCCACTGTACTTGAGTCTCTGCATATTGTATAAAGGGATCCTACGTTGTAAGAGATAGTGGTACATTAGTTGAGGTGTCCCCTCATACCGGTGGGCAGGGGCAGTCGGGTGTGTCCTTGAGGTTGTTTTACCAACACGTTAGCTTCACTAAACTTATATTGACCTGATTTCGAAATTGTATACTTATATCTAACCCATGTGTACTTTTTAATAAAAAGCCAGCAGGTGGCTGCTGCAAGAGCAACCAATAATGGTTTTAGTGGCAGTCTCTTTGACCTTTTTAGTTTATCTACCACACACTGCCAGTTCATGTTTAGGATATTGTAATTTTATTATACTTCCGTTTTAATATATACCTGTTGTACCTTTGATTAACCACAAACGTATTATTTCCTATTTTATAACGTATTTTACTTAATAATTGAGGTGTATATATTCACTTGTACAACAATTGTATTGTTTAATTTGTGTGTCAAATAAACACTTCCGGTTGCGGTTCGCTACTCACTGTCCCGGCGTACTCGGGAGAGACCCTCGTGATACGTCTTAACTGTCGTCAGCCCTTTGAAGACAGACTTCTGGGGTTCCATCCGGGATCCCTGCAACATACAGAGCTCGTAGAAGGATCCACGGTCTAACGATATTGACCAAACAACATGTTACGTATCAATAGGTGACCCTTGCTTCTTTGCCGTTAAGAGTAACTACACACCTCGAGATGATAGTAGAGAGAGGCTCCCTCTACCACTGCCCATTGAACCTTGTCCTGCTTGACCATCTCGTCGAGCGTGTTGAAGGGAAACTTGACGGTGGTGACGGCGAGGAAGGCGACCAAGTTGCTGGTGTAGGAGGCAACGATACACACGGACGAGATGAGGAAGGCGCCGACGATGATACGGCCGGACGAACAGGTGGGCATCCATTTCCCTCCTGTAAGCGAAAAGACGACGGGTGCAGAACTGAGCGAAGAGGCAGATAACAAGGGAAGGTGTCATAGTTCGCAAAGTCCAATTCCCCCCACTACCAATATGTAGCGTGGGACTTATGATTTTGATGACGCAAAAAATTGAGGTAAGAGTCAATTTGCATTAATATATGTTTCATTCGCTAGGTGGCGCCAATGTACCAAATTGTTTTCACCGCTACACGTTGTGACGACCAAACTTCCGCACATAATGCTAACGTCTTTTGATTTTTCACGAATTTATGCGACCGTCCTGAAGACATGTCGGTGTGACAGTATGTGTGCATTTATTATTATTATCATCATCATCATCTTCTTCACCACCACCACCACCACCACCATCAGTTGTCGGTTCTGCTGCAAACGTATGCGGTCGATCATGTCTCTCCAGTGTCCACGATCGCAAGCGTCTATTGTACACCTTCTTAGCCAGGATACTCAAGCAACCAGGCCCCTAAACAAGTATCGATGGGGTAGGTTTCATTTTAGACAAAACGTTCTTCAAATTGCTTATTCCAGCAATGCCGCATTCTTCTACAGAATAATGTTGTTATTATTATGACACAAGGAATCACTATTATATACATTAAACAGCATCATGTTGTTCTTCATCAGTAATCTATAGGCTCTTACTCCCACCACTTGTCATCCTTAGCAGCATTTCTTATATTCCACATACTACAGCATTCCCATATCGTGTTGTTCTTCATCAGTAATCTATAGGCTCTTACTCCCACCACTTGTCATCCTTAGCAGCATTTCTTATATCCCACATACTATAGCATTCCCATATTGTGTTGTTCTTCATCAGTAATCTATAGGCTCTTACTCCCACCACTTGTCATCCTTAGCAGCATTTCTTATATCCCACATACTACAGCATTCCCATATTGTGTTGTTCTTCATCAGTAATCTATAGGCTCTTACTCCCACCACTTGTCATCCTTAGCAGCATTTCTTATATCCCACATACTACAGCATTCCCATATTGTGTTGTTCTTCATCAGTAATCTATAGGCTCTTACTCCCACCACTTGTCATCCTTAGCAGCATTTCTTATATTCCACATACTACAGCATTCCCATATTGTGTTGTTCTTCATCAGTAATCTATAGGCTCTTACTCCCACCACTTGTCATCCTTAGCAGCATTTCTTATATCCCACATACTATAGCATTCCCATATTGTGTTGTTCTTCATCAGTAATCTATAGGCTCTTACTCCCACCACTTGTCATCCTTAGCAGCATTTCTTATATCCCACATACTACAGCATTCCCATATCGTGTTGTTCTTCATCAGTAATCTATAGGCTCTTACTCCCACCACTTGTCATCCTTAGCAGCATTTCTTATATCCCACATACTACAGCATTCCCATATTGTGTTGTTTTTCATCAGTAATCTATAGGCTCTTACTCCCACCACTTGTCATCCTTAGCAGCATTTCTTATATCCCACATACTACAGCATTCCCATATTGTGTTGTTCTTCATCAGTAATCTATAGGCTCTTACTCCCACCACTTGTCATCCTTAGCAGCATTTCTTATATGCACGACAACTCGCCGCTTTCGAAGACGTGGCCTCACGTCCGATTAGTAATGATCACGTGGACCCTTTGTTGCAAGTTTGTTGTCAATTATCAGGCGGACAAGAAGAGGCTGCATCGGGTTGTATTATTCTTTTTGCGGCGAAGAAAAAAAGGAACTTGATAAAATGAGATGTGCTACGGGGACATCTTGACAGAGCAGAAGGTTCGGTCGGATCACCTGAAAGATGTATGTCCTAAAGGTTAAATCGGACAATGGAATAGCTAGTTCTGCTTGACACGTAAGTTTTAACTTAATTCCACGCGTGCGTGACTTTATTTGATTATTGATTCAGTTGTGCGTGTTGTATCCTGTAAATCATAAGACATCGCATGCCTGCTACCAGTGGCGTCAAAGAGTCGATAGAGTGACATTGGTCAATACTGCGGAGTCAGATGAGACGTATAGCCTCGTCGTGTTGTCAGCCACACGCACGGCACTTTCTGACGTTCAACTCGGTTGGTTGAGCACATGTAAACTCGCTATAGTCACGTAATTTTTGAACGGGTGATCACGGAATGTGATGTGGGTAGGGTGTACGGACGACCCAATACGGAGAAACAACATGTGTAGCTTATTGCATACAGTTACGAAAATAAAACATTACTAATTAAACTGATTTAATATCACAACAACTGAACAACAATACAATATGCGAATACATTTGACTTTACATTTTTCGGATGTATTTTATGAGTTGTTAATGTATAAAGCTATTATAAATCTGTAAATGTATACTGAACATTTTTATGATGGACAGCATTTATTTAACACACCAGAAGCTTTGTCCACAAAACTTTGCTTTTGAACAGCCTGACTTTCTTCTTGAAATGATGTCAAAAAGCATACAACTGCGCATCTGATATGTTCATCACACATCTTATTAGCACGATTAGCACGATTAGCACGATTAGCACGCCGTATACAAATGTGTGAGAGAGTCATTTAGCAACAACAACAATCTTAATAATATCGATAATGGTAGTCATAATGATGACGAAGACAACGGCTACAAAACCCAATAATAACAAAAATTGGTAACGTGAACAAACACAACGACAACAACAACAAGAACGATGATGACGACGATGATGATCGTTGATTAATAACAACTAATATATTAAATAAAAATGTTCAAACCGCCTCCATGAATCTCATAATATATATATATATTTATAAAGATATGCAGTGTATACGGCCTAAAGCAACATTACATATCTTGTGACATAACGACTAAAGAAACAGACAGATGCGTCATCGTTAATTTAAATTAACTATCAATGCGAAATTTGTGAAAGCGTTTTTTGGATTAATTTGACTACAACTACACATGCAAAATGTTGGGCAGATTGCAAATGTGTATATACTGTTCCTTTCTTTTTCGTTCGCAAATTGTAAAACGAAAAATAGCAACCAATGTTCGTTTATCGTTTTTTTTATTTCAGATTCGGAAACGAAAAACGAACATTGCTTTTATCGTTTTTCGTTTTGATTTTATCGATTTTCGTTTTGTAATGTGCGAACGAAAAAGGAAAGGACGGTATATATACACGGACCACATAGATATTGTAAAGGATAACATATATTATAGTTTGTCGCCCGAAGGTTGTCTCACCTTGCAACACGGTGGCACCGAATACGACCCACAACGCATTCTGCAAGTCTATGTGGCCGTGGTCTGCTCGGCTAGGCGTGACGACATCGCGTGTTCGGCCAGGCGTGACTACTTGGTCTCGGGCCGGTGACGTTCGGGAGATGAACCACAGCGCCAGCCCGCCGACCAGCACGGAGCTGGCCAGCACCAGCCATACGTCGTTGGAGAGCGGACGCATGAAGGACACCATACTGACCGTCTGAAGAGAGCTGAGGTGATTAAAGTTGTATTCTGGGATAATAGGCGGATCCAGGGGGCCTGGGGGCACATGCCCCAAGACCTTTTTGAATGAGCCTATGTGACCGTGCCCTCTAGACCGTTTGAAATGTGCCCCCGTTCAGGTTACAATAAGGTGAAGTTACGGCGATGCGGCGGCGAATATTTTTCGACAGAACCACCCGCCCCATCTTCAGATGTCATCAGTCGAGCGAAGACAGCGGAGAAGCTGAAGTTACAGCGGCGCGGGAGCGAAACATTATCTACACCATTTGGTTCGGCCGCCAGTGGAGGTTTTTGTGCTCCCCCTGGAGTCGCTTTCTGGATCAGCCCCTGGGGATCGTCCATCATTTAACTAGCTACAAATGTTCAATGAATCAACATGCCCCATACACTACATATCACTTTCCTCAACTCCAGATGAACGTTCTTTCAAACAATACGCAATTTTAAGATAACACGGCACTAAAGACGAACAATATAATTATTACGTTCATTATTCCGCTGGTCGGACATGGCGACCAGTAATTTTATTAACCGATAATCGAAAAACATACAAACAGTTATGATCAAATACGTAAATAGTATTCATGTTGTACACACAGAGAAGAAGAAGAAAGAGAAGAAGGCATAAACTTTCTTAAAAACAGGTAACAATAGTAGTTTAATTAAAAATGAAACTTTACGGATTGGATGTCTGTTCCGTGGTCCGAAATCAGCATGGGTGGTAATTGTTAACAGGATGTTCGCTGAATTGCATTTCTCGAATGTAGGAATATCGCAAAAATCATATTGCAAACAAAGTCTTTGGATTTTTACATTATACCGACAACATATTTATTCTAGTTTCTGGCGCTAGCCCCCCCCCCCCGCCAATAGTTGAAATGCATACTTTGTCCGGCCTCTGCATGAGGATGGAGATACTGTCCCGGAAATAGGGCGCAGCGAAGTCGACCACCTGCATCCGGGAGTGGGTGACGAACAGTGACGACGCCGAGAAGTCGGCTTCCTGTGGGCGGCAGACCGGCACGACGTGAGGAGGTCAAACACAGTCATTTGACGAGTAGTTGCAGCAGAGATATTGGGAATAGGGAGTTGAGACACTCCTGTACACGTGGCGCGCTCCAACGGCTTACGAGCACACAAGCGCAGTCAAACGGCGGCGCAGCATGGACGCTGCCTGGGGATGTAACAATTCCCGGAAAAAAATGCCCCAAAATGTATTTTCCGCGATTCCCGAAGGATGAAGATCGGTGTATAAATGTTTCCGATTGGTAGAAAACTTGTTTAGCATGCTAATATTCTGTATAAACACATTAGGTTTGAGAAAACCATCACAAAATCGCATTGTCACGGAATTGTTTTATGTACGAACTAGGGACACTCTAGTATAAATTGTAAATTAAAAACAAATGAAACGATTTGTTTTGTGCGTTCGACCACTGGTCACTGTTCGATCACAATGTGCGGAGTTTATGTACATTCCCATTATCCATAGGCCAATGCTAGTATGCCTAAATTATTGCCTATGCTAGTATGCCTAAATTATTGCCTATACTAGTATGCCTAAATTATTGCCTATACTAGTATGCCTAAATTTCTAACTACGTAATTATTATGTTAATTTTAAGCTGTAACTTGGGTGCTACATTAAAATTTACCTATTATAATTTTCAGGTAAAAAGTAAAATTTTGAAATTAGATGAATTCCAGGAACATTGTTTTTAGGTTAGGAACATTAAAGTAATTATGAAAATGTTTTGTCATGCCACGCATGTAAGTAATTATATGAAATATTGTTCACCCATATTGCTCACCTTTTGTCATGATAGCAAACTAAAATTTACTCTTTGGGAGCATACTTTTTGGTTTACTTTCAATTATGTATATAATATTGACATGCATACTTACTACGAATACGTAACGTACTACATCTATAGCGATACAAAATGTAGCTACGCAGCCCTGTAATTAGTAGATATATAACCGATTATGTTTTATGAAGGTGGTTGTGAAAAGTAACGAGGCAATGTTAGAGTTTTGGTTATGTATGTAAGATATTAATTTTTTTGTAAAACTAATGTTGTTCTATTTTGGAAATGAACTGGGATTGTTGTGAGATAAAAAAAATAATAGCCATGCGACACGTGCGTATGTAATGCATTGAACTATTGTATTACTTCGGTCACTAAACCAAACTAAAATGTTAACATGTACGAGCCTGTTTTGTGCTTTTCGTTCAAGTAGGTCAGCAACATTGACATCTACATTGATGACAAATACGTACATTACCTTTCCAAAGATTGTTATACCAACAATGGCTGTGTAGCTCTGCAATTAGTATATATAATAGCCTATTGTGTTTGAGTACGGTGGTTATGAAAACAAAGGGGTAGGGTTAGTGTTTTGACATTGTATGCAATATATTACATACATTGTCTGACAAGCTAGTGGTATTTTATTTGAAAATGAACTGGGATTGTTGTGAGATGAAAACATTGTCATGCGCCACGTGTGTAATGAGTTGAACTATTGTAAACCTTCGGTCACTAAACCAAATACATTTTTTACACAATCAGAGCATAGGTTGTGCTTTTCTTTCAAGTAGGTCTGCAATATTGGCATTCATATTAATTGCACATTCGTATCTTATCTTTCCAAACATTTATAAATAAAAATTAGCTATGTAGCTCTGTAAATAGTGGATATATGTAGTCGATTGTGTTTGAAGACGGTGGTTATGAATAATAACGGGGTAGGGTTAGTGTTTCGGTATGTATGCAAACTATTACATTGTTTGTCAGAAAATCTAGTGTTGGTTTATTTGGAAATGAACTGAAATTACTGGGAGATGAAACATACTTGTTATGCACCAGTTGTGTAAGTAATGATTTGAACTAATGCCCACCTTTCACAAAACAAAACTAAATTGTTAATATATTTTAGCATATGTTATGGTTTTCTTTCAACTTCGTCTACAATATTTATGTCAGCATTAACTACAAATACGTATCTCACCATTTGAAACAATTTGATACCAAAATTAGCTATGTAACCTTATAAATAGTACATATATTTCCGATTATGTTCTTGGGCGGCGGTTATGAAAAATAAGGGGGTACGGTTAATATTTTGATTGTGTATACAATACATTACGTCATTTGTCAGAAAATCTAGTGTTGTTTTATTTGGAAATGAATTGGGAAGACTTTTGATGTAAAAAATAGTTGTCACGTGCCACGTATGTAAGTAATTGTTTTGAACTATTGTACACTTTCGTTCACGAAACCTACCTAAAATTGTAATATAATTTGATGTGTTGTGCTTTCATTTCAATTCTATATACTGTATTGATTTAAAATTTGCTGCACTTACGTGTCTCGTTTTACCACAAATGCTGACACAAAACTGTATCGTGCTATAATTATAGTCCTATAATTAGTAGATATATAGCCGATTGTTTACATGTTGAAAAACCTTCAAAAACCCTGCCTCCATTTTCTTAAAAATAGCTCTCTACGCAGTAAAAAATCACAATAGAAGGTATTATCCGGGCTGGTTATGACCGATAAAGGTCATAGATAAATACTGGCATGGATGACAGCTTGTAACATTTAGGTACCCCTAAGAGCCCTTTTGAGATTTTGTTCCTAGACTAGCAGTATCATTCAATCCCAAGTCGAAATACAACAAGTCACATTCACAGTGCTGCATCTGGTGAATGATATGTGAAGTTATACCAATTTACTGGTGACACTTAGTGAATATAGCATACCACCAGAGGAAGAGAAGGGTGAAAGACAAATATTATACACCACCCGCAGTGTTTTTGTACTCGTCCCGGGTACTCGTAAGCCACTGGAGGGCGATGCGAAAATAACGTCACAAAAGCGTCGATACAAGCGCATTGGAGTGTCTCGTCTCCCTATTCCTAATGTCTCTGGCTGCAGTTAAGAGCATCACTCGACAGAACACTCATATCACGGCCGCACACAAAAACGCATACACGAATATACCAGCACATGCACTCCCGCACGCGCACACAAACAAACACGCACGCACGCACACACATACATACACACGCACGCACGCACGCACGCACGCACGCACAAACACACCGCCAATAAATATAAACGTGATTTACATACACATAGAGCATACATAGGACATAGGCTATACAAGACATCATAATCCTATTTAATGTTTGTGTGTGTGAGTGTTTGTGAGTGTGCATGTGTTTGTGCGTGTGTTGAGCGCTCATGTATGCACGCAGGCATGTGTAGGTGTGTGTTGTTGCCGTGCGTGCACGCGGATGTGCGTGTACCAACGCCAGATAGGAGCTAACGTATTCAAAGTTCGTCCATTTGACTCCTCCCTCTGGGCTATTAGAGACGCTTGAGTCAACATAGACCCACCTTGTTGATAACCATGCCGACCATGCCGTTCCATGTGTTGTTTCCGTCGAGTATTCCCCACTGTCCGTCTGGTGGTTCGACAACTTTGTACCTGCAGACGACGTTATCATCCGTTAGCCAGCTAATCACTTTGCACAGAGCGCGACAGGACTTTGCGGAGAATATTATGGCATCATTTGCAGTGATACAAATGATGCCATAATATGTCTCCATTTTATCCGAAGTTTCTGAACGGAATGACAAACATGTGTTTCCTGTTTTCGTCAACCGTCGCTTATAAAACCTGTGTTATAATACCTATATTATGACACCTGCGTTATAATACCTGCGTTATAACACCTGGGTTATAACACCTGTGTTATAACACCTGCGTTATAACACCTGCGTTATAACACCTGCGTTATAATACCTGCTTTATAATACCTGCGTTATAATACCTGCTTTATAATACCTGCGTTATAATACCTACTTTATAATACCTGCGTCATAATACCTGCGTTATAACACCTGCGTTATAACACGTGTGTAATAACACCTGTGTTATAACACCTGTGTTATGTGTTATAACACCTGTGTTATAATACATGTGTTATAATATCTGTGTTATAATACCTGTGTTATAATATCTGTGTTACTTTCGTGGTGGAGAAAGATGGCCAACAAACTGTTCATGAAATATGTACGCAAGTTAGCTATAACATAATAATAATAATAACCTTAATTCTTTTATAACATGGGTGTGTGCAACATATCATATTGTAAGAAAGCTTCGAATTAATTCACACAGTAATAGTTGTAGATATGTAAAAACTTGGGACGTATTACAAATAATAATAGTAAAATATGCTGTGTAACATGTTAAAAACGATGAACATTTTACAGATGTGTAAAATATTTTTCAAAAATACATACTAATTAAACTGCATTTCTGGGTGGCTCCTACGATAGCGACCAGTTTTGATCTTAGTAGGAGTCTCCCATCCCACAGCAATTTTTATCTTTCGTTTTTTGCAAAATGTATATTTTGCTGACTACATATCTTCAGTTGTATTGTATTTTTCCCATTTCGATATTGTTACATATGCCAGTATATATATGTGTGCATATATATATATATATATATATATATATATATATATATATATATACATCATTTGTATAAATGCTGTTGGGAAAGTAAAAGTATCCTTATCCTTGTCCTGTATACACAAATTAAAATAGGCAATGTATTTCTAATTTCTTCAGTATTAAAAAAGGTAGAAAATATATAATAATGTAATTGTAAATACAATGTGAGAAAAGTAAAACACATTAAGTGGAACACGTAAATATCTTTAGCAGCTTCTTGAATGGCTGCAAATATGTTATTGTTACGTAGGATAGTGGGCAGTGTGTGTCCAGCGCAGACAAAAGATCGGCAGCCGAGTAGTACTAAGTTCACTTGTAGAACGTCTAGGTGAGGTGGGTGTATCCACGCCGTACACATGTCGTCGGGTACATCGAGGAAGACGATCCATGACGCGAACAAAGGAATGGAAGACGTGGACTTAGAAGGAATAATCAAGGATGCGCAGAGATCGTGGACCGGTGTATCAATTACACAAGTGACTATCTGTTGCGCATTTGTCGTTCACAACGTGCGATTTGAAATCTCAATTGGTAATAACGCCGGTGGTGTCAACAGAATGAAGATCGATATAGGAATTAAGGATAACGGTGAAACGAATGGCTTAATCGGTAACTGAATATATAACATTCCCGGAATTATGCGCATGCGATAATGTTCTCATATTCCGTTTTGTTTATTATGTTTCTTGTTTGGTTCGTACGCTGGCTTAGCAGTTGCGGCAGCTGTGGTGAGCTGACATGTAATCCAGGTCTCCACTAAAGAAACAGTTGGGCGTCTATATTCTCGGGTATTCAGTGACGTTGATTGCTTTCTTAAATTGTCGTCTAGCCGCTGATATGAGACAGCAGTCAGTTTTGTTGTCGGTGATCGTTGCAGCGTTTCTGGTCTCCTTGGAAGAGTTGTCCAATTACTTTCTTTATATTTTTGCAGCACAATAAATATTAATTAACTGACATCGTGGGTGAAATACGTGAACATGACATACATCGTTTTTCGAAAAATAAAAGCCCTCAAAGCTGACGCCCCCAATTTATGACACATCCCGTTAACTTATTTTGAAATGCTGGCGTGTTCGGCAATACACACTGTGTCAGCATCTGTTCATTAATGTTATTACTTGAAAGATGTAAAGAACACATTAACTCTACGTGCTTATACGTTGCAAAATGTCTCGCAAGATTCATATATCTTCATAAAGTTTCACTTTCCTTTGGACGCTTTGTGTAAATTGTTTTATCATATCTTGACACAAGAAGGAATTCAACAAGAAATATCAGATGGAATGTCTGACGGGAAGACGGGGGCATCATCAACAGCCACGTGAATAACACGGATGGGGCACATGATGTAGTCTACGATGACTGAACTGACGCGTGGATATCCGCATTCACGACTGGCACTAGGCCCTACTGCCCACGAAGAATCGTCACCACCGTGGTATGACGTCGTGGAAGAAACACGAAGGTTGAAGTGGCTAGTCCACATCATCACAATGAGTGAAGACGGACACGTGCGCCTACTGGCAACAACTCCGCAACGACAAGCAGTATGACCCCGGCTCGCCCATGACGGAAATTAGACGTCAGATCACCGAATGCCTCGGGGATTCCGCAGCCGATTCTGAGCAATTCCGCGCTAATGCGTGAACCAAACCTGTTCCCCTGGGACTTATGCTGCTTTATTAAGACCTGGCGAGAAAGGAAAACACAAGGAGGAGTGACAATAGCCAAATTTAAGAGAGGATGTGACTTAACAGCTAGGTATCATCGACGTTTCAGTACCAGTTCCTAATATCGTATATTGATTACAAGAAGATGATCTTCTACCTGAAGTTGAGGTCGCTGGCAAGGAGATCGAGTAGGTCAAAAGTAATGCCCGTCCAGTGGACATCTCCGTTGTCCAGCACAACCTTCGTCTGGAAGATGGAAAACTGAAGAAAGAAGCAATTAAGAGCTTTAAGGCAGGTGGAAATATCAAGTTTACAAAATCCAAAGGCAATGTCATAATGATAACGACGCACGAGACATTGGTTAAATTAAAACACAAAGTGAATGCCAAACATTTGTTTGTCTGTTACCCTTGTATCAGCAAGTTAGCTCCGCAGTGTGGCAGCTCGACCTCTTAGGAACACACACATATACACGAAGTTAAGTTTGAAATATGTATCAGCACGTTTGACGAGCTTTTAAAATAATATATCTACCAGTCGCTTCTGGTAGATATATTATATATATAACAACTGCAATGATGGAACCAGGCGCTGTGCCAAGGCTGTGGGAGTGACATGTTTCGTCTTAGTCTTAGGTCTATGTATTATCTTTGTTAGCTCAGAGTGATATAAATATCATACACAACAACTTTTATTAATTTTTTTATCGGACTCGAACGTAGCACCGCTTACTGAACGGTTAGCTAGTGGCCTTTTGCTAGACACTAGATTTGGAGTTGACGCTAAATCTGGCGTCAACTTTCGGATCTCGCGTTGGCGTACGGACTTAGTTACAGTTGCTAATGGACTCTCTTACCTCTAGCGTCGTAACAATGAACAGCTGATTTCGGAAATCAGTTTTTGAGTTTGGGAAAAGTTCATCACGCATGTTTAGTGGCCAGGACGATAGCGATGTCCCGACGAGATTCATAGTAGGCGTGTAGTTGGATACCCTCTCGACCGAGCTGTATATGGAGTATTCGATGGTGTCAGTTTCGTTGTAGTTTGACGTCAGACTTGTCTAGAAGTAACCACAACCATCAGGTGTCATATCTACGAAACCACGATAACCGAATTGCATGAACTGTACCATTGGTCACCAGTACTGTAAACGAAAGATTATTGGATTTTTTGGCGGTTCATCGTGCTATTTAACATGTCCTCTTCGTTTAGCAAATAAAGATGGCGCCCTGTGCGACGAAATATGGCTACCTATTGTATTGCCGCCCACAGAACACTATCGGAGTTGTTTAGCAGTTACATATTTAAGTGGTGTATATATCATGCCCGCATCCAACGTAATGTCGGGAAAATTTGTTATGAAGGCTTCAGACTCTAAATTGACGACACTTAATTAACGTTTGCTTATTTCATGTATATTTTGGAGTAATGTTAACTTAGCCGGTTAACGCAACATTAATTCTATGTCACTAGTTTAGGTAAGAAATTAAGTATATCATATTTAGGGTCGGCTTCTATTACAGAAAAAAATGGTAAGGCATATATTTTTTGAGACATTTTTGATTGAAATACACGACAGTGGGATACGTATTTTTGATTTGTTTCCACATTGGTAGTGTTTACCAATAGATTCACGAGATACAGCTTACTCATACGTACCTGTATGTTCGCCAGGAGGCGCACCGTGGAGTTGTGGGAATGCCGGGAAGTGCAACTACTTCCCGCGACAGCGGCGGAGAGTCGCCAACCTTCGTGGTTCGTAACATCTTCACCGATGACATGTGAGAATCGACGGATGTTCTCCTGTCAAACAGTTGCATGGGATCAGTTGTAAAAGGAGCGGCAAGCATGCCGTGTCTAGTTCGCGTTAATTTCAAGAAATAGTTGGGTTGGGATATATGTGCAGAGACAGTAAATATGGGACCGACCTGCTGGATTTCTTCCCAGGAATCCCCGATCTGCGTCTCCGGTGTGACGATAGCGATGTTGTCAGTGAACTTGAGCACGGTCATAACCTCTATTATCGTCCTGTCGTCGCCGTAGATCAGCCAGTGCTGGTCCATGCGCCGCAGGTCGAAGTCGACGGCCTACACAGCGACATGGCAGTGAAGTGTGATTAGATGACGACAAGCGGCGAGTCAGGGAGAGAGGAAGGGAGTGAGTGAGTGAAGGAAGGAATGAGGGAAGGGGGAGGAAGGGAAGGGGTGAGAGAGAATGAGTGAGTGAGCGAGTGAGACAGAGAGTGCGAGAGAGTGACAGAGAGAAGCCAGAGGGAGAGAGAAGCGGACGGAGGAATGGAGGAAGGGAGGGAAGGAGGGAGGGAGAGAGTGAGAGAAAGAATGAGAGAGAGAATCAGATAGCGATAGAGAGAGATAATGAGAGAGAGAGAGAGAGAGAGACGCAGGAAAAAAAGAGATGACGCTAATGAAATTGGTGTTACTGCAACATATTAAAACAAAATAAAACGAGAGTAACGAGTCTTTCTGTTGGCGTCACGGTTGTGTGTCAATATTTTTAATTCGTACTAATTCGATCGCGCTACACCAGAGTTTAATCAGCCAGCTAAATGCATTGCTTCTGCAGCGATTACAACTAATTACAGAAAAGCACATCGGCGAAACGCCAGCGACATCTGCTGATTATCTTTGTTTTATCATTCAGCAATTCCACACGCCATTAGTGTCTCTTAAAAACCATGACCGATTTGCTATAATGTAAGCCTATACTCAGTTTGGTACAATAATGATATATCTCTCTCGCGCTCGCGCGCGCGTGCGTGCGTGCATGTGTGCGTGTGTTTGCGCTTGCAAGTGCACGTGTGCGTGTGTGTTACTTGTATATCGTACTCTTCCGGATTATATGATTAGTGTGTCTGATAATTACATACGCACGCACGCACGCACGCACGCACCCACGCAGTCGGTTGGAGCATTATCACCTTTTGCAATAGAACTAACTTTGTTTTACCCTTTTTATGTCGTAACACGTACTGGAATACGACACATGTGAAATTGTCGTACGCGCTTTGATTGGCCTTAAATATGCTAGAAAAGAAGCGCGATTAAAACAAATTGAGACAAATTTGGAAAGTCATCTAGAGATTATAATTACATGTATGCAAATATATAATTTCACGAAGACAAGCATGACTGGGTTGGTGACAGTGTCGAGGGATGGCGGAAGTGGAAGTGTAATTAGAACTTACGTATTTGAGAATCTCCACGACGATGGTCGTTCGACATAACAGAATGACCGGCAAGTGCCCAGCGCTTGACCCGTTAACATGTGACAGCGCCGATATTATATCATTGTCTTGCACCTCGAAGAGTGAAATAGTGATTCTGGCATCTTTCAGTAAGTGTACGATTAAATTGTCCAAGCAAGAGTTCATCACTGAAATAAGAAGATCAATACAATTTGACATATATTGTGTATAACTATATTAGTACATCATCCTTATAGGTTTTCTGATTAAGAGCAGGTTTCTTGCTAAATTAGTGTTTCGTTTTTGAAATAATCAAGACAGTCTCATCAAAAGACATTTGAAAGCATCCATTTATTTTTGACACTGATCACGTAATAAAGTTTTACAGTGAACCTATACAATAGTGACTTTCAAGATGACTTCATCGGTATTAATGACAACTTGATCGATTGACGTCATCGTACACGTGTGAAAGTTGGTGATTCCCTTCGGTTGCTCAACCATTGCTTTTATTCTTGTCGCTTCTTTTACAAGTTTTTTCGACTTATTGTGTATTTTCCCAATCTATCATATTGCTCTCTATGATCATATGGTTTGTAAAGGTTTCTGTGTTTATGGCGGACTGTGATCGTTTTTTTTTGGCTCCTGATTTATTTTAGGATATGCTAATAAAAACTCCATTAGATAAACATAATTATCCTGAATGTCCATTAATTTACATGAGTTTGTCAGTGGTGTATACGTGATATAAACATTATCGTTATTATTATGCAATCAGGATCTTACTGGCGCTGTTGTCGTACAAAACGTTCACGGCCGTCCACCGGTGAAACGCGACCAACTCCGCGAACACCCGGCCCATGTCAGTCGTGCCGGCCGTCACGTGACATACGTATCCGTCGCAGCCTCGTTCTGACATCGCGCATGCGCTCGGTGCGAAGTTGATGAATGGCGTCCGTGCATGGTTCAACGCAGATGACATCATTTGTAGTTCGCCGCAATTGACAGCAGCGAAGAAGGCTGATATCTCTCCAGTGGATACAGCGCGACACACTGATTGGACACGCGAAAAGTAGTTGTATTGCTGAATATAGTACAGGAAGTATAAATATAGTTTTTAGGTACTGTGATTTAAAATATATTACGTTTGACCATCGTCGATATTCATATATCCGCCATTTTTAAAGATGGCACCCGTCAAAGCATATTATTCCCATTTAAGAATGATGTAACACAAAGCCACATAATTGATGTCAAAATTGACTTTTTCAGGTGTGAAAACACCAAATGATACTGTAGAGGCCACCATTTGTTAATTTTAGTAGGATTCTCCTAATTTGTACAACCTTAATTTTCAAATTAGCATAGGACAATGTTTAGTATTGGAAATATAAACACGTAAATACACGGTAATCTATAGGACAGGCCATGCACATAAAACGTTAGGCGAATTACATTTACTAACAAAATGCCCGTCCTCCGGTTTGTGCCACATACACTGTACGATACACACAGACGCCAAATACGGTATCATGGAATATACGTAAATGACGTTTGTTATGTTGTAACCCTCAACGTATAACGTGCTCAACTGACCGGCGGATCAATCGCATGGCTCGGAACCAAGCGTAACGTCGTCACCAATCGATTTACGTCTATCTAACAATTTGTATAACCCGAAGCCATTATAAACCCTTAATAAACCGGGAATTTCGAGAAAAAAAAGCGTTAGTTTTCTTCCGAGAGATCGTAGATTAAACCCTTGAAAGGTTGGCGGTCGAAGATTAAGCTCTCCATGAGGAAAACGTTGACATACCCACATACATATTCTAACTATAATCAAGCTCGATTATAGTTAGGTTTGGGAGGGAGGGAATGAGAGAGGGAGGGAGGGGAGAGAGAGAGAAAGAGAGGGGGAGAGAGAGGGAGAGAGAGGGAGAGGGGGGAGAAAGAGAGAGAGAGAACATTTGTAAGCTTGGAAGCCATTAAAGACAAGACGTATTCTTACCGTTGACGAAGTATTTGAAGTAGCCGTCGTGAGACGACAGGTTGAAGCGGCCCGCGTCACTTATCACAAACGTCACATTTGCCTCCCTTGACGCATCATTTAACGTCGCCAGAAGTTCGGGAAGTTCTCCACCGCTCCGCCCGTACACCGCCCCTGGAAAAAGAGTAAAGCATTGATTAGTATTTACACGTGATGTTTTAAAGGTTGGTTGTCTGTTTCGTGGCCCGGAACCAGGCTGGGTGATGATTATTAACTGGCATCAACGTACAAATGTACGTACGTACATACAGACATATAGAGAAGCATACATATCACATACAGGTATACATACTTACATACTAATGTACGTCCAGACACAAATGCATACATATACGTGCGTGCGTGCGAAAAATGGACAATAGGTGGCAGCACTGGTGTTTCTCAATAAGACACTAGATGGGAGAACTATTACTTACCAAAAAACGAAAAACAAAATTTTATACCAGTCACTAACAATGATAAAAACAACATCGCGACGGATTCTATGGAAGCTTTACGCTATCATGACTAAATATATCAAAATATGCATGAAAATAAGCCTGTCTGTGTTAATATTTTTTGAAATGGCAAATATGCGTGAGGTTTATAGGTTCATGCGTGAGAGCGTGATATGGACGCTAAATGCGTGAGACTCACGCTAAATGCGTGAGACTTGGTAGCTCTGCGTACGTATAATAATAATACATTCCGACATGCAAACAGACAATCCGATCGCAAACACCCAACTGCCTTTGGCGAGAGCAGCAGCGGCAGCAAAATTAGTTATTTATTAGTAGTAATAATAACAAGCGCATACTGTC
The DNA here is from genome assembly GCA_020002185.1 of Paraescarpia echinospica. Lineage (NCBI taxonomy): Eukaryota > Metazoa > Annelida > Polychaeta > Sabellida > Siboglinidae > Paraescarpia > Paraescarpia echinospica. The sequence goes on along the minus strand of CM034534.1, from coordinate 31,494,365 downwards.
AATACAGATGTATTTATATAACAGAATCCTTTACAAAGACGTCACTCGGACGTGATTGCTGCTTGGCCACTAACGGAAACATCGGTGACCGATGGTGTCGACAAAACCTTGGGAAAGTGACCTGGGACTACGTCCATCAAGTCCAGTCAATAGCTGCCAGTCTTCCGGTTATTGTCCTATATAAAGTCACTTTTATTGAAGCATTCAATGGCGTTGTTACGGAGCTCAGCCCTTTCGTCTAGCAGCTAACTACAGGAAGTTGTCACTCTTTGTCTGCACTAGAAGAACATTGCATTAGTTGCCACCGTCAACGTGTGCAAGCCAGGTTGACACAGTTCATCAAGTTGTGGTGCATTGTCATCATCATTATGCCAATGGTATATTTCGTTTAACTTGTTGAGAATGGTGCAGTTAGCGAGAAGCTACTGTATTCGCATATTCCGGATGGTAGGCAGTTTAGCTAAAACCTATATCGTTTAAACGATCGTACAGAGCGATTCGAACCCGACGTTTACCGGCGGGCAGAGTGCTGCAGCAGGATCCGATTGACCAGAATAACGACCAATAATAGATTCGCTGAATAAATAATATATTAATAATCTGTGCCACCATGACCCAAGGTATTGACATACTCAACAACGAACACAGCAGCTCGGGCCTCCAGCTTCCAATCATCAAGATTACATTGTCTCCCAAGTGATAGAATTACATTTCGACGTGAGGTGTGTCAAGGTAATCTACGTGGCGCCCAAAGAAGAAACATGTCATGGATACAACGAACATTTCTGTCATCGCTGCATGATAATTTTAAGCTTACTTTGCACACAAAAAGACACACGTCAGGGATTCCTCGTCACATTCATCCGTTGACATGTAACCAATGAGATCTACATTTGCAATGAACACGCGAAAACTATTGATGGACCTCTTCCCTTCGTCTTGAATGAGAACATATTTGCCCAGATACACCCTGTAATACTTTTTATATGACGTTTAATATATAATTATTAGCTAATTTAATATGTTATATTTTTTATATTCGCCTACGTGGATGTTTTAACTGCAGATCATTCGACCTTCTTGTATTTAATTCCCTGAATGTAATTTGATTAACAAATTAACAGGTTATGATGGTCGCTATTACCTTCCGAATTTGGTGCATTTTACCGGTGCCACATAATTCATGTTTAGTAGATTACACAAATTATATAACACACTTTCCACCTCTGGTTTGTTCCAAAACATGTTGCATAACGAAACAATGTTGCGTTTGTATTTTATATGTTTCTCCCTAGGCTTAAAAAGGGTAAGTTCTTGCATTGTGCGGCACCCAGTACTTAGCACAGCTCAAATCGCTTTACAGTTATTGCTGCGCGAAAACTATTCAAACACAAATATCCACGACTGTCAATAACCAGGTACTCACATATACAGCCAAGTGTACTGGAGCAACGAGGAGTGAATAACTTGCTCTAGATTCGAAATGGAACAAGACGATTCGAACCCTGAATCTCCCGAATGAGATTCCGGTGCTCTACATACCACGTGTCCGCGCCACACAAAGACAGCTGGTCAACTGTCCAAGGGGTTCGGCACCAATATAGTAATGATGTATCTAGGATTTCGTAAATGGAAGGCCAATGGAGGTCAAGGGGGGTCAAGGGGGTCAAGGGGGGTCAAGGGATCACTGTCACTCATTAGTTTTTCATGCTAAGATGTATTGGTAACCTATGCCACTTCAAGAAAGACGTTGACTATATTATTTTGAATAATAATAAATAAACGTTTTATTATCTTTCTTTGCGCTCTCCAATAATAGTAGGCATCCTGCAGTCTTGTAAGACTATGGATCTGTGCCCTGGTGTCGAAGATCAGTTATTGGCTGGACAGCGTCTGTTGTGGATGTAGAGGCCAATTCTTGAGTGACAGTCTTTATTGCATATGCTGCACTTGAAGGCCCTCTTGGCTCTGTTCTCAGCCTGGGTGTTTTTTCTGCGGTTGCGTTTTTCTTCTGCTAGCCTGCGGAGAGTATCCTCTCCTCTTTTGAGACCCCTGTGTAGTTTCTGCCTCCATGTGGATCGGTCTCCAGCAAGATCCTCACAGTTGTCCTTGAAGCACATATGGGGCGTCCTGCAGCTAGCTCTCTTTCCAGAGGCCAGGCTCTCCGTAGAGGATGTCTTTTGGAAGTCTCCCATCTTCCATCTGATGCACATGGCCGAGCCAGCGGAGGCGGCGTTGCCTGACCATGGTCACGTGACTTGGCACGTGATAGGACCTCTGTATTGGGGACTCGGTCTTTCCAGGAGTGTACTCAGCACGCAGGCGTTGTACACTGTTACCTTTGCGTGCTCTGTCAGCAATTTGTTATTCCACACTCTCTTTGTCACCCGGGCAAGTGTTGAGGCCGCTCGCCCAATCCTTCTGCTGATTTCTGCTTCTAAGGAGAAGTTGTCAGCAATGGTGGACCCGAGATGGTGAAGAGGTGGGCGACCTCTAGTTCATAATTATTTATGGTGATGGCTGGAGGAGTGATGACATCCTGTCCCATGATGTTAGTCTTTCTCAAGCTGATTGTCAGTCCGAAATCCATGCATGCCTTTGCAAAGCGGTTCATGAGTTTTTGTAGCTCGTCCTCAGTATGCGTGATGACTGCTGCATCATCCGCAAACAGAAAGTCTCTGACGAGGGTCACGTGCACCTTGGTGTTCACTTTTAGGCGAGACAAGTTAAATAATGTCATTAAATAACAGACCATCCCTGCTCACAAGGTCGAAGGCTTTGGTAAGATTGATAAAGGCAATGCACAGCGGCTTCTTCTGTTCCCTGCATTTCTCCTGTAACTGTCGAAGCGAAAAGATCATGTCAATAGTTGATCTATTTGCTCTGAAGCCACACACACACACGCACACACACACACACTCTCTCTCTCTTTCTCTCTCTCTCTCTCTCTCTCTCTCTCTCTCTCTCCCTCTCTCTCTCTCTGTCTCTCTCTGAACAAGGTTAATAGATTCAATATGATTTATTTCAGAAGGTTCAACGAAGACGTACAGTCTTGTAGCGATCTGTAGCAGCTCGCTTGACATTGTCAAGCGCATAACGCGCGACCGCACCTGTGCCCTCGCCGACAGCCGTACATATATCGATGGCACCTCGCATGTTTGGTGATGTAGGATCACATCAGATGCAGGGCCAGTATTTGGTCGTAGGGGGCACATCGATCCTAGCAGTTCCCCGTTATAGACCCGATAGGGTTTTTCAGTACAGTGTCAATATATAGTCGTTTTACATATGTCCAACGCAACGTGTTGAGGTTATAACAATTAACTGATTAATGATATTTTTCAAAGGAACGTTACACACGTCATACGCACACGCACGCACACGCACGCACACGCACACGCACACACGCACACGCACACGCACGCACATTCACGTACACGCACGCACCCATACGCACACGCACACGCACACGCACACACACGCACATTTCACACACACATACACACACACACACATAATAATGATAAATTTTCCTATTTCCCCCGAACAATAAAAGATTGGATTTCCTTACTAGATGCAATGGTCAACATTATAGAGCCACAGAAATTCAGACAAGCCTTAATACACGACTAATAACCTAGCAAGCGCATTCAACCCTGACGGTATGACTCCTAAGGAATGTTGGCCAGTACTCAACCAAGACAAGACACGACACAGACACACGCACGCACGCACGCACGCACGCACACACACAGACACACACACACATACACACACTCACATACACCGACACAGCATAGCCGATTGACACCAACATTAGATTTGTGTCTCTTTGAATAATAAATTATCCCTCGAACGTGTGATTAACGTTGACAATTCGATAATGGCATAGTGTTAATTGAACATCTGATGACACACCGCTTTACCCTACTACGTTGTGGCGTTATGTTGACTGACTAGCGGCAACAAGGGGTGGGCACGCAGAAAGGTTAACATTTAATCTAATGCCATATGCCTAATTATGTTACCATCTATATTTATGACTACAAACGACTCAGTTATAACCATAGTTCGTGCCTGCTTGACACTTCAAACCTAAGAAACAAACAAACAAACAAATGAACAAACACATTATCTAACTAACTAACTAATTAACTAGCTAACCACTTCGTAACACTGACTTATGGTGTTACGAACATATTGCCTTTCGTCAACTAACTTCCGAAATGCCAGTTGCGGACACCATCACTAAACGCCCAAATGTTTAGTGTCACGAAGAACCTGTTCAAGGAGATTTACATTCTGCTATATACAATGGGGTGACGACACTACAAGCTACATTACAGCATGACTTGAGTTTTGTTAGTTTACATAATTTCTAATACATAATGATAGTCACACCAGGAGAGATACAAAAATGGTCATCGAGAAAAAACAGTTATTAAATAAATAAATAGGAAAAGAAGCAACGGTAGGCCAACTATTTGTCCAATTACTTAAATATAGACATACGTCTACATAACAAATAATAATGCAATGATGAAAGCTGTGTTTGTGTTTGGATGTGTATTACACACACGCATGCAGTATACCCTATGCCTAACACGGGTGCAGTTGCGATTTCATAATCGCGCGCGTGCGATCACACCAACAATAATTGTATGGCCATTATGACGGGGCATCACATACAGCTGACCTTTAATAAAAAAGGAACACGACTTTTTACTTTAGGTCTCTAGCTCCCCAAATCACGCAGTTTCACTGTACCCCTTTGGCTGTGACTTTAACAATGCGTCTGAGGAATTAGACGAGAGAAGTTCAGTATTAAAGTCAAACAAAAGGCAATTGTTCGAGCCTCTCTCTCTCTCTCTCTCTCTCTCTCTCTCTCTCTCTCTCTCTCTCTCTCTCTCTCTCTCTGCCGCTCTTTTCCCCTCTCTCTATCTCTCTATCTGAACAAGGTTAATAAACCCAATATGTTTTTAGAACGTTCGACGAAGACGCATAGTCTTGTATCGACCTGTAGCTGCTCGCTTGATGTTGTCAAAGGCATAGCGCGCGACTGCACCTGTGCGCTCGCCGACAGCTGTACATATAACGATGGTACCTGGCGTGTTTGGTGATATAGGATCACATCAGTATTTGGCCTTAGGGGGCACATCGATCCTAACAGTTCCCCGTTATAGACCCGATGGGGTTATTCAATACAGTGTCACTGTATAATATTTTTACAGATGTTCAGTGCAACATGTTGAGGTTATAAAAGTTAACTGATCAGTGATATTTTTCAAGGGAACGTTACACACGTTACACACGTTACACACGTTACACACGTCACACACACACACGCACAAACACGCGCACATACCACACACACACACACACACACACACACACACACACACACACACACATACACACACGCGCGCGCGCACACACACACACGCACACTGACCAGAGCATAGCCGATTGACACAAACATTAGATTTGTGTCGCTTTGAATAATAAATTATCACTCGCACGTGTGATTAATGTTGACACTTAGATAATGGCATAGTGTTAATTGAACATCTGATGGCACACCGCATTACCCTACTACGCTGTGGCATTATGTTGACTGTCTAGCGGCAACGAGGGACACGCAGAAAGGTTAACATTTAATCCAATGTATTATGCCTAATTATGTTACCACCTATATTTATGACTACAAACGACTCAGTTATAGCCATAGTTCGTGTTGCCTGCTTGACAATTAAAACCCAAGAAACAAACAAACAAATGGACAAACAAACTAACAAAATTACTAATTAACTGGCTAATCACCTAACCATTTTATTGGTGCAAATATGTCGAGACGAGTCCATAGATCACGTATTATGGTTTCATCAGCGTCTAGACGACACTGTAGATAAACAGACTTTACGCGAAATGTTGTGCAATGTTTGTTTGTTATAAAAAAAAACGCTAGGTATACCACGTTGTAGAAAGTCTGCTGCGCAAACATGTGGTTTGAGTACATATCATGCAGGTGTTTAGAGGTGGTATCTTATCAGCCTTGTGGTATGTCATTATAAAGGTTGTAGGACCACGGTAGGTTGTAACAAAATACAAATAATTCAATACTTCTGCTTTACATAAATATTGGCAGAAGTACCACAGGTAGTACGCAGACGGCGTATTGATTGTGATTTAGCAGCGTACATTTGTATCGATTGTGGTTAATTTGTGGTTACGGAATGAGTCAAACATGGCTGTCATTTACATGCGTTTTCAATGAATGAATCCCATTCGACAATTAATGATCGCTGCTCATTTGGTTATGCCAAAGAACCAACGTAACAAGAACGAGTTACGCCTACTTTATTTGATTCCCCTTCGACACAGGGAGCCCTATACATGCGTCACTGGGCTCGACGACACTATGGATCCATAAAGATCGTCCGGAAATTGGAATGTGTGTCATTAGAAATATTTCGCAGTGTCATTACGATAATTGCCGCCAGTATCGCTCGTCGTCTGTCACGGAAATAAACGAGCCGAGAGCGGTGGCATTTGGTGGATGTCGCGTGCTGTAGATAAATGATGTCGTGCGGTGTTGTTGCAACGGTCAACGCACGTCATTGGTGCCACAGGTGGTACGCTGGACAGTCTTACCCGGTCAGATGACCACTAGGAATACGATAACACCGATTTGCAATGTCCTGTGACTAGAATCTGATTAACTTTCTGCAGTCTCCGATTGCTTCTCGGTGTACAGTTAGAATCGATTACGTCAATGTTTAGATTCGAACAATTGTAAATTTTCAATTACAGCGGGACCTCGCTATTGATGTCACCCTTGGGACTGAACAACATTTACCCGATTAATGAGTTGACCGCATTAGTGGTAGTACTTGTGTGTACGTTATAAACTAATTTCGGACTGTCATAGGGTGACCTTAATGGAGAGGTGGCTGTATTACTGAGGTGACCGTAGAGTGAGGTTCGAACATACTAGGTTCCTATATGTGTTCTTCTCCACCAGTCCATTGCCATACAATCTGCTGATGAGATCACGAAAGGACGGCGACACGTCATGTGACCACCTTAAAACATTTTTGTTTTATTTTGTTTATATCAGTTATGTCCTTCTGTTACTGATATTGCTGTTGTTGCAAAAAAAAAACATACTGAGCTCTGTAAACTAATAGGTAACTTTCGTTGATAGGTAAAGACAAACCCTTATGGTTTCTCAGATATGATGTTGTAATTTTAAAGCTGCTAGTATCGAAACAATCACGTCTAACCTCCTACATTACAGGCCAATGGTGCCGTGGAAATGTTGCCGTGCGTTGCGTTCCATTAGTCATTCGATATCAAGATATCATGTTAATTAAATTCCGAGACCTGCTCAATAGTAATTTGCGATCGTAGATCAATCAATCTGTTATATGTTACAAATAACAATGAAGCTTTGCGTGTCTGGCTTTTCGGTAATGCTAACGTGTTAGAATGTAGGCCTACCACACAACTGCCATTTTTGAAAACTCACACTACGCCAAAATGGTTGTATTTCTGAAATGCATTCCCTAACATTGACATCTTCGCATGTTCATTGAAATGTTCGGTTAGTATTCTTATACAATAAATTAATATTAATTGCAACACCATCATATTATACAATAAACAAATGTTAATTGCAACGCCATCAAACAACATAATACTAAGATAACAGTAGCATTCTTTCAACATATTTATTCTTAAGAACATTATATTAATTAAAATAGCAAAACTCGAACATCAGACTGTTTCCCTTTAAAATAGATAGCGGAAGGGCAGGCGTGAACAACAAAGGGTAGAAAACAAACAAACAGTCAGGCAGGCAGGCAGGCAGGCAGGCAGGCAGGCAGGCAGGCAGGCAGGCAGGCAGGCAGGCAGGCAGGCAGGCAGGCAGGCAGGCAGGCAGGCAGGCAGGCAGGCAGGCAGGCAGGCAGGCAGGCAGGCAGGCAGGCAGGCAGGCAGGCAGGCAGGCAGGCAGGCAGGCAGGCAGGCAGGCAGGCAGGCAGGCAGGCAGGCAGGCAGGCAGGCAGGCAGGCAGGCAGGCAGGCATACAGACAGACAGATAGACAGACAGACAGAAGAATAGGAACAAGAACAAGAAGAAGGAGAAGAAAAAGAAGATTTTGAAAACGAAGGAGAGGAAGAAAAAGAAGACTAATAAGAAGGAGAAGTAGACGAAGAAGAATGAAAAGGAGAAGAAGAACATTTAGGCAAACAAAGAACTGTTCCACGCACCAATTGTCACGACCCGACTGGTTGACATTGTCTCAATGGCCACTGCGTCGACTATTTCGCATTGTCCCAACAACATGAACACCAACGCCAGCACATGTTCCCACGCCATACTCCAACAGACCGCAACTTGTGCTGCTTCGTTCTGGACAACACAACGACACACGTAGTCGTTCTACGCTGACCTTAATCAACTGCTTTGTGTTCTTGCTGCTTCAAGTTCCGTCGCTAACGGCAATCTGTCCACAGATTGTTCGGTTGCTGCAGTAGCAACGGATATACATAAACGATGGGTGTCGTCTTCACTGCCGCTGCTTGTTCTACGGCAGCAGGTTGCCCCATGGACTGCAGGTGAACCACTGGAAACTGCCAACTGGCGACCCTCTGATTGACCAATCAATACGTCTACTGAAACATCGATTGGCATCCGGGCAAACAATGTCCGTAACGCCGTGCTGGTAGGCAATAACCAATCCACATCGTGTCATTGTGATGGAAACAAATCGTTTAGAGGAACTGACCCCACTTTTTACAAGTACCATGTTGCTAGTCAACAGCCTTGACCTTAGACTATATTAGGTAACACGTTCCACGATCTAAGCTAAGCAAGCTAAGCATAGTGTAAGTTGCACATACGAGCTAGCAAGTCATAGTGTAAGTTGCACATACGAGCTAGCAAGTCGTAGTGTAAGTTGCACATACGAGCTAGCAAGTCGTAGTGTAAGTTGCACATACGAGCTAGCAAGTCGTAGTGTAAGTTGCACATACGAGCTAGCAAGTCGTAGTGTAAGTTGCACATACGAGCTAGCAAGTCGTAGTGAAAGTTGCACATACGAGCTAGCAAGTCATAGTGTAAGTTACACATACGAGCTAGCAAGTCGTAGTGTAAGTTACACATACGAGCTAGCAAGTCATAGTGTAAGTTGCACATACGAGCTAGCAAGTCATAGTGTAAGTTGCACATACGAGCTAGCAAGTCATAGTGTAAGTTGCACATACGAGCTAGCCAGTCATAGTGTAAGTTACACATACGAGCTAGCAAGTCATAGTGTAAGTTACACATACGAGCTAGCAAGTCATAGTGTAAGTTGCACATACGAGCTAGCAAGTCATAGGGTAAGTTGCACATACAAGCTAGCAAGTCATAGTGTAAGTTGCACATATGAGCTAGCAAGTCATAGTGTAAGTTGCACATACGAGCTAGCAAGTCATAGTGTAAGTTGCACATACGAGCTAGCCAGTCATAGTGTAAGTTACACATACGAGCTAGCAAGTCATAGTGTAAGTTACACATACGAGCTAGCAAGTCATAGTGTAAGTTGCAAATACGAGCTAGCAAGTCATAGTGTAAGTTGTACATGCGAGCTAGCAAGTCATAGTGTAAGTTGCACATACGAGCTAGCAAGTCATAGTGTAAGTTGCACATAGTGTAATGCACATACGAGCTAGCAAGTCATAGTGTAAGTTGCACATAGTGTAAGTTGCACATACGAGCTAGCAAGTCATAGTGTAAGTTACACATACGAGCTGCGAGCTAGCAAGTCATAGTGTAAGTTGCACATACGAGCTAGCAAGTCATAGTGTAAGTTGCACATACGAGCTAGCAAGTCATAGTGTAAGTTGCACATACGAGCTAGCAAGTCATAGTGTAAGTGGCACATACGAGCTAGCAAGTCATAGTGTAAGTTGCACATACGAGCTAGCAAGTCATAGTGTAAGTTGCACATACGAGCTAGCAAGTCATAGTGTAAGTTGCACATACGAGCTAGCAAGTCATAGTGTAAGTTACACATACGAGCTAGCAAGTCAAGTCATAGTGTAAGTGGCACATACGAGCTAGCAAGTCATAGTGTAAGTTGCACATACGAGCTAGCAAGTAGCAAGTCATAGTGTAAGTTGCACATACGAGCTAGCAAGTCGTAGTGTAAGTTGCACATACGAGCTAGCAAGTCGTAGTGTAAGTTGCACATACGAGCTAGCAAGTCGTAGTGTAAGTTGCACATACGAGCTAGCAAGTCATAGTGTAAGTGGCACATACGAGCTAGCAAGTCGTAGTGTAAGTTGCACATACGAGCTAGCAAGTCGTAGTGTAAGTTGCACATACGAGTTAGCAAGTCATAGGGTAAGTTGCACATACAAGCTAGCAAGTCATAGTGTAAGTTGCACATACGAGCTAGCAAGTCATAGTGTAAGTTGTACATACGAGCTAGCAAGTCATAGTGTAAATGGCACATACGAGCTAGCAAGTCATAGTGTAAGTTGCACATACGAGCTAGCAAATCATAGTGTAAGTTGCACATACGAGCTAGCAAGTCATAGTGTAAGTGGCACATACGAGCTAGCAAGACATAGTGTAAGTTGCACATACGAGCTAGCAAGTCATAGTGTAAGTTGCACATATGAGCTAGCAAGACATAGTGTAAGTTGCACATACGAGCTAGCAAGTCATAGTGTAAGTTACACATACGAGCTAGCAAGTCATAGTGTAAGTTGCACATACGAGCTAGCAAGTCATAGTGTAAGTTGCACATATGAGCTAACAAGTCATAGTGTAAGTTGCACATACGAGCTAGCAAGTCATAGTGTAAGTGGCACATACGAGCTAGCAAGACATAGTGTAATTTGCACATACGAGCTAGCAAGTCATAGTGTAAGTTGCACATATGAGCTAGCAAGGCATAGTGTAAGTTGCACATACGAGCTAGCAAGTCATAGTGTAAGTTACACATACGAGCTGGCAAGTCATAGTGTAAGTTGCACATACGAGCTAGCAAGTCATAGTGTAAGTTGCACATATGAGCTAGCAAGTCATAGTGTAAGTTGCACATACGAGCTAGCAAGTCATAGTGTAAGTGGCACATACGAGCTAGCAAGTCATAGTGTAAGTTGCACATATGAGCTAGCAAGTCATAGTGTAAGTTGCACATACGAGCTAGCAAGTCATAGTGTAAGTTGCACATATGAGCTAGCAAGTCATAGTGTAAGTTGCACATATGAGCTAGCAAGTCATAGTGTAAGTTGCACATATGAGCTAGCAAGGCATAATGTAAGTTGCACATACGAGCTAGCAAGTCATAGTGTAAGTTGCACATATGAGCTAGCAAGGCATAATGTAAGTTGCACATATGAGTTAGCAAGTCATAGTGTAAGCGTCTTCATTACTGGGAAACAAAATCGGGAAAAAGCGTCACAAAATAACTGCCAATTGGAAAACGCGGTTCGCTGGCTATAAGTACTAGTTTTGAAAAAAGTGTGCCATTTATAAATAATTTGCCTTTATGAAAAATAGTATTCGTTATTAAGGGATTTACCTTTTATATTTGGAATTTTGAAACGAAAACTTAGTAACCCCAAATTGTTGGCTTGACGGACAATGCCGCTGGAAAATCGCACCTTTCTCTGTTGTAAATCACGCATCAAGCAAACACGATCGAGTAAACACATATATTGTATATTTATAGTAGATTTTCCACGAGGTTTGCGCCGACGGTCGTCGGTCGGTGTGTGCTGGTAAAGTGCGCTGGCAGAAGTCGACGGTAGTCGATGGAACTAATTGCTATTTAGCCCCGACTACTTTTTACGCCGACCAGAGCCCCGAATTGGCATCAGTCGGTTGGTGTCAATCAGGTGTGCGCTTACCACACAATCGGAAACCATGGCTTCATTTTCACCGACCTAATTATTTCGTCATATGTTGCACATTCCCATGGCAATAAGAGTAAAATAGTTTTATCCATGTGAGAGTCACACAAGATATAACGTACACTATGCGCACTAATTGAAATATGGATAGTCCTTTATATAAGTAGTTGGTTTGATGCTAGTAATGAAGCAAATATACAGCAGACATAGTTATTTATACACTACCTAAGTATGCAATCCACATACACTATATTAATTCATGTATATTTAATACATACCATACTTATGTTTTCAAATAATATAAATTCTAGTAATTATATAATGCATGTGCACTGTGATCATGTAATATCATTGGGGTATGTTTAATAGACACCGTACACATGTTTTCAAAATTATATTCATGGGCATTGCCATTATGCACCATTACTGAGATTTACACTTTACGAATTGAGCAAAGTGCAGCACAATTACAATATGATTTTTACATTTTTTATTTTAATTATATCTAAGTATGCATGTGTACATTTCTGAATGTCTGCATGGGTATACGGATTTTTTTTATTTTTTTTTACCGCCTTTTACTGGGAGGGGGCAGAAATCCAACCATATGTCTGCCCTCCAATTACACAAACCTTTCACAGTCGACAAAAATACACATTAGTTGTCTCATAAAATTTACATTTCCACCCGCCATTGACGCTCGCCACAAAAAACAAACATTCACGGTCACATTTAATGAGGGCAGAACCATATGTCTGCCCCCCCCCCCGAGAAATTCCGGGGGGTAGCTGCCCCCCTTCACCCTGTTCCCGAGCCTATGCAACGATGTTACGGCGGTTTTAAACGAGATCAAGAACTTGACTTTTAGAAAATAGGGCAATTGTGTTCTTCTACGTTATTAAAGTGTGGGCCGGACGAATTTGCGGTGGGCTCAGTTTTTTGGGGATGGGTGGGTTGGATTTAAATATCGGGGATTTAGAGGTGGGTCAATTTCCAGTGTTCAGAACTATGCCAACAATATTATTTGGGTCAGATTTGGGGATCGCACACTTTATGTAGAAAGTGTTTTTCAGTGCAGCGCCGTGCCCATCAACTAGTATATAATATTGTAACATACTTTCACGGCGAGCACGCACAGACGGCATTGCTATTGGTTAAGCATGTTCCAATTGGTACAAATGCAATCTGCACTTTGCCCAGTTTGTTCGCTTTGGTAAGGGGAAAATCCCATACGATATGCAACGAGTTTCAAAAGAGGTGTAGATGTCCGTCTTTTAGGATGACCAACTGCGTATGTGTTAATGCTTCGGCAGAGGACGTACATATCTTGGTGGATAATGGTCATCACACGTCTTTGTACTGGCTCCAACTCACTTTGCTGACAGAGTGTGAGTGAATGGACAACGCAGTGCTAGCTTGCTTCAGAGTAGGACTTCTATGGAATGCATGCATTTGAGGTGGATCATTAGACAGCCAATTGTCTTCGTATGCTCACACGTCAAATTGTCGATAAAAGTGATAGCGAGTACAATTAAATTAAATTAACTTTGACACCACATATCGCTAAACATAAATTCAGGGATGTCTACAAAATACAAAAGTAAACATATATTATTTAAGTAAATATAATATTACAATACTTATATTAAATAATGTAAAGTAATATAAAATCACATTGGGATACATATATATATTCATACCAGGATAATATCTTCCATGTTGCTCTTGTCCTTTCTAGGACCTTATCTTCGCTGGCGTCTCACACCCAGGTCAATCACCGCGGCACACCTGAACAATATTCGTTTGGCCTCTTCGATCACCTTGGTGCTGTAGAAGTCCACGCACAACTTTACGAGTGCGTCATGGACGATAAGATCTATCTTATTGATTACGTAGCACAGGAGCTCATTACGTATTACCGACTTCGGGCAGTCTGGAATAGTACTCGCAGACCCGGTTTCAGGGACATCATCATAGCTTCGGAGCTCGTTGCCGTCGGCGCTCATTGCTGTCAACCCGACCCTCACAGGCCCCTCTGTTGACGTCTTCGCAGTCCTGACAGAGACGGTCGTCAGATATCCTCAGGGTGACATCGGCACGCTGCCGGTCACAACCTGAGAACGTATCTTTTCTGGTCGAAGTTATTTCCTTACGTGCGAAGGTGGGCGATAACCCAGGGCAATAACACAGGACTGTCAAAGTTTTCTGTCTACACTGCTCACCAACTTTCCCACAAGCGTCAACATCAGCATGCGCGTATTACAGATCAGTTGATCTCATCTGCTGCTTGTGGTACATATCCATTTCAAGCTGTATTACAACAATATCACAAATGAAAAACGACCGTTCGAAATACCGCATGTAGTCCGAACCGGAAACACTTACAAAGTCATTAAGATATATATATATATATATATATATAAGTATATAATTCATATTTTGTAATAACAGAAAGAACAGATTAAAGAGAACGATTTTCAGGTCCCTCCTAGAACGTCCACAATCACGTTGGGTTCTTAGCTCTAGTGGAAGAGAGTTCCAGAAGAATGGGACATAAAATGCGCGTGGGCCGAACCGTTCCAGGTTTATCCTAGGAGCAACAATGAGTGGCTGGTCGGACGAACGGTTACCTTTGCTTATTTTATTCTCTCTCTCTCTCTCTCTCTCTCTCTCTCTCTCTCTCTCTCTCTCTCTCTCTCTCTCTCTCTCTCTCTCTCTCTCTCTCTCTCTCTCTCTCTTTCTCTCTCGGCGTCCGTTCTGTTAATACTTTTGGGTGTAATGTTTGATGTAGACAGCTGCATGTCGTGTTATGTCCGAGATAGAGAGTTGTCTGTTGAGCGATGTTCAGTTTTTAAACTGTATGTCATGTGCTCTTCAATTCAAAAATGGACGAGTTACAAGCAAACGTGAACTATATGCACGAATACAGACAGGCCTGTCTACTTGCTCTTATTGAGACTTGGCTTGAAGATCATGTGCAAGACTGTGATTTATTTATCGATGGGTTTGGAACAAACGTGACACTGGTAAAGAACACGAAGGGGGAGTATGCTTCTATGTCAATAGATGGTGCAGAACGGTCATTGTTCGTGACACACTTTGCACGCTTGACATTGAGCTCATGTCCGTCTCACTCCGGCCCTTCTATCTGCCAAGGGAATTCCCCCAGTTGTTCTTCACACTTGTTTACATCCACCCACGCGCCAATGCCGCAAGGGCTACAGAACTCATGTCACACCACATCAACAAACTAGACTATGTTTCTCCAGATGCTCTGAAATTTGTGCTGGGAACGTTAATCACTGCCTTCGCAACAAAACATCGAAGACGTTTCATCATTATGTTACATTTCCGACTCGTCTGAACAAGACAATTGATCTTTGCTTCCGTTCAGTGCATGCAGCCTACATGTCTATGGCGTTACCTCCTATTGGATCAGCTGACCACAACTGTGTACTACTAGCCCCCGTGTACAAGCCGGTCTTTCATAGACTTGAGCGGGTGATGAAAGCCGTGAAAAGCTGGACTGCCGATATTATTGTTGCGTTACATGGCTCCTTTGACTGCACAGAGCGGCACCTGTTCTATGACATGTGTGAAAATCTGAATGAACTTGTTGATGTTATTTCATCTTATATTTCGTTCTGTGTTGACTCTGTGATTCCAACTAAATAAATCACTGTTTTTCCCAACAATAAACATTGGGTCACAAAAGATCTAAAAGCCATCCTAATTATAAGAAGAGAGTCTTTTTCCAGGGTACGACCGAAGAGAAAAACAGGTAAATAATCAGGCAGGCAAAACAACAGTGTAAACAGAAGGTTGAACTCAAGCTTGTTGGTGGTAATTTTCGTGACGCTTGGAAGGGGATAAAGAACATGGCAGCTGTCAACATGATGACGGACCCAATTAGATCTGAAGTCAGGCTGCAGGGTGTGAGTGATGAATCTTTGCTCGAAGTGTTTAATTATTTCTTTACACGTTTTGAAGAACATACTTTTCATCCTACATGTTTGATCTAAAGTCGTCTTTGACGTTTGATAAAACTGCTGTCATTGATCAGGAGAGTGCAGCTAATTGTCTTAAGATGATCAACATAAACAAAAGCCCAGGCCCTGACGGCATTTGTGGCAGAACTCTGAAGTTTTGTGCAGATCAGCTTAGTGGCGTCTTTCAGCATCTCTTTCAGACCTCTCTAGACACTGCTAGTATCCCCACTGCTTGGAAAACTTCTACTGCCATCCCCATTCCTAACACAAACAACCCAAAACAATTAAACGACTTCAGACCAGTTACTCTAACACCCCTTGTTACGAAAACCCTGGAAAAGCTTGTAAAGTAATTGATTCTGCCCATCACCGAGAGTAAATTAGACCCAGTCTGGTTTGCGTACCGGACTGGAACAGGTGTTGAAGATGCGAAGTTATTCATTCTGAACAAAGTGTATATTCACCTTGAGAAGCCAACTGCACATGCCGAGAATCTCTTCGCCGATTTCTCATCGGCTTTTAATTTGATACAGCCTCATATCGTAGCCCATAATCTCATAAACTGATTTTAATATTGGAAACCAGCTTGTTGCCTGGATTGTTGATTTTTTGTCGTCCGTATGTTTTTGTGAATGGGAAGTTTTCGGACATGAGGTTGACACACACGGGCTCGCCTCAGGGTTGTTGTCTCTCACCCCTCCTAAACACCTTGTACACTGACAGTTGCAGAAGTGCTCACGAAGACAGGTTTTTAGTGAAATTTGCTGATGACAATGCCTTACTTTCACTTCTCTTTGGTTCCCAACAAGATCACGGCCCGGCACTACGAGATTTTGTTGAGTGGTGTGATGACTCCTATTTAATGTTTAATGTATGTTAGACTAAGGAGTTAGTAATAGATTTCAGAAAACACAGTCAAAGTCCTGAAAAAACCACCATTCACGATCAAGAGATTGCAATTGTCACCAAGTACAAATACTTAGGTACAGTGTTTGATAATAAACTTAGATGGGATGACAACACTGAAGTAATCATCAAGAAATGTCAGCAACGCCTGTACTTTCTTAGACAATTAAACTAATTTTTCTGTTGATAAAACAATTTAAAACCTGTTTTACAAGTCTTTTATTGAGAGTGTTCTTTGCTTTTCGTTTATCTGCTGGTATTTCAACCTGAGTGTTAAAAACAAGAACAGTTTACAGAAGTGTGTACGTGCCAGCTCCAAAATAATTAGAGAGACTCAAAGAGACATAACTCAGTTTTGTGAACAACAGGTACTTAGGAAGGCACGTTCTATTTTAGCCAATGATAGTCATGTTCTATATCCCATGTTTGAGACTCTGCCGTCGGGCCGCCGTTTTAGGTGCCCCTCGTGCAAAACAAACCGTAAGAAACTATCTTTTCTTCCTGTTGCAATCTGTCTTTTTAACGATGTGAAATGAATGTAGCGTGTGTATGTTCTATATATTCAGTGGTTACAGTGTGAAGAAATGCACTCCATGTGTTCATATAATAAATTATTCTTTTTGTGACCATGATGAAGTGAGCCAGTAATACGCTGTTACATTTATATTTTAATATATATATATATATATACATATATGTATATATACATATATATATATATATATATACATATATATATATATATATACACAGTGCACGCCCAAACGACAATGTAATTGGCCTTACAGGGATAACTAAAGTTGTATTGTATTGCATTGCACAATATTTAGACATTTTGATTAATATTCTTCTCGGAAGTAGATGATGAAATGAATAACCTTGCTTCACACAACACGATTAATGAACGCATAGTCACGTACACTGGTATTTCTGGCTACAGAACACACTACATGCATGCTGAGTTTTTCAAATCACACCAGCATTGTTGTAGAGGCGTAAAGGGTAGTGATAAGCACCGCAGAAGGAACCAGCGATCTGTCGTAACACAATGCATGCAGTAGCGGTGCAACTGCTGTAACGTTAACACGAGTTGTGATCCTGATTAGGTGTATGAGAAATAGTGCCAGTCGTCCGAGGCCCGCGACTTCTCACGATCATCAGAGATTGTCTCCTTCCGCCGATGCGACGCTCTGAAACACACCACCAGGTAGAGAATGCACATATGTGATTTCGTTTAATGATGATGATGATAATAATACTAATCATAATAACAACAACACATAACTTTCACCCGCCCAAGGAGCAACGCGAACAAATCAAGTGCCGTATTTTGAATTTCCATGACTACTTAATGTCATATGTAGCCAATTACTACATCGCATGCAGCAGATAACGTAATCACACTTTGGCGTCACCTGGCGAATGATTAACCTATACATTTTTTCATTCAAAAAGTGAACCTTTCTACAATTACCTGCCAATGATCAAAGGACATGAATGAATACAGAACGAGGCTAATGGACTTCGCCACCTGGGAGGAGATACACTTACAGTTCCTCCTACTTAGCCTATTAATATATAGAAAGTTACGTATTTTGTGGTGCCGGACATGGCACTTGCTTCAAGTTTGACCACTAAGCCAGTTGAAGGTACAAGTACAGTGTCGGTAAAAATATCATCCAGGCTGCGCAAATCAATGCGCAATTAACGTAGTTCGTGGTAAGCCCCTACCTTAAAACAGTAAGAGAACACATGAAGCGATGGAAAGATATGCTATGTGAATGAATATTCTCCTACATGTGGAATAGATAATCTCCTACATGTAAACTAGATATTCTTTTACCTGTGAAGTAGATACTTGTATACCTGTGACGTAGATATTCTGATACATGTGAACTTTGTGAAGTAGATATTCTCCTACCTGTGAAGTAGATACTCTTCTAACTGTGAATTATATACTTTCCTACCTGTGAAGAAGATACTATCCTAAATGTGAAGTAGATAATCTCCTCAACGCGTGAAGTAGATACTCTCCTACATGTAAAGTAGATAACGTCATCCACAACTGAAGCAGATACTCTCCTACCCGTGAAGTAGATATTCCCCTACCTGTGAAGTAGATAGTCTCCTACCTGTGAAGTAGGTGCTCCGCGAGGAGGGTGAGGGCGGCGAGAGAGAGGCCGGCCGAGAGAAGGAGGAAGGAGCCGTAGAAGTGCTTCACTGTGGCCGTCGTCGAGCCGGTGACGGGGCCGCTGAAATCGTTGCATTTCTCTTTTGGCAGATTCTGCCTTACCCAATGAATCAGCAAACCTGACTCGCGGTACCGCCGTATCCTATTTAACAACACATTTGAACAATTTGTTCAAGCTGTATAACGTCCGTATCTCTGTGTGTATGTGTGTTTGTTTGTGTGTGTGTGTGTTCGCGAGCGCGTGTGCATGTGCGTGCCTGCGTGTGTATGTGTGTTTGTATGCTGTGTATGTGTTTGCGTGTGTGTGTGTGTGTGTGTGTGTGTGTGTATGTGTGTGTGTGTGTGTGTGTGTGTGTGTGTGTGTGTGTGTGTGTGTGTGTGTGTGTGTGTGTGTGTGTGAGTATGTGCGTGTGCGTACGCGTGTGCTTACGCGTTTACGTGTGCGTCATTCATTACGTCAACTCCAATACTGTTGCAACTTATCTAATACACAAACACGAGCTAAAACAGCCTACCTGTCACTGAATATGTCGGTGTACCAAGAGTTCTTTGGCAGCGCAAAAGCGACATCGTTGATGAAGAATTCTTCGCTGGTCATTGTTAGGTTACAGTCGTGGATACCGTGAAACCAACCTTTCTCCGAGAGGAAGGCGAAGTTATCTGAGGAAGAAATTTCTCTGTAGTAAAGATGGTAGAATCCATACAAAAAACCATAGCAGCTACGGAACTGTGGTTTCGGAGAGCATTGCTGAAAGTGTCGTGGACAGAAGAAATCCTTAGAACAGCAAACATTAAACGGACGATAATTTGCAAAACTAGGAAACGACAAGTTGGATTTAAAGGGCGTGTGCACTCATTACCAACTAATACTAACGAACACCATATCGTGTTTCATGAATATACCACAATGCCATATTGATTTCTGGATTCTTGGTTGTAATCTTTGTCGGCCTCATTGCGAAAAGTATAAAGTATAAATTTCTTATGATTCAATCTTAGTGCACTAGACCTATGCACACGAATCAACGCACAATGTACACCAACCAATGAATAATGTATAAAAAAAAAAAAAATTCACACTGTGCTTGAATCAACGGGCACTCTAATACGAAACAACGTACAGAGTATTCGAATCAAGGTGCAATGCATACGAATCAATATAAACACACACACACACACACACACACACACACACACACACACACACACACACACACACACACACACACACACACACACACACATATATATATATATATATTATACAAATCAACGTAAAAGGATACAAATCAATGCACAGTGTATAGGGTAAACGCATGTTTGCAATGCAATGCAAAATGTATACACATCAATGCACAACATGCACGGATATGACGTTCCACTGACCGGATGACCAATGGCTCTAACCAACCGTGATTTTCCAAAGGAAAACCACAATACAAAGCTAAGATCAACACAAATAATAATCTACCTCGAAAACTAGCAAACTCAGGGTGGGGCGCCGACCCAAAGACGCTCAGAACAACAACTTTGGCGCTAAATTTCCCATCTGACATGTGCCCAAGAACCAACAACTTACCGTCTTCTCGCACTCTTTCCAGACCCATCTTGTAATTCTTCACCGTCTTTAAGTTGGCGAAGACGGACTTGTAAGGCTCAATCCTCGAGTTCTACAACATAAGTCGTATTACGTTTTTTTTAATACGAATGAACAAGATTGCCATCCAGTGAATTAACCCCATGGGGAGTGGACAGGGACGTCTTTGGCGTATCAAGAGTGCAACATTTTAATATATT
>CM034534.1:31463572-31468572 GCA_020002185.1 Paraescarpia echinospica | reverse complement strand
ACACAGCGTTATCTTGTTAGTTCGT
Source organism: Paraescarpia echinospica (assembly GCA_020002185.1). Taxonomy (NCBI): domain Eukaryota; kingdom Metazoa; phylum Annelida; class Polychaeta; order Sabellida; family Siboglinidae; genus Paraescarpia; species Paraescarpia echinospica. The sequence continues at coordinate 31,468,547 of CM034534.1, read as the reverse complement.
TGTGTTTCTGTTCAAACACACCATGGAATGCAAACTACATCTGAGGTCGAGGTGACATTGGCGCAGCCTTATCATCAGGTATAAGACCACTATTGTTTTCTCCATTGGAACGAATGCTAACCGCGAGTCAGGCAACTCCACATTCCGCGCAAAATAAATTCCGAGTCAGTTAAAACAATACTTTTAGACTTGTATTTTGTCAGCGATCCGCAGTAGCGTTTTCGGCAAATCCTACAAATTAAACGACCCGAATGTTGTTGTCATACATGGGAACCCTTCCATCATTTGTATGTGCGTATACTCTCAAACAACAACGAGAATAAAATGTGCACGAAACACAAGTGATGTAGCCTGCAAAAGTGCCTTTTTGTCAGTCCATAACTATATATCCAGGGTACAAAAATCCTTTAAAAAGGCGTGCGTGTCAAAATCAGCGGCATTTTATTCTTCTGATGTGAACCTGGATGTAAAATAATGACCTGACCCAGATATCTTTCTTCCAATTATCTACCCTACCTCTAGTGTCGTTACTGTGAGTAGCTGGTTCCGGAAGTCCCGTTTCGAATTTGGAAAAAGTTCGTCAAGCATGCGCAGTGAGCCATGCTTTTGCCATGTGCCAGCGACAGTCATCTGCGGGGTGTAGTCGGACTGTCTTCGGACCGAGCTGTAGATGACATACTCGATTCTGTGTGGTTCATCGTAGTCCGGTATCAGGCGGGTCTGGTGGACACCAACACATTAAGAAACCTTCATGACATGGAAATGAATAAGAACCAAATATAAGTAAATGTATGCGACGGAAATCTTTGCTTGAATGTCCGGAAATATATATGAATATTAATTAGTTTGCTGTATAACAATAAGTATCTACTAACACAGATGGTTTCGCTATAAGCCTTTGCGGGTTTGCTAGGAATCACACTATTTATATTACATTCCTATTTTCTGTCTGTTTTACATTTATTTGTATCTTTGCAACTAAGATAAACGTTGTATTACATACATTATATATATGTATATATATATATATACAAAGGTTACCTCCTACGATATATATATATGCATATATATATATATATATATATATGTATATATATATATGTACATAAATATATATAAGATAAACTTTTATATATATATATATATTATATATGTATATATATATATATATATATATATATATAAACAAAGTTTATCTTATATATATATATACACACATATATATATATATATATATATATATATATCGGATGAGGTAACCTAAAACAATCGCAAAAATACACACATTGTAAGTAAGTGAAAATTTGCCAAACCCATGTGATAATAATGTCAATCAAAATGGTAAGAGAAGGTGCAATGCAGCGGCCATGGTTATCGGAATCACGCTAGGACTATTAGCACTGAGAGTGTATGCATTCATATTTTTAAAGTTGCATGCTGAGTTAAACTACCAACCATTTCAACTAAATTTCAGAAATCATGTGCACGACATGAACAGTATTTACTTATTTGATCTCACTGGCTGCGATGTGTCACTTTGGCATTTGATATGTTGCAAAACTATCGATCGCCAGGTCCAGCCAGCAGAATAATATATATATATATATATATATATATATAACATATCACACGCTGATATAATGTTTCGTATTTTTCGCCGTTTTATCTTAAAATTACGTATTATGTAAAAATTGAAGTTTATATGGTGTTCAGGAAAGTGATGATTCACTGAAAATTTGTATTTAAAAGACAGCTATAATGTCATTAAATATAAAACATGAAAGGAGGTTCCGCTTCTTCAAATGCCACAGTGCGATCGTGCTATACTACTATCTCAACGAGTTCAAACATGACTACTCTTATGTTACGGCTGTGTTTTCCCCAGGCGAAATATGGCTAATCACCTGTATTTGTGCCAGGAGGAGATCTGTAAAGTTCCGAGAATACCTCGACGCACAGCTGGTGTTGACGGGTGCCGCAGGATACCGCCATTCATCAGAATTAGCAACTTCACTGAAGACATGCGACAGTTGCACGATGTTTTCCTAGAACGGTATTCGGAATGACTACGTGAGCTAAAGACGACGTTGGCTGCCATGACGACTTTTGCCGCTTCAACACCCACACATGCGAATAGGGGAAGATGGGGTAAAACGGGCCCCCGTCTAAGACGGACACCCTCTTATATCTCATATGTCGCGTTTTGCCGATCAGATACAATGTTTCCGACCTTGACCTAGGTCACATCGCATATGGCTTTCCACGCGCTGTTGAGTTGCCGGATAATTCAAAAAATAAAAAATACTCTGCATTGATGTAAGGTGATCGAGTGTCGTGACTTCGTAAGCATTTATGAAGACTATCAAGCAGATAGTGCTTATACCTTGGTATACGATTGATAATTAATCCACGATGGACAGTCTTAACTTACACAGTTTGACCGTGAATATGCATACGTTTGTCCAAGCCGGGTCATTCAATACGCTGTCACTGTAGTGTAAAAAGGCCCCCTTAACGGTGTGGTAAAACGTTTAGACATAGGTTTTTTGGGGCAAGGAATCTATTTCTGAGGTTTTCATCAATATTAGTTGAGTTCTTATTGCAGAAAAATCCAATATGGCTGCCAAACTGACTGCCGAAACGCCAGAACTCCTTACAATTCTCATAACGTTAGAATTATATGAGATAGTGTGTTGATGTCGGTATAAAAATCATGTTTTTTTCAGGATGCTAAGTTCATTGGGGTACGCTTGGCGATGCTTAGACAATAAGGTCATATCAAATAGGTCGAAATCAAGGTAATTTGGGATCCTGAAACCCTTTAAATGTTTTAGAATTTGAGCGTTAAAGATGCAGCAAAAACAAATCAAAGCCTCTTTCATGGGGGTTTTGATGATGACGTATCCAAATACCTACATAATATGTACACCTGAAGGTAAAGTCACATGCTGAGGCAAAGGTCAAGGTCATTTGGCGTCCTAAAATCGTTATAATGCCATAGCTAGACCATTAACTGGTCAAACTGTGTGATATATGACTCTTCAGTGTGCTGCACTTGTCACAATCTCGTCACCTTGTTGCATTCCATGAATCTTTGTCACAATGATAAACACTACCTGCAAAATAATGTAAACGTAATACAGCCCACTCTGCACTTGAGTCATTATACTTTTAGACCATCAGTTCCTGTCCGAGGTATACAAATTTCCATACAAGTTATATTTGACAAGGTTTCTTTTTATTGCGCATTTATGGTTGCATGTTATGGTAGCAAGCTGAAGTGTGACTCCATGAGAAAGTGCCGTCAGCGCATGTGGGCGCTGAAAACTGGAACGAATACTGCCTCTGCCTTCCAACTATGCTCTCTCCCACCAACAACTCAAGCATTTGTCTTGAATGTGCTCAGATGACATTAACAGGTTGCATAATGGTATGGAGCCCTAGAATCGGACACCCCATCCCTCAACCCAGGAGAGTTGGAATGGGAGGCAGACCATGCCAACAAAGCCCTATATCCTCGCACTGTTGGTGGGAGCGTACCCGTAGCTCCTGAGTCTCTACTCAAGCTCATACGGTGCGGTTGTGAGTCAGAGCGACCCTGTAAAGGCAACAACAGCAGATGTACTGGACACCAAGTCGCATGCACCATCTTTTATGCATGTGGGGAAGGACTTGAATGCAACAACCCATTCAATAGGAAAGCGTCTACTAAGGATGAAGATGACGAGGATGTGTCAGATGAGAATCATTATGCTAGTGGTGAGTCTAATGATGATCAGAAGTAATGGTGCCATAATGTTAATGAGGCACATAATGAAGGCGTTTTGGTTTATTTTTTGGTTGGTATAATTGTGTCCAGTTGATCATCCAATAGTTGTACTGTACTTGGATAGTGTTGGTTACAGCTACCTGATGTGTCCAGTTGATCATCCAATAGTTGTACTGTACTTGGATAGTGTTGGTTACAGCTACCTGATGTGTCCAGTTGATCACCCAATAGTTGTACTGTACTTGGATAGTGTTGGTTACAGCTACCTGATGTGTCCAGTTGATCACCCAATAGTTGTACTGTACTTGGATAGTGTTGGTTACAGCTATCTGATGTGTCCAGTTGATCATCCAACAGTTGTACTGCTGATAGTGTTGGTTACGGCTACCTGATGTGTCCAGTTGATCACCCAATAGTTGTACTGTACTTGGATAGTGTTGGTTACAGCTACCTGATGTGTCCAGTTGATCACCCAATAGTTGTACTGTACTTGGATAGTGTTGGTTACAGCTACCTGATGTGTCCAGTTGATCACCCAATAGTTGTACTGTACTTGGATAGTGTTGGTTACAGCTACCTGATGTGTCCAGTTGATCACCCAATAGTTGTACTGTACTTGGATAGTGTTGGTTACAGCTAGCTGATGTGTCCAGTTGATCACCCAATAGTTGTAATGTACTTGGAGAGTGTTGGTTACAGCTACCTGATGTGTCCAGTTGATCACCCAATAGTTGTACTGTACTTGGATAGTGTTGGTTACAGCTACCTGATGTGTCCAGTTGTACTGTACTTGGATAGTGTTGGTTACAGCTACCTGGTGTGTCCAGTTGGTCATCCAATAGTTGTACTGTACTTGGATAGTGTTGGTTACAGCTACCTGATGTGTCCAGTTGATCATCCAATATTTGTACTGTACTTGGATAGAGTTGGTTACAGCTACCTGATGTGTCCAGTTGATCATCCAATATTTGTACTGTACTTGGATAGTGTTGGTTACAGCTACCTGATGTGTCCAGTTGATCATCCAATAGTTGTACTGTACTTGGATAGTGTTGGTTACAGCTACCTGATGTGTCCAGTTGATCATCCAATAGTTGTACTGTACTTGGATAGTGTTGGTTACAGCTACCTGATGTGTCCAGTTGATCATCCAATATTTGTACTGTACTTGGATAGTGTTGGTTACAGCTACCTGATGTGTCCAGT
>CM034534.1:31448453-31462572 GCA_020002185.1 Paraescarpia echinospica | reverse complement strand
ACACACACACACACACACACACACACACACACACACACACACACACACACACACACACACACACACACACACACACACACATATATATATATATATATTATACAAATCAACGTAAAAGGATACAAATCAATGCACAGTGTATAGGGTAAACGCATGTTTGCAATGCAATGCAAAATGTATACACTTCAATGCACAACATGCACGGATATGTCGTTCCACTGACCGGATGACCAATGGCTCTAACCAACCGTGATTTTCCAAAGGAAAACCACAATACAAAGCTAAGATCAACACAAATAATAATCTACCTCGAAAACTAGCAAACTCAGGGTGGGGCGCCGACCCAAAGACGCTCAGAACAACAACTTTGGCGCTAAATTTCCCATCTGACATGTGCCCAAGAACCAACAACTTACCGTCTTCTCGCACTCTTTCCAGACCCATCTTGTAATTCTTCACCGTTTTTAAGTTGGCGAAGACGGACTTGTAAGGCTCAATCCTCGAGTTCTACAACATAAGTCGTATTACGTTTTTTTTAATACGAATGAACAAGATTGCCATCCAGTGAATTAACCCCATGGGGAGTGGACAGGGACGTCTTTGGCGTATCAAGAGTGCAACATTTTAATATATTAGGATATATATATTAACATAATCTAGTATGACAGTCTTATGTAGTCTTATGGAACGGTTGTTATTAGAAATAAAACAGCAACTCCTCGCTGAGTCAGAGTACCGAGCATAAAAGCGAAACACTTACCTTGAGAAAGTAAAAGAGGGATATGCCCTCAACCGTCCCCCACTCGATGGTGTGTTGCTGGACCATCTCGTCGAGGGTGTTGAAAGGGAGACTGAAGGTGGTGACAGCGAGGAAGGCGACCAGGTTACTCGTGTAGGTCGCCACGATACAGACAGAGGAAATGAGGAAGGCGCCGATGATGATGCGACCAGAGCAAGAAGTCGGCATCCAGGTTCCACCTGTACGAATATATCAACACATGCATACGTACATAAGTAAACATGTAAGTCCGTATACACACATACACATTCATGAACGCATGCACACACAGAACGCATGTACATAAGCACGCACGCGTACGTGTACGTATGTAGTATGTATACATATACACGCACTAACACACACACTCACGCGCACATGCACACACTCAGACACACAGACACAAAGACACACACACACACACACACACACACACACACACACACACACACACACACACACACACACACACACACACACACACACACACACACACACACACACACACACTCACACACACTAACAGCAGTTAAACGAAACAAACACATTATCAACTGCTGCAACAATCTGAAAAACGTTTCAGATTCATGCAACATTTGGCATAACATGTTCTTCTCGCATGCATTTGATACGGGCAACAGGTGCAAATAGGTAGTTTGGACAGTCGCACTGAGCAATTCTTAGCAATTCTCACTCAAAGCAGCTTTTTAATCCAATTTTGGGTCGCGACCCGGGGATTAAGAACCGCTACCCTAGGCTGTCTTACACTGTAATATGTTAGCGCTGAAGACAACCCACAGCGAGTTGTGTAGGTCTAGGAGCTCGGCCTGCCGGTGGTCATGAGTGTCGACTTTCGTCTGTGGGCAGCAATGCGTGTTGACTCTCATCCGTGGATTGCTGCAGGGAGAGACGCGACTGACGAGCCACAGGATGACGCCTCCCAGCAGCAGTGAGGCGACCAGCGTCAACCACACCATATAAGACAGCGGCCGCATGAAGGCCAACTTGTCCACCGTCTACATAAATCGAAGGGGTTGACTATACGTATAAGAATTTTTTGTATTTCAAGCATATGCATGTCTACACACACACACACACACACACACACACACACACACACACACACACACACACACACACACACACACACACACACACACACACACACACACACACACACACACACACACACACACACACCACACACACACACACACACACACACACACACACACACACACACACATATATATATGTGTACATATATATATATATATATGTGTGTGTGTGTATATATATAATATATATGCATATATATGTATATATATATATACATATACATATGTATGTATATATATATATATATATATACATACATGTATGTATATGTATATATATATATATATATATCATATACCATGGGTCCATTAACAATATGTATACACTTATGCACATATTTAAAGAATAATAATTGTTAAATTATTATTGAAATTAATTGACAGGGTGGCTCCTGCAACAGCGACTAAATATAGTCTAAGTGGGAGCCTCCCGTCTCCTATATTGCATTGTCTTTTTTTCCGACCATATATTTTATACGTACCATTTGGTTTTGTTCTTGCTGATTAGAATGTAATATATTATATGGTTTGTGCATCGAATACTTTGTTGTATTATGTCTTTGGAACAAATAAATATGTTCTGTTCCTGTCCGTATAATAATAACAATAATTCGTATTAATAATTAGCAAATTAATTAATTTCAGAAGTAACTGTAACGTTATTATCAACTGATGCAACACATTCTAAACATAAAACATTGAAATAACAAGACAAGAATAGCATAGTTCTTACTTGTTTCATGTCGATGTCTTTGCTCGACTGTGAACTGACACATTATGTTAACATTGACATAATGCTATGCCTACCTCGTGTGGGCGCTGGATAAGGATGGAGATGCTATCTCGGAAAAAGGGCTCCGGGAAGTCGACAACTTGTAGGCGTGGTACCGTAACGAAGGCGGACACTGCGGCGAAGTCTACCTCCTAAAATCATTTTCCAAAATTAGGTTATGCCCTAAGGGCTTGTCCCTGTGAGTGTGTCAGTGACGGACTATGTCTGTTCCCCCGAAACATAAACCCAGCATCAATTGATTGAACCCATCGTGAATCTTGTTCGTGGATGTTCATGGATGTTCATATGTATCGTGTATGAACAAGCGCAGTTTTTCTGACAAAAGATTTCTGACGAAAGACTCGTTAAAATAACCCAAAGTACTTATTTTAATCGTTATCACTCATATAGCTTGCAAAATTGCGCATATCGATATCTCATAATAATATAGAGTCGAACCACGTGCGTCAATTACTTGCCCAATTTTGATCCAGTGAAAACAATTGAATAGTTTGTCCAGTGCGTTCAGCAAAACTATAAAGTCAATTGTACAAACGGGCTATCATTTCGTAGTAGGTACTAGATGGGATTTTTTTATAAATAAGTCTGAAGCGAGACGAACGAAAACACACACACACACACACACATACACACACGCACACGCACGCAAGCACACACTCAGAGAGAGAGAGAGAGAGAGAGAGAGAGAGAGAGAGAGAGAGAGAGAGAGAGAGAGAGAGAGAGAGAGAGAGAGAGAGAGAGAGAGAGAGAGAGACACACACACACACACACACACACACACACACACACACACACACACACACACACACACACACACACACACACACACACAAACACACACAAACATACAGATACACACAGAGAGAGTTATTTGCTCAATGCGCAACATTGACCGCAACTACGCCGATTGACATCAACATTACTTTTGTGTCGCTTTGAATAATGCATGCGTGTGGTTAATTTTGACACTTCACTAGTGTTGGATTGCTAATTGGACGTATAATGATATACCGAATCAAATAGACACCTCATGGAGCATTATGATACTCGTGACGTTATGTTGATAGTCAAGCAGCAACATGGGGTGTGGGTAAACAGCTGCTAGCTTAATAGAATATCGCAGAAATACATTATAATTTAGTTCGTGCATCTGTTTAATTATTTGGTTATTCAAACGTTTGCATACATACACGCGCGCACACACACGCATACACACACGCGCGCACACACACACACACACACACACACACACACACACACACACACAGACACACATTCCACATGTGTCACCTGGTTAGCGACCAAACCGATCATGCCGTTCCACGTATTGTTGCCATCCATGACTCCCCACTGCCCGTCTGGTGGTTCAGTCACCCGGTACCTGCAAACGGTGCCAGCGTCAACGTGTTAATGTTTAGATCACTGTAATTTATGTCACATATAAAATAAGGAAAACACTGCTCAATTCTCTCAGATATGACACATACCCTCTGGAAAAGCAAAGCATATCAACAGCACGTCCGGAAATAACTGAAAATAACTGCCGTTGTGTTTTCGGAAATACCGGTAATGTTGCTAGATCAAAGGCCAATGACGCGAGTGAACATAGATGGAGGCGAGAGAACCTCGGCGCCTGGGAGGAGATGTTCTTACAATACCCCAAAGTTAGTGTATTAAAATATAGACAAGACAATGGCGTACATTAAAATCACATTTTTGCAGCACCTAAGGAGCGCACTGATGAGAAATCTGGAATTATTTTCATGTGGCCTTCGATTCGGTGTTTGGCGTCACGTGTAGATATTTTGAATACTGCTTATAGAGTTACCTGAAGTTGAGATCACTGGCGAGGAAGTCAAGCAGGTCAAAGGTTATTCCTCCCCAAAGCACGTCTCCATTGTCCAAAACAGTCTTAGTTTGGAAGATGGAATACTAAAACAATAATATCACATTCGGAGTAGTTGGAACATATCAAATGACGGACTGATAATAAGGTGCCACACTGACACCAAAACGCAACAAGTTAATGATTGAAATATTCCATTTGATAGATTGTCACATATACAAAATAACGTTATTTTCATGACACTATTACATATTGTCACATATACACAATAACGCTATTTTCATGACAATAATACAATACTTACCTACAGTTAACAAGATTAACATCCAGATGGTAGGTGGACAAACAAGCCTTTCGCTTTTTGAGAGTCCGACATTTTCTAATACGAAACCCGCTCTTCTGAGCTATTTATAGAAAGTGCTTTTAAATATAGTCGCACAAATAGCAATTGCACAGTCAGTAGGTAATATGTCAAATTAATGTATAGTCCTCTGTGAGCATGAGTATCTTTTTTAAATATAATAATCCCTGTTCTTTTTTGACAATTCTACACTATCACGACTAGGGCCTATCGACGGACGTGAACTTCACGTTCTCTCCGACTTTCGTCAATTTGAACAAACAACGAGTATCTGCCAGCACGTTATGGATTTTGTTATGTAAGGATGCTTGTGTTTCTAACATTTGGTAAATATCATCATCACGACTGCCATCTACCGCAGCATCATGTTAGGTGGCGGGCATTTTTCTTAGTATATATAAGTCACGTATTAAATTACATACGTATTAGTATTTTATGAACATTGTCAACACCATTGAACATAGTTGTACTTTTGAAATGAGTGTCTAAATAAATTTATTATTATTATTATTTAACCACGCACGCATATTGACGGCAACGCATCATCGTGGATAGGCGAACGGAGCCGAAAGTCGTCATGGCGGCAGCTGCATCAATGTAGAAGCCGCAGTGCGAACTTGTTCAATATCACGCTGGAGCAAATGTCTCCATCTAATCTAATCGATCGGAGGACAAAGACCCAGTAACTGCAAGAGCACTACTCCAACATAGGATCGATTAAACACAGCGTTATCTTGTTAGTTCGTTGTGTTTCTGTTCAAACACACCATGGAATGCAAACTACATCTGAGGTCGAGGTGACATTGGCGCAGCCTTATCATCAGGTATAAGACCACTATTGTTTTCTCCATTGGAACGAATGCTAACCGCGAGTCAGGCAACTCCACATTCCGCGCAAAATAAATTCCGAGTCAGTTAAAACAATACTTTTAGACTTGTATTTTGTCAGCGATCCGCAGTAGCGTTTTCGGCAAATCCTACAAATTAAACGACCCGAATGTTGTTGTCATACATGGGAACCCTTCCATCATTTGTATGTGCATATACTCTCAAACAACAACGAGAATAAAATGTGCACGAAACACAAGTGATGTAGCCAGCAAAAGTGCCTTTTTGTCAGTCCATAACTATATATCCAGGGTACAAAAATCCTTTAAAAATGCGTGCGTGTCAAAATCAGCGGCATTTTATTCTTCTGATGTGAACCTGGATGTAAAATAATGACCTGACCCAGATATCTTTCTTCCAATTATCTACCCTACCTCTAGTGTCGTTACTGTGAGTAGCTGGTTCCGGAAGTCCCGTTTCGAATTTGGAAAAAGTTCGTCAAGCATGCGCAGTGAGCCATGCTTTTGCCATGTGCCAGCGACAGTCATCTGCGGGGTGTAGTCGGACTGTCTTCGGACCGAGCTGTAGATGACATACTCGATTCTGTGTGGTTCATCGTAGTCCGGTATCAGGCGGGTCTGGTGGACACCAACACATTAAGAAACCTTCATGACATGGAAATGAATAAGAACCAAATATAAGTAAATGTATGCGACGGAAATCTTTGCTTGAATGTCCGGAAATATATATGAATATTAATTAGTTTGCTGTATAACAATAAGTATCTACTAACACAGATGGTTTCGCTATAAGCCTTTGCGGGTTTGCTAGGAATCACACTATTTATATTACATTCCTATTTTCTGTCTGTTTTACATTTATTTGTATCTTTGCAACTAAGATAAACGTTGTATTACATACATTATATATATGTATATATATATATATACAAAGGTTACCTCCTACGATATATATATATGCATATATATATATATATATATATATGTATATATATATATGTACATAAATATATATAAGATAAACTTTTATATATATATATATATTATATATGTATATATATATATATATATATATATATATATATAACAAAGTTTATTTTATATATATACACACATATATATATATATATATATATATATACATATCGGATGAGGTAACCTAAAACAATCGCAAAAATACACACATTGTAAGTAAGTGAAAATTTGCCAAACCCATGTGATAATAATGTCAATCAAAATGGTAAGAGAAGGTGCAATGCAGCGGCCATGGTTATTGGAATCACGCTAGGACTATTAGCGTGCATTAGACAGACAGCTATAATGTGCATTAAATATAAAACATGAAAGGAGGTTCCGCTTCTTCAAATGCCACAGTGCGATCGTGCTATACTACTATCTCAACGAGTTCAAACATGACTACTCTTATGTTACGGCTGTGTTTTCCCCAGGCGAAATATGGCTAATCACCTGTATTTGTGCCAGGAGGAGATCTGTAAAGTTCCGAGAATACCTCGACGCACAGCTGGTGTTGACGGGTGCCGCAGGATACCGCCATTCATCAGAATTAGCAACTTCACTGAAGACATGCGACAGTTGCACGATGTTTTCCTAGAACGGTATTCGGAATGACTACGTGAGCTAAAGACGACATTGGCTGCCATGACGACCTTTGCCGCTTCAACACCCACACATGCGAATAGGGGAAGATGGGGTAAAACGGGCCCCCGTCTAAGACGGACACCCTCTTATATCTCATATGTCGCGTTTTGCCGATCAGATACAATGTTTCCGACCTTGACCTAGGTCACATCGCATATGGCTTTCCACGCGCTGTTGAGTTGCCGGATAATTCAAAAAATAAAAAATACTCTGCATTGATGTAAGGTGATCGAGTGTCGTGACTTCCTAAGCATTTATGAAGACTATCAAGCAGATATTGCTTATACCTTGGTATACGATTGATAATTAATCCACGATGGACAGTCTTAACTTACACAGTTTGACCGTGAATATGCACACGTTTGTCCAAGCCGGGTCATTCAATATGCTGTCACTGTAGTGTAAAAAGGCCCCCTTAACGGTGTGGTAAAATGTTTAGACATAGGTTTTTGGGGGCAAGGAATCTATTTCTGAGGTTTTCATCAATATTAGTTGAGTTCTTATTGCAGAAAAATCCAATATGGCTGCCAAACTGACTGCCGAAACGCCAGAACTCCTTACAATTCTCATAACGTTAGAATTATATGAGATAGTGTGTTGATGTCGGTATAAAAATCATGGTTTTTTTTCAGGATGCTAAGTTCATTGGGGTACGCTTGGCGATGCTTAGACGATAAGGTCATATCAAATAGGTCGAAATCAAGGTAATTTGGGATCCTGAAACCCTTTAAATGTTTTAGAATTTGAGCGTTAAAGATGCAGCAAAAACAAATCAAAGCCTCTTTCAAGGGGGTTTTGATGATGACGTATCCAAATACCTACATAATATGTACACCTGAAGGTAAAGTCACATGCTGAGGCAAAGGTCAAGGTCATTTGGCGTCCTAAAATCGTTATAATGCCATAGCTAGACCATTAACTGGTCAAACTGTGTGATATATGACTCTTCAGTGTGCTGCACTTGTCACAATCTCGTCACCTTGTTGCATTCCATGAATCTTTGTCACAGTGATAAACACTACCTGCAAAATAATGTATACGTAATACAGCCCACTCTGCACTTGAGTCATTATACTTTTAGACCATCAGTTCCTGTCCGAGGTATACAAATTTCCATACAAGTTATATTTGACAAGGTTTCTTTTTATTGCGCATTTATGGTTGGATGTTATGGTAGCAAGCTGAAGTGTGACTCCATGAGAAAGTGCCGTCAGCGCATGTGGGCGCTGAAAACTGGAACGAATACTGCCTCTGCCTTCCGACTATGCTCTCTCCCACCAACAACTCAAGCATTTGTCTAGAATGTGCTCAGATGACATTAACAGGTTGCATAATGGTATGGAGCCCTGTAATCGGACACCCCATCCCTCAACCCAGGAGAGTTGAGATGGGAGGCAGACCATGCCAACAAAGCCCTATATCCTCGCACTGTTGGTGGGAGCGTACCCGTAGCTCCTGAGTCTCTACTCAAGCTCATACGACGCGGCTGTGAGTCGGAGCGACCCTGTAAAGGCAACAACAGCAGATGTACTGGACACCAAGTCGCATACACCATCTTTTATGCATGTGGGGAAGGACTTGAATGCAACAACCCATTCAATAGGAAAGCGTCTACTAAGGATGAAGATGACGAGGATGTGTCAGATGAGAATCATTATGCTAGTGGTGAGTCTAATGATGATCAGGAGTAATTGTGCCATAATGTTAATGAGGCACATAATGAAGGCGTTTTGGTTTATTTTTTGGTTGGTATAATTGTGTTCAGTTGATCATCCAATAGTTGTACTGTACTTGGATAGTGTTGGTTACAGCTACCTGATGTGTCCAGTTGATCACCCAATAGTTGTACTGTACTTGGATAGTGTTGGTTACAGCTACCTGATGTGTCCAGTTGATTATCCAATAGTTGTACTGTACTTAAGTAGTGTTGGCTACAGCTACCTGGTGTGTCCAGTTGATCATCCAATAGTTGTACTGTACTTGGATAGTGTTGGTTACGGCTACCTGATGTGTCCAGTTGATCATCCAATAGTTGTACTGTACTTGGATAGTGTTGGTTACAGCTACCTGGTGTGTCCAGTTGATCATCCAATAGTTGTACTGTACTTGGATAGTGTTGGTTACAGCTACCTGATGTGTCCAGTTGATCATCCAATAGTTGTACTGTACTTGGATAGTGTTGGTTACAGCTACCTGATGTGTCCAGTTGATTATCCAATAGTTGTACTGTACTTGGGTAGTGTTGGCTACAGCTACCTGGTGTGTCCAGTTGATCATCCAATAGTTGTACTGTACTTGGATAGTGTTGATCACAGCTACCTGATGTGCTCTATCATGAAGTCGAAGTAATATTTTTTAAATAATGATATCTTGATATGTAGGTTTTCTGAAACGGTCACAAGTCACTGTCACTTACACTATATGTTTACTGACAATACGCTGAAGAGTTCATAATGGACTGTAACCCTTTCAATTTAATTATTTTGTATCAACAGACAAATACCAACAATAGTTGTTGCCTTCAGATATTTAGCCTTCAGACATCCATCCGCGATCCCCAAACCTATATTCAGACAGCACTATTGTCGTTCTGTGCCAACTAGCTTCTAAATTTTGGCATTTTAAAGCATGTTTAGCATTTCGGCAGTCATTTTGGCAGCCATATGGGATTGTTCTACAATCATAATTCAACAAATCTTGATGAAAACCGCAGAAATAGATTTCTTGCCTCAAAAAACCTATGCCTAAACACCATGATCACCTTCCTATGTCAATTCGTTCAGAAGTTATGTCATTTCGGCGGCCATCTTGAATTCTGAAAAAGGCAAATGGGTGTCAAGTCCACACCCAGTGGATTTTTTTACTGGATGACATGGTCTAATCAAAAATGCAAAGAAGTTATTTTAAGGAGACATGACAATATCTTCTGGTTGAGCCACTGGGCTCTGGTCACCATTGAGACATGCATGAATGCTACTGGCTCTTTCATTCCACTCCTCTCCGTGTTCCCGCGAAAACGGATGAAGCCCGAATTAGTGGACGGCGCACCAAATGGATTGATATTTCTATGCCGCCCGAGTGGGTGGGTGCAAAGTGAAATCTTTATGCAGTGGTTTGAGCATTTCGTAAGGGTGGCAGGTACTTCCAAACATAACCCGATGTTGCTTATACTCGATGGTCACTCCACCCGCACAAAGAGCATCAACGTCATCAACCACGCCAGAAACAATGGCTGCACTCGATTGGTCAGAACGGTGTAGCACGCGGTGCTCCCGGTCTGCATATTTAGCGTTTGTTTGACCCGGCGGTACTGCGCACGCATCAATCCGGTGTAGCACGGATTGCTCGTCCAGTTTGGGAGGGTGTCATGCGGTTCAAGATGGCGACGTTAATTGACTATAGAATTATAACATAAGTTTGCATTTATTCTAGGGAGTTTATTTTCGTGATAAAAACAAGTTGACATAATAAAAGTATAAAAATATAATGCTTTGAGACAGTCTTTTTGTTTTTGTATATCACTCCTTTTAAAACACTTACACATTTAGGGTTTGCAAGATTAAAAGTTCTAGGTTACCATATAACTAGCCACAATAATCTATTTTCAGTTGCTTTTAGGAAGCCAATCATCAAAACATTAAAGCAACAACGGTTATTTACATCACCGTGTTGGGAAAAATATGCTCTGTTGCTTGGATTTTTTTTCACTTAAAATCCATTTTAGTGATTGTATACCTGGGCAATGGAATAAAAATGAAATAAAACTGTCTGCCATTGAAGAATATAAAGAATAAAACAAAGTTCATACGAATTGCCTATACATTTGCATTATCAAACCAACAGATCTGAGTGACCAGTAGTATTGATAACGCTTAAACCTCTGATTACACGTTGTTTGTGATTGTTTGGGATCACGAACATTGTCATTCTCAACATCATCATGGTCATAGTCCACAAAGTCTTTCTTTTTCTGTTCACCTACCAAACACACCTGTACCGCGCCCCGATCTCTCCTCGATTGACAAGTAGACCGATCACGTGGTAGTGTGAAGTCGGGATATCAAGCAGGTCCAACTCAGGCCTGACCAATCGAGTGCAGCCAACGGAGTGCACATCCTGTGCCTTCCCTCCCATTGTTCGCACCGTCTACCACCGCTGGGTGTGTCTTTCATGAAGCCGTTGTGTACCTATTATACGCAGGCCATTGAGACTTGGTTGCGAAACCAACCAGGCAGGATTGTGTCGGTGTTCGAGGTGGCAGGGTTGTTCAACCAAGCCTACCTCAAATCAGCTACGGCGCTGGTTGCTGCCAACGGATTTAGTAAGACATGTATTTACCCTGTAAATCGCAATGTCTTTCAAGACTACGAATTCGCGCCAGCGGCTGTGACTGACAGGCCTATCGACCCCGAAGTTCACGTTGCACAGAGTCAACCCGCTGATGTTCACGTTGCCCATAGTCAACCCGTTGATGTTCATGTTGGCCAAAGTCAACGCGCATATGTTCACGTTGCCCAGAGTCAACCTGCATATATTCACGTTGCCCAGAGGCAACCTGCAGATGTTCATGCTGCCCAGACTCAACCCGCAGATGTTCACGTTGCCCAGAGTCAACCCGCTGATGTTTACGTTGCCCAGAGTCAACCCGCTGATGTTCACGTTGCCCAAAGTCAACTTGCAAATGTTCACGTTGGCCAGAGTCAACCCGCAGATATTCACGTTGGCCAGATAGTGGAGACCCATGAAGGTAATCTGTCAAATGAGCTCAGAAAACCGGAACAAAACTCAAGAAGCCATCAACCTCTGGGAAATGCAACGGTGCAGAAGCATCATCCACTGAAGTCGAACAAACGACCATTTGCTTATTCTGTGCGGAGGAATATGGCAAATCTGGCACGTCTTCAGGTGATTGCTGGATTCAGTACACTTCCTGCCACTGCTTGGCACACGAGTGTGCTGGTGTTGATTCGAACGATGAACAGTATGTGTGCGACGTGTGTTTGTAGAAAGCTCTGCGCCTAGAATATATCTTATGGGCCCGTTTTTATGCAAATAATTGTGTTTGGGATTTGTCGTGAATGTAATTTTGTTCATTAGTTAATATTTGTGGGGATCGTTTTGCCTCCCGATAAGGGGACGTTTACCCTCACTAGCGGGTAAAACGGCCTCCGGTAACACATATTTTGTTTGTGTGATAACCACAACAATACTTAATCAAGCCAGTTCGTTATTGCATATGTTGTTCACATTAATCAAGTCTTCAATACAGCACATTTACTGTTACAATATAAGTACGTTGTTTTGTTCTATGCCCTTCGGTTTGTTAGGTGGGCTGTCTTACCCCACCTTCCCCTACGCACGCATGCGGCGAACACGCGAATACATACACATGCACAGTTAATACAAGCAGACACCTATTTCAACTAAGCACAGTATTAGGGAATCGGATATTACATTTATGTGTTCGTGATGTCTTGATAAGACCTAGTGTCAAAAGGGAATTTACACAAAAATTCATTGGGTACCCGAACGGCTGTTTTATTTTCGAAAACGTATGGGTACAACTGGATTTATAACATTTCGGTTGGTTGAAAACATTAGTCATTTAACACGTAGACAATTGCGTCCTTTCACGTCTTATTATTATTTTCCTTAATACCCGACTTGAAAACTGGCACGCCACATAGTGAGTGTATGATAATGTGCTTGGCTGACATGGGCAACTTTGTCATTTCGACAGAATATGTGGATTTTACTCTTTTAATAAGATTGAAATCATTGAAGAAAATACGACACGTGGCTGAAAGCAACTGCTAACCTGTGCCGTTTCTTCCCATGAACCCTCCATCTGCGTTCCCGCTGTGACGATGGCGACGTTGTCAGTGACCTTGAGCAAGGTCATCACCTCCATTATCGTTCCACTGTTGCCATATGCTAACCAGAACTGGTCCATGCGCCGCAAATCAAAGTCGACGGCCTACACAGTAAGGGTGGACGGTGGATTTTATTAGCGGCAGAGATGACCGTCGAGTGGCATTCGTAAAGATTAAGCGAAATTAAGGTTTTTTATTCCCATTCTGAATTAAATATACTCTAAAATAGTTTCCTGATATTCAACTAATTTTTAACTCCCTCCGTCACTTTGTTCAAGGCCCCTTTTTGTCTGACTTTTCTGTACATTTTCTGCACAGTTTGTTTCGACACCTAGCGGTCGTTATGACGTCACCGGTAGCACCGCTAGGATTTAGCATGGCGCGCATGTATGCGGGTTGGTGTGTAAGACCGTAACTAAGATTGCAATCGCGGAATTCAGTATTTTTATACCACAGTAAAGGTAATAATCTTACCTACAAATGTGTCGCTGGATGAACACAGGAGTTGTGTTTACTTTTTGAGCTATTGCCGTTTGAACACTGCGAATGTCCAAACTTGCAATGAGATTTAATATTTTTTATATATGACAGTAAAGAAAATAATCGTATCTACAAAATTAATATGCCGCTGGATGTATCCAGGATTTGGTTTTAGTTTATGAGTTATGGCCGTTTGAACATCGCGATTGCTTAATCTGCACTGGATACGCGGCAGCGGATATAATGCAAGGTTTAGCACTCGTGATGTTCAAACGGCAATAACTCAAAAAGTTAACACAGCTCCTGTGTACACCCAGCAATAAACTTGTAGATAAGAGTATTATCTTTACGGTGATTTCAAAA
>CM034534.1:31265953-31445953 GCA_020002185.1 Paraescarpia echinospica | reverse complement strand
GCGTCTAGCATCTCCCTAAGTTCGGGGACTTGTCTGTTTACTCGTCCTGAAACAATCCCGGCAAATCAAGACATACATCTACATATCAATAAGCTAACTTCGGGGCGTGTAAGTGCATCTCTCCCCAGGCGCAGATGTCCACTCTCCTCTTTCTATGTTCATTCGCGTCCTTGGATCAATGGCCTCTCACCTACCAGTTAGCGATGCATTTAAACGGTCTTATTTCGACTTCATTACGTACGAAGTTACGTATTTACTTCGTCGCTTATCGGGAAAATATTGACATTGTATAGTTGTTAGCTCCAAATAGTGCTACTGGAAATGGGTTTATAATCAAAATACTGTAATGGTGCAAGCTGGAGCCTATGATTAGGTGCCCCATGGGAGTTGGTTCAGGTTGGTATCTATTGTTGATCGTTGTTGTTAAATTCATGTTGCGAGGAAGACAATTTGGACGGTCGAATAATGAATGTTCTTAAGCACAAGTCATCACTGATTGTGTTCTCACCTAGGTTCTTATTGGCTGTTACTCAAATGAACATGTGGATGCTTTTTCAGTCAAAGCAGCTGAAGAATACAATAGATATGTTTCTGTAGAACTAGGCTATGAAAAGGAGCTCCACGTCACAAAGATGGCGCTCCTTGATAAAAAAATCGACTTATTAGCACGAAGAAAGACGACGGCTTTAAAGGCCCTACACATACCAGCGGTAACGGCAAACCGCGCTGTAATAAAAACTCGCTCTAACTGGAATAGCCCATGGTCAAGCATTAATGTCGCGGTAAACCGCGGCGCCGTAAAGCTGCTACACGGTTTACCGCAGTGTTTCGAACGATATCAAAACGATTTTCCAAAAATTAACGCGCAGTAGCTACACCCGTTGATCAATCAGCACTGTTGTCTTGGTGTGAAGACAAAATTGCATACATGTACCAAGCTGGGGATGACAATGACAATCTCACATTGCAGAAACATTGTTTGTGAATAACGTGTTTAATGTTGCAAGTGAAAGCTGAGGATCTCAGCAGTCAAATATGTCTACAAATTTGTATACGGAAGAAGAAAGTAAGTAATGATTAATATAACAACATTATTTAATTAATAGATCAATGTTACATACTATGCAGTTATCGTAGTATGTAATATATCAAATGTAACAAGGAACGTGGGAATTTAATTAGAATGAGCTCCTCGCCACAAAGAAACACTTATCGGCACTAACAAAGAGCTTTTGGCAATTAGAAGGAGTTTCTGCCAATTGAGACGGAGCTCCTCGGCAGCAAGAAGGAGCTCCTCGACACCGAAAAGGTATATATGAATATGCAGGGATCCACATGAAAGCATGAATTACAACGAGTGCCTTCATCCATGGGGTGCATAGTGCATGATAAGCAAGTATGCGAGTGGTCATGTTCATAAGCATCAGCTGAGTCTGGCGTTTTTATACTGATTGCGATCGAGCGTCGCCTCTCGATAAATATGTGTTCTATATTGTCGTTATGCATAAATCAAATCTCGTTGGTACATATAATTATAATTCCAATGCAATTTATCTAGTAATTTATTTTCTCCTGGTTATATTCTCGATCAGGTACTTTGTCAATTTGCAGTTTGCCAGAAACGGAAGATAGTGATCGATTTTTGCAGAGAGTATCACGAACTGGTCATACTGTCTGGCTAGTATAGCAATTATTTCGAAATCAGTCCTCCTGAAATAGCGCCAACGGGTGACTATAATCTGCAATGTCACAACGGTAATGTGGGTGATGCACACACGCATGCATGCACGCTCGCACACACACACACACACACACACACACACACACACACACACACACACACACACACACACACACACACACACACACACACACACACACACACATGCAAACACATACACGCACACACACGCACACACACAAGCTCAATTATAGAACAACTGCCTGTACGCCACACCATGAATTATGGATTTGGACAACGTTTTTGTTGGGTACTCGCTATTCGGTGATATTGTCAGAATACTATCCCGATAATCTTTAGACAATTGCCATATTATTGCAGTAGAATAATCCCTTAGAGCTACACAATGGTACTGCTATACTAAACAACAAATTATGGTTTGGGACTAATTTACTGCTACTAACCATTCCGTGATACTATCGCAATGGCCATGCCACTACTGCCACAGTATTGCAACAGCGGTAGTGTTTATATACTAAACTTATCCATAATAGTCACCCCTAATAAGCTTTTTTCTTCTATGGCACACGTTGTGGAGCTGTACAGAATTAATCAGCTCAGTTGATATGCGTTGCTCTTGCAATAGCAATAAAATGCACGACGTAGACGGCTCGTTATTAGATATGTGTAAATAATTTAGGACATGACCACTAAAAGCACATTTAGGACAGGAATAAGAAACGGTTTGTTTCTATCATATCCGTCCCCTCAATGTGTGTGTGTGTGTGTGTATGTGTGTGTGTGTGTGTGTGCGCGCGCGCGCGTACGTGTGTTTGTGTATGTGTGTGTGTGTGTGTGTGTGTGTGTGTGTGTGTGTGTGTGTGTGTGTGTGTGTGTGTGTGTGTGTGTGTGTGTGTGTGTGTGTGTGCGTGTGTGTGATTACAGTTTTGCTTTCTCATGACATAACCTAAACATCTTGCTTGCTCCTTCTTTATTACAGTGTTTGCTGTACAAATGATTACTGATTTATTGTTCTGTTCTGTTCATGATGCTCTAAGCTCTTTACCCATTAGCCACATTTCCGTCTCTTTTTGTGGTCTTGTCTGATCGTTTAGTTTGTTGACCACGAGTCACACCTGGTTGACTCTATGTAGCATTGTAGTACACGATTTCTCAGTTCAAGTGATATTTACCTCGGTGCTGTTATACAACGTACAAAGAGATGTGACAATGACATTTACATTTCATTCCTCATTGAACACCCGTGTCGCTACGTAATCATTATTACTGTGAACGACTTACACCCGTCATTCTAATTCCATGAACCTTTCTTGCGGCCCGTCCTGTCGCTTCAGAACAATTGGATATTATTTGTCAACTCCTCTAGAACAGCCATAAGGGTATTGGAATTTGGAAATGTTTCCTTTGGGTAATATAGTAATAGCCGCAGATCCTTTCTACCTGGTAGCTAGCTTACTGAAGACGTCTGAAATTTCATTCGTAATTTGTCAGAAAAGTATTAGTCTACTTCCTTGAAATTCTTCCAATTTGGGTTTTGTAACAAATGCAGTTAATAAAAAGCACTCTTATTTAGAATGTACAGAAGTCAAACGAATGTATGGTCAAGCTGTAACATTATAAATATGTTTTTCCTATTGCGGGTAAGTTATGGTCGGCTATCTGGGATGATGGCATTACAAAATCGCATTTGTATCATGATACTACAGAGTCACAATTGTGTCATATGGCCTGCAATTGATTCGCCATAAAGCAAGTATATGTAATAACACGTATACACACGGTATGCTTGAAGGTCAGATGTGTAATTGCCGGGTGCTGAGTCATCTCCTAATTTGTTATATAATCCGTCGTTTATATTCGAAACTTTATATTCCCATTACAGTGACGCGCGATCAATTCTGTAGCTTACCTTAGGAGCATGGACAAAATATTAGCTTTATTGTCTATGCTGTATAATCATTCGTTGTACTGTGTTCTTTGTTTAAGTGTTAGACCCTACTAACATACACCCAATAATGGAACAACACACCAAACTCAACATTTATCATCATTACATACTTTGTATTCGTTTCGTTGGTCATTTCATTTCTATAGTCACCAATTCCGGGAGTGTTAATAAATATAACTGTTTATAGTTTCTATAGCACACTATTTATACAGTGATATTATGTGTTTCTGTACAGCGTATTTGGTAAAAACAGTAGAAACATATGATATAACACAAATGATTATATGAAAATGGTAAAACTAGTTCAATTATTAGATTGGTAACAGTTGTATGCTATGCTAAGATACTGAGTCTTCAATTTGTTCTTTAAACACTGGCATTGTCATTATTGCGCATATGTTTATGTAGGTAATTCAATAGTTTAGGCACAACCACTTTAAAAGCGCAATCTCCGGACTTTTCCGCTTTGTCTATGGGACGTGTGAGACCATCCTGAGATATCAGACCGCAAAGGATATTTCTGTGCGTCAACATTTCAGGTAGATACTCCATTTCCTCGTAAAGCAAACGCAAGAACAGAGGGGCACTCTGAAGAGTGGCTCGTCAGTAGCAGAAAACACGCAACATGTCAAAAACTCTTCGTAACTACCTGTGTGTATTTGGAAATGCGACGCCAGTTGGTAGATCAGACGCCAATGGGCCAAGGACGCGAATGAACATAAAAAAGGTGCGTGAACCTCGATCCCGGGAAGAAGTTACTGCCAGACTGCCCAAACGTTAGCGTATTAACTGTAATTGATCTACCATGGTCATAAACTTCTTTTTAATTAATAGGCAAACATGCCGCCATACCACAATGTTGTATCACGGTGCTAAACACGTTAGCAAGAGCCCTCTAACAGGAACTTGAAAAGAGATTATAGGGCCAAGTATATATGTTGATGACAACGGCAAACCTCGACGGCCAAATAAAAAAATCGCTCTAATTGAAATAACACAGAGCCTAGTATACATACGGCCTAGTACACATACGGCCTAGTACACATACGGCCTAGTACACATACGGCGGCAAACCGCTCGACGAATCGAAACAAAAACGATTTACCCTAAATTGCCGCGCCGCAAATGTACTCTTTGGCCAATCAACGCTGTTGTTTTGGTGTGACAACAAATCACATATGTTCCAATTTAGCAATATAAACACAAACTAGAATTGCAGATTCATCGTTTTTTTTTTTTTTTAAATCTATATATTTTGATTTGATTTTCAGGAAAGTTAAGTAATCCAGTGAATATCATGTTTAATTAGGAGTTCAACATTCAATTCTTTGCAGAAGGGACACAGTTTTTATAACGTTATTTCAACATAACAAAATATGTGAACAATAAGTAATTACACGGATGCAAGGTAAAATCGAACGGATTCGTGTCCGACTGAATTAGCGGCGCCGTCTGTTGACAAGCCTTACAAAATCCAAGATGTTGGCAGAGAAACTGATGCTTGAGGTGGAGGGACGAGAGTTGTTATATATGTTCCGTCCCATCCCGATTATAAAAAAGCCAATTTCATTTTTATAGCGGCCACAAACTGCTCATGTGACCAATTTGCATATGCCGTCGAAGATTACCGCGCTATGTGTACTGGGCTCTGCTCTTTAGCTGAGTCAAACTAGTAATTGACTTCGCCAGTCGCGACTGCATCACCCGTGAGAACAGCGCAAATACCTGCCCCAATTTGAAGATGAATAAACGACTTCTGGGAATCCCAATATATAATTACCTATTCGCCCATTAGCACGAGCAGCTGAGCGGTATTGTGTATTCGAATAATTGCTTCTACTTCCTAGACATTGCATGTAACACGAGCCACGGTTGGTTGAAATTAGTTTTATTATGACAACGTGACCTGCCGAGATCCACTGACTTAGTAAGCGATTTCATAGGCTGAGCTTAAATTCAGAGTTTCGCAAAGCGATCAGCCAGGGGATACTGCTGGCTGGCTTGCACTGACATAATCAGCAGCAGCGACCCCTGGCGCGCGAGAATGGTTTGCCTCTTTGCCTTCGAGGTTTTGCCGTTGCCGTCGACATGTGTGTTAGGCCCTTTAGGAGAACGTGAGAAGGAATGATACACTCACCGACTGCTGTGGGCCGGTCACGTTGATGGCCGTTGCTATCCATGTTGACGACGACTTTCCCGAGCATTGCAAACACGTTCAGTACCAAGAAAAACGACGCTCGAAATTGCCACATCTCAGTGCCACGCGGGATTCGTTGGCTCGAGGTTGGTTGCGTCAGCGAAATTCAGAGGACAGACGCAATTGATCCTTGTTTGTATTTTGTTTCTCAACTTTCGCGGTGTCTGGTGTGTTTGTTTTCTTTGGTGCTACCGCTAGTGTTGTTACATTTACATTTACTACAACAACCGGTGCTGCAGCGGCTGCTGCTGCAGCTGCTGCTGTTGATGTTACTGCTTCTGCAGCTACAGCTTGCTTCTGCTGAAGAAGATGATGATGACAATGTTGCTATCCGTATCCTCTCTGCAAGCTGCTGGGTGTTGTTTCTCTTGTGTGTACATCGACTAACGCTTTTGGTTCTGCCGCAGCTGACTCCGACGACGAAAGGCGGGAGAGTGACTCCTTATATCCACGCACAACCTCCGCTCATCGAAGCTGCGATTAATTCACGGCTCGATTGCTACGGGCAAACACGCGGTGGCGGGGTTATCGATTGTTGTGCCACTACCGTTTGTCATCCAAACACACTGATGCGCCTCAACGCCTCAAAACTGTGCACGATCGGCTCAACAAAAACACGAACGAAATGCTTCATCATCAAGCCAGCGCTGTGCTGACGTCATCACCAATGAATGTCCAGAGGGGATTTCTCCATCGTAGACGGAAGTACCCGTCCCGGGCTTGAGGACATTCTGTAAAACACATGGCCGATGAGAACTGGTGCATCATACGAAAGTCGCTCGGGGATTCGGCTCGGGCGTCACTGTCACTAATATATTGCTCATAGAACATCTGCCGCTGACATAAAGCGTTCACGTTTACGCTACGACCTTTGCGTAGTAGTCCTCAATACAATTCGTTGTTGGTCAATCATGTCTGCGATAAAATAATGAAGTCATCCGTTATTAGACTGTCGGAAGTAACCATCTCTAGGTAAGTTAATACAACCAAACTGCCGCAAGCAATATTACATCCGATCGTGGCTGATATCTGAGCCGACCCTTGCAGTTGTATGCATTGAACACTGTCTGGTGGTGATGGTAAAGTGAATATCACCGCACGGCCACCAATACTAGACCTAAAATCTGGTGGTGATGTCAAACGGAATGACATCAATATCCGTTAACATCAGAACTAATATCTGGCGGTGGTGACAAACAGAATGTTACTGCATGTATCAACAAGTGTTCAATGGTCTTCCGCCATAGCCAACATTAAAACTGCTTTATCAGCTGGTTTAGCATGTCACGAATCTGGTTCTTTCACGTCCAAATATGTTAAGTGCGAACAGTATAAACACTATTGGAAGTTGGTTTAATACAAAAGTGCGTATTCTTGCTTAAACTGTCGAACTAATAAACAATGGACATTACATCTTGTTTAACTTCATCAATTGTTCGAACAACGTTTTGCGTTCAACCCACTGAATATCTCAGTCTCATATTTTGAGAGAGCAAGAAAAGTCAACAACCGACACAGAAACAAATCATCGTAAAGCGCATTCACAGAAAGAGTCTAATGGTGATAATCAATTAATAAAGTCCTGGGTAGGAATTATATAGGCTGATAGTTTGCCTGATGATTTTTGCCAAAACTACATACACAAAGTCACACAAACGAACCAACATTACGTTGTGGATACTAGGTAGTTTTACGTTTTCTCACAATGAATTTGAAATGTCACTAGCGAAAAGTCGAATTGAGGAGGCACCTTTAACAATACAACAACAAACTGGTATCTATGGAAACAAATACTATCAACACAGCAACAGCTGATCGACGACACGAGTCAATCTCTGATGCCTTGAGGATGTCCACCATGGCCCATGAGGATAGAAAGGTGATAGATGTGCATCACTTACGACTCAGAAAATACTAACAAAATCGATTTTGACACCACAGCACGGTATGTTCTTATCCTCGTACAAAAACGAGATATTTGAACAGTAACATATCAACTCATATGCACGAACCTCAATTTATTATAAACACAAATCCTCACGTTGCAGTAGATAGTCACAGACATGCAACTGCTGCAGCTACATAAAAACATATTTGGGCTGTTACGTGTTGTCTTCGGGGTGAAAACACTCAGACACGCGTACTTCAGGTGCGAAACCTCGATCTCACTAGATATGTTGAAATATTTCCAACCGCGCATCACAACTTAGAATCACAGAAGACAACGAAGACGTGAGAAAAACATGCAAACCGAAGACGCACATATAGACCATTCGGAAATACACAGGGATCCGATTTCAGAACACACGCACCACACCAGACAACACAACATACGGTGCGTTTTGCGAAATCAAAATCCTGAAATGAAAGTAGAGATGTGTCTGCCTAAGGAGAAGGCTACAGAAATGCAAGGTCAAGAGTGAATTCTCTCGGGGCTATGGACCTGGTGTTAATGATTGAGGTCACGTTGCGAATGGAGTATATTTGCAAGTCATTACAAACTCACGGTGTGATGACAATGATATGGACGAGACTACATCATGTGACTATGCTGATGCTGATGCTGAACACACGGGGAATGAAATGTAACAACCCATAGGACTTAATTTCGCGCTTTATAAAAAATACGTTTTTATCTACAGCAAAGACCTTGTCCAGAAGCAGCAGTGGGCGCTCGCCTCGTAGGGGATATCACCACATTGATTAACGATAAGACTGCTGACGACAAGGCAGCGACGAACGGTCGCATTATCCTATCCTTGATTACTGAACATTCTTCATGATAACTAATTTTATTGAATATATTTCTTTTTACATATCCAACGAATACTTTACCTCTTGTGTAGACTTTTGCCTCCTACGAAGAAGGTTTCATCACTGCGTTACGGCTGACCCGGAAGAGAGTGAAAGTAGTATATATGGAATTAACAGAAGGAGAAGACACCTAAAAGAGGTAAAAACACAGCGGCAATCAAACTATTGACAAGGGAAACAACGGACATGTATGTAGTCGATGATGTCATCCGACCAGGGCGTGGACCTACCGATGGCGACATCATTCTAAGTGGCGAAAAGAAAGCTTGCACTACTTGTAACATATTCGTTGCTACGTTTTTTTGTTTTCGCTGTTCTAAGATGTCTCTTTTTTGGTGGGTTGTATGAGAGATGGAGCAATAACAAGTGTTTCCAAGCAAATATTCTCTTCATGGCGCATCATGTTAGCAATATGGTCACAAACTGTCATTATTTGGATGCGATGTCCCAGCTCCGTACAAACTGGACTGGGTGGAATGGATTGATGAGGCGTTGAAGTTTAAATATGTGATGCATATTTACGATGTTGTGTTTTCTGTAGTTTAATAGTGTGAAAACAAGAGCTTGAATGCCTACATCATGGTCTGAATCAATCAAGTCATAAAATTACTAATTACTAATATAATTGCAATTAGTATAATGTATCATACGAAAACCTAACAACTAAGGCGCTGGAACAGGAGGAAGGGGGATTGGATATAAGATTAGCTGGATATAAGATAAGCCCCCCGATATTTAGGAAAGAGGGGTACTTTGTGGGATGCAATTTGAGTTTTTTTGTGAGTCTCAGAAGGGGTGCATTTTGTGTTTGTGGTGAGCGTCAGCCCCTCGAATATTCACGACGTTCCGACGCCAATGAACGAGCTTTACAAACCAGTACAAACGTGATTACTATATGCCCTTTGTGTTCGTTTGGCCGTCCAATTCATGCGATAGATAACTCAGATCAATGTCACTCTCTTTTCGCCATTTAGTGGTAAAATCGAACGGTAGACATATAGACGATTGGTGCATCCAAGCGCATTACAAATTGACAGCTTTGTGATTTCGATTTGACATGAACGCAACAGTAAAATCACCAGTTCTCGGTGTTCAGTTCCTGATGCCAGTGCTTTCTGCCAAAACAAACAAACAAACCGCCACGAGCTTTGAATTTATTCGTGACGTCAAAACGCAACCTGGAATTAATTTTCTTTTATGTTTATGGTATTCTCAGCATTTTTCTCAGGAACCATATTTTTTTTGATTCTACGAACTTTCGTGATCTTTTAGTTATTGGCCATGATTCATACCCTTATAGCAAAGACATATCAATATAATCTTAATACGGTTTTGCTTATAGCAGTCGAGATTTTTGGAATAGACATGAGCCAAACATTCGATACCATCCGGCGAGACAAGCTGATGGATATACGTTCAACCTTCCTCGAAGAGTTGGAAATTTGAATGATAAGACTTCTCCTTGCAGACACGTCGTTCGAACCACTCATATGGGTCGGTGAATGTCCTTATTTTATGACAAGGATAGGCACACCTCAACGTGCTGTTTATCGTCTACATTAAGGCGACCTTGAGAAATGCCTCAATGACCAGTCTCTGACATCGACCTGCCACTTGACATTGATTATGCAAATAACACAGACTTTGTCAGTTTTCCCGAATTTTCCTGGACCGAATTGAAGAAATTACCCCACGCAGCTTGGCAGAATGGTCCCTCGCCATCAACGAATCCAAAATAGAAAGAACATCTGTCCAGAGACACACCGACCGAATATCTAAGGAGTGGCGGATGACAAAGACGCTAGACCGAATATCTGAGGAGTGGCGGATGACAAAGAAGCTAAGCTCACTTTTGGGAGACGCAGAAGATGTCGCACGCTGCACACAGCTCGCAAATGTAGAATTTCGGAAACTGTGGACAGTCTGGTTCAGGCGGAATCAGATCAGTTTGAAGCTACGGCTCCGCCTTTATGCATCATTCGTTCTGACAGTGCTGACCTACGACATGGGCACCTGGGGTCTGACTCAAACGGAGTTAAACCGACTGGATTCATACCATCGCCGTCGTTTGCGATAATCGGTGTTTCATTACCCACAGAAGATGACTACAGAAACATTATATCGTCGGTGCCAGTGCGAGTCAATCAGCCGGTTGGTCCGAAAACTCCGGTGGCGACCCTTCGGACACGTGCTACGTTTGCCAACGAACGTCCCTGCCCAGCTTGCCATAGAAGAATACTTCAAGCCGGACAAGGGCAGCTTTCGTGGACGACTTCGGGTGACATTGCCAACTATGCTGAACGGGGACTTGAACAAAGTTGGCTTGCAACTGCGCATTTCTGGGGACCTCAGACAGCTACGTGTGTGTGTGTGTGTGTGTGTGTGTGTGTGTGTGTGTGTGTGTGTGTGTGTGTGTGTGTGTGTGTGTGTGTGTGTGTGCGTGTGTGATTACAGGCACATATGTGATTTGTCGTCACACCAAAACAACAGCGTTGATTGACCAAAGAGTACATTTGTAACAAGGAGAACACACTACATCTGGCCCGACAAGGAGGACACATTACACCTGGCGCGACAAGGAGGACACATTACACCTGGCCCGACAAGGAAGACACACTACACCTGGCCCGACAAGGAGAACACACTAGTAGTAATTAAGTGGATGAGACTACCGTCCATGCTCAAAAGATCAAAGAACATCAAAGGGTTTTTGGGGCAGCCACACTACGCTGGAGGTACTTATAAAAAAGAAATGATGGATGACCTGTCATAAAAATCTACTTATAAAAAATCTCAATTGCTTGTTGACAACTTACTTATAAAACAAGTATAAAAAAGGTTTGATTAATTCGTTTTTTGAACCCTTTTTTATGATCACCGCGGGTTCATGTAAGTGCAGTTCGTGTGTGCTGACCTCTAGTGACGCTTCTAGTAACTAGGCGGTTCATGTAAGTCCAGTTCGTATGTGCTGACCTCTAGTGACTAATTAGTGTTAATTAATGACTAATTAGTGAGTAATTAGTGACTAATTAGTGCTAATTACTGATTAATTAGTGTTAATTAGTTATTAATTAGGTTATAGGTGAGGTTATATGGTTATGTGTGTAGTTATGAGGTTGTGTGTGAGGTTATATGGGTATGTGTGTTATGTATAGGAAAGGAAAACTTGTGGTTATATAGAAGTAACGTCTATTTGAAATTTTCGCTAAAATAAAGTACACTATATTGTTGAGAACTACACGATATTGTTGAGAACTATTTTTTATGAAATTTACGTTCCTGTACAAGCCCCCGTAATACAACGCCGACACTAGCCAGAGAATGTTGACCTACGATCTCTACAGCGGTGGTGCCCTAGTTAAGCCTAGCACAGGCTGTGCCTGCTGGGGTCGTTGAACTTTTGCCGTGAGGCGTGACGATAAGAGCCGACGCTAGCCGGAGAATGTTGACCTACGATCTCTACAGCGGCGGTGCCCTAGTTAAGGCACAAGCTGTAGACGGCTGCGCCTGATAGGGTCGGTGATCTTTTTGCCGTGAGGCGTAACAATAATCGACGCTAGCCGGAGAATGCATAAGAGCTCAAATACAGACGCTAGCCGGAGTTATTGTTCATACAGAAACCTAGCTAGACAAATAAGGGTGCTGTATTATTAAGCTGAAGTTGGCTTTATCGGTCGTGTACGACTAGTTGGATTATAGAAACGAGGCCTGTATTATGAACATATGAAAGGAGACGGTAAGTTATATATATATATATATATATATATATATATATATTAATCATCAGTATGTGGTTACTTGCTACAGTTCAAAAGTTCAAAAAGTTTTAGGTAGACGTAGACGTGCAGACCAGGTAATCACGCCAGGGGGTCCGCCTGCAATGACTATGCCAGGTGTTCCGGCATGACTAAAAATGCCAAATCCGTCTCCCAGGCGGGCACGAGGCGGCCAGCGCACAGTGCCTTTTACTGCGGAAGTCGGGCGATTGCTTCAGTCTGATCCCGTTGGCAGGATGATGGGGCGCGTACCGGAACGCGTATCTAAACCGCCCGTTGGCAGGCTGACGGGGCGGGAGGCGGCTGGTTGCGTTGACGGAGGCGAGCTGGCTGCTATGCTGACGACGTCGCGGTCAACGGCGGGAGCCGTGTGTCTGTGTGTACGTGGTAGTCCAAACCCATTTCGTGGTATCGTGACGCTAACACCGCGACCAATGTATAAGGTTTCGCCCGGGGGCATCGCTCTGTAAATATATAAATACAATTTTAGTTACTACTGAAGGAAAAACCTATAGTTAAAAGGAAAGATATAGATAAAATTTTTAGTTAGTATAGAAGGGAAAAATCTGTAGGTAGTGTCGAGTTTAAAGGAAAGTTATTGTGACGTAACGTACCTATTGCGCTCGTGATGCGCTCTCTCCGTACTTGGCTCTTCGTAAACGTCCTCGTCCATTGTAGCTGTTGGAATGGAATGACGCGCAATTGTTTACGCGACGCTAGTTGGGCTTATGGACGCCTGCCGTTTAGCACGTAGACCACCGTTACATAAGCACCTTTACCAACTGGTTACATAAGTTTCTAAATCCTTAATAAAAACCTAAACGCGTAAAATAAACAGTCTATAATACGAAGTAAGGACTAGAGAATCTTATGGCAAACTTATATTCGAAAATAATGCTCTTTAAAAGCGACGTTCAGTTTGTGCACTAATATGACCGAGTGCTTTTTTGTATTTTCAATAACCCTGCCAGACTCGGCTGTTTTGTGGTGTACGTGTTCGGGCACACGAAGTCTATTCACTACGTTAGTATAAATAGGACGGCTAAGAATGCCTCTGTATTAATTTATTATCGGTGTGGTAACGTTGTGTTATTTGCCTTTGCAGACCATCGCTGTCATCATGCTGGTTCAAGGCGAACAAGGGGTCCTCGCTTCTATGCTGAAGAATAAAAAAACGATGGTTAGAGAACCGAAGCCCTCCATGTCAGGCGTCCTCGCTGCTACTACGGCTAGCGAACCGAAGCTGCCCGCTGCTACTGCTACTTCGGCGACGCTGGCGACCGCTGTCGAACCGGCGGAACAGGGGGTGCTTGCAGATGCCGCCGCGTCGTCGTCGTCGCCGGCGCTCCTCGATTCATCCTTGGTGAGTCTCTTCGACCCATCCTTGGTGAGTTTGAAAGAACTCATAGAGGCGGAAGACGGGCTGTATAAGACATCTACACCTGTAAAGATTGAAAGAATTGCGTGGAGGACAAAATGTACGTACGCTGGCTGTTCTCAATGTAAGCGTAAAGTACAGCGATCCAGGGGCGGCGCTATGATGTGCTTATCTCATGGCGTACAAGTTAAACCGAAAAATTATTTTTCGGTTCGTGCGATGGTGAAGGAAGTTGGCTCGAAGGCCGATGACGAGATTTGGCTTACTCTATTCGAGAACGCCATGTCGGAACTCCTACGACGCCGACTATCCGGCCCCTATGACGCCGGAAAAACTGCGCGACACTATAACGGCCCTCGTCGGTACGGTCCTGGAAGTGTCCCTGCGAAAGACCGTATGGGGTGAAATGGTGACGTATGCCGCCCGGAGTCTGAGTACTATTCCGAAGCCGGAGTAATGTGCTCAACCTTGAATGACTAATGCTTCGCTTGTTATGTGCTGAAGGACCGCCGGGGTCGAGTACTAGACAACGTAATCGCAGACGCTTTGAAAGCGGCGGCGCACGAGGATGGACAGGCTGTCGAGAATGCCGCCGCTACTGCTATCGCCGACGCTTTGAGCACAGCGGAAGACGCGGTCCCGGCCGAGAAGTGCGTGAAATATGACGTTCCATGGCCGCTAGTGAAGGAGGTCGAATATAAACCGCCGACCTCCGTTCGCCTGCCTTCATACAACGACGAGGCGTCGGTATCGCCGCAGCCGTCGCCGCCCACGTATGCGACCCTGTATCCGGTGACGCCGCCGCTGGAGGTCGTGTCCGTCTCGTCAGACGAACTTCCTTCGCTGATCGAGGGCACCCAACGAGCCGTGGCGCCGTCGCCGAACGAGAGCACCGCTGCACCGTCGCAGATCGAGGGCGCTCAATCGCAGTAGTGTGACCCCCCTCATCTAAAGGGGTTCCTCATAACGTCATTCGCGGGACGGCAAAGGTGCATGATGAGCACATTCGCCGAAATGATAGGGGAGACGATAATGGAGAACGCGGTGAGTGTCCACCCGACGAAGAATGCCCATTCGTAGATATATATGGGTATCGAGGCAAAATTCCCAGCCGACGCTATCGCCTGATGTACGAGGAGGTGTCTGGAATAACCGATCGGTTTTTTCAGTCCGTGCTCGACTCGTATCTGCTTCGATCGCTCTTGCCGTGCGCCACGAGATTGATATACGTGCTAGAAGATCAATGCGTGCCCTGTCCGGAACGACACTCGGAAAGGTCCCTCGTACACCAGGTGGCTACCTGGCTGATGGGTACCAACTGGACGTCCGCCTTCGATAAAGTGCTACTGGAGTCCGCGGTGAAGGGCTACCTGCTAAAAAGAGCTTGCCTCAGTGATTGACATTAATAGTTGTCTCTCTCGGGACCCTAACATATATCGAACTTTAATTTAGTGTCTGTAGGTGGCATAAAGCCTTACGAGCATCTGCCTTGTTTACGAACATTAGTAGCGGTCAACACGCCGTAATTGTAGGTGGCATAAAGACTTTTTTACGAACATTAGTAGCGCCGTAATTGTAGGTGGCATAAAGCCTTCTTTGCGAACATTAGTTGCGCCGTAATTGTAGGTGGCATTAAGCCTTCTTTACGAACATTAGTAGCACCGTAATTGTAGGTGGCATAAAGCCTTGTTTACGAACATTAGTAGCGGTGAATACGCCGTATCGTGGCATAAAGCTTTACATGTATCACGCTTTCTACGATGCTTAATAAAATGTTGAAAACGTTCGAACAATCTTGTCTGTGAAACGAACGAACACCCTTTCCCATATCCCAGTGAGAAAACAAAACACACAATCCCAGTCTAGCGCTAGCCCTAGCACGCCCAGCGTACTACGGCGAGGCGTGGGTTACAGCCTGTCCTAGCGGCGATGTTAATAATTTCGAAAATCGATGGTTCGCCGCCGTAGCCCCCTAACGGTTGCGATTCCGTTGATAGTCGGTGTCGGGGCTTCGTTGTAGTTAATATCGTTTCGGCTTCGACTATGACGGACCTACACTCCTAGCGGTGTTGTTTAATAATTTCGAAAATCGATGGTTTCAAATCGTCGCCGCCGTAGCCACCTAACGGTTGCGATTCCGTTTATAGTCGGTGTCGGGGCCTCGTCGTAGTAATATCGTTTCGGCTTCGACTGGGACGGAAGCGCGTTTACACTCCGCAGTGCCACCACCTACTGCACTTACACGAAACACGAATAGTCAGTCACTACCAACGATGCCTGTTTGTCCGTGTGCTGCCCCTAATGACGAACCACTAGAGGCCACGGAGAGTCAGTCACTAACGACGATGCCTGTTTGTCCCGTATGCGTTCCCGTCGTCGATCGTCTAGAGGGGCACTCGTGTAGTCCGCCGCGGCACCAATGCCCGAATTGCGGGCGATCGATCGCCTATCGTAGAGGCGTAACGAGACATTTAAAGAAATGCGGTAGCGATATTGATGATGACTGCAAATGCCCGAAATGCGGTCGATCGTTTGTCTATCGTAGCGGCGTAACGAGTCATTTGATGATGACTGCAAATGCCCAAAATGCGGTCGATCGTTCGTCTATCGTAGCGTCGTTACGAGACATTTAAAGAAATGCGGTAGCGATACTGACTGTAAATGTCCGAAAAGCGGTCGATCGTTCGCCCGTCGTTATACTGTGGTGAAACATATGAGAGGCTGCGGTAAACCACCACCCCAGCCCTCGACGACGACGAGGCTTCGTTAGACGCCGCCGCCGATAACGACGACGACGTGTCGGACGGTCTACTGCGTACCGTTCACGAGCACTGGTCGAGCATCCACACGTCTATAGCGCGCGGTCCCGTCCAGTCGAGATATAACTATCAACTGACCGGTTTGGACACGGTCTCACTCGACCCCCGTCTACGACTAATGTTTGAGGAGCAGACTCGAGCGTTTAAAATCAACTTAAGTTTTGGGTTTATCCTTCGACACAAGGAGACGGGCCGTTACAGGTACTTTCATTCGTCGTGTAACTGCTGCGGTCGCTATCTCGAGTCGCCCACCCTCGTCACCGACGCCTCGTCGTTCGAACGATTCCTCGACGCCGTCCGACAGCCCGACGTTCTTCAGTACGTTATAGCGCAGAGACCCGACACGGGGTGGATCGCCGAATTGGTGACGAAAGTTACCTACTTTATCAACGCCATCATCCACCATCCTATCGGGCTGTCTCGACGCGCGACTCCCCGACTACCTGCGCACCAACAGGGCGCTCATCGGTCTAGCGAAAGATCGACACAATAAACCCTACACCGATAACATGTGCCTCGTCTGCTGTTTGGCGCTTCATCGAGGCGCTAGCCACCTCGTAGACGATTTGACGGCGCCGACCTTTAAACTCTAAGCCGACTACAGCGACGGGGTGAGTCCCTACGCGTTCGCCGGCGTTCTTCTGAACGTTCTCGACTGGGTGGAGACGGTCTTTAAAACCAACGTGGTCGTGTATCGACTGACGGAGGAGGGGTCCGCCGAATTGATCCGCCGTTCCCTCCACCGGTACCCCACTACCATGAACGTAAATCTGTTCGAGACGCACTATTCCTATATACGCGACGTCTCGATGTTCTGTCACACGTACCTATGCGGTAAGTGCGGCGATTCGCTGTGGCGAGACGCCTATCAATTACGGCGTCATGAAGCGACGTGCGAGGGCGGCGTTCGCCACGTCTTCCCCGCCGGCGTCTACCACCCGCGCCGTCCGTGTTTCAACGGTTGGAGGATGAGGGCATCTACGTGGACGAACCCCTGCGCTACTACCCGTACAGGGCGACGTTCGACTTCGAGTGCTACTTCGACGATCGTGACCTGCCCGCGGACAGCGCCAAATGCCGGTGGATAGCCCGACACGAGCTACTGAGCGTGAGTATCGCCACGAACGTCCCCGGCCACAAGACGGCGCGCTGCTTCGTCACGACCGCCGATTCGAGCGAGCTCGCGAAGCGCCTGATCGTCGCCCTGGAGGCCTTGAGCGAAGCGTCATGCGCCGCTCTGCGACTGTCGTAAGACCCGACCTTCCAAGCGATCGCCGCGCTCGACGACGAATGGCGAGCTCGAGCGACGGAGAAGGAGGCGTCGAATGATGAGAGCCCGTACACCGTACTCGCTGACCTCCTGTGGACGCATCTGCGCCGCCTACCCGTCCTCGGCTTCAATTCGGGTAGGTACGACTTGAACGTCGTCAAGAAGTATCTCACTCCCCTGTTCATGACCGCCGAAGGGCAAAGCATATCGTCGGCCTTTACGATCAAGCGTCAGAACAACTTCATGTGTCTATCGACGGCGACGCTCAAGTTCCTGGACATCACTAACTACTTGGCCCCCGGTTTCAGCTAGGATAAGTTTCTGAAGGCCTACGGCTGCGAGGTGACGAAGGGACACTTTCCCTACGAGTACCTCGACGAGCTGCGGAAAATGGACAACACCGAACAGCCGCCACGGGAGGCCTTCTACAACCACCTGAAACACGAAGGCATCTCCGCCGCGGCGTACCAGGGCTGCGCGAAAGTATGGCGCGACGAAGGGATGACGACGCTGCGGGACTTTCTCGTCTAGTACACCAACAGGGACGTGGTGCCGTTCTTGGAGGCCGTCGACAAACAGTTGGCCTTCTACCGGGAGCGGCGCATCGATATGTTCAAAGACGCCATCAGCATACAGGGTCTTACGCTACTCTACCTGTTCAACGATCTGCTGCCGACGCTTCACTTCGCTCTCTTCAACGAGCCGAACAACGACCTGCACCGGCTCTTGCAATCGCGCCGCCGCGAAGTGGACCTCCATGCGCCGGTTCCCCTTACGCACGACGTTGAAATGATCGCCGTCGCAGCAGTCGGGCGACAGGACGAAGCCGAAAATGGTGTAGCCGTCGCCGAAGTCGGAGCGCGCCAGGTCGTTCCCGTCGTCCTAGTACGCTTTCCCCGTCGCCGCGAAGAGGTTCATGTAGCTTCGGGTATAGCGTCGATGCGCGAAGTTCGGCTGCAGCGGCTTGCTCGGCACCTGGCGTCCGTCGACGTAGAGGGCGAGGAAGTTTATGTCGTTGTGCTTCGCGTTGAACGGGTTTTTATCGTAGGCCACGTTATAGGCGTCGTTGTCGATCAGGCACATGAACACGCGTTTCGGGAGCGTGCCCAGGTAGACGTTCTCGTGCGTATGAGACATCGTGCGCTGCGGTATCGAGAACACCTTGCAGTCGACTCGACGCAGCGGGTACTTGACCGTCCCCTTCGTCAACGCTTTGATGTGACCGAGCTGGATGGACGGGTTCATCTTGGCCTTTCGCACCTGCAGGTAGGTCTCCAGCAGCAAGATTTTGAACCCCGGATCGACGACCGCGCCTATGAGCGCGAGGCGTCCTTGCTTCGCACCAGTCGGATCTTTACGTCGACGCCGTTCAGTAGGTACCGGTCTTGCAAGAACACGTCGGCGTGCAGGCGTCCCAACAGGTCCACCTCGCGGCTGTCCTGTATGAAGTGGTGCCGATGCGCGTACCCGTTGTTGGCGTTCGCGGTCGCCTCCATGTGCCCGGCAGTGTCCCTACGCCAGAGGCCGGCCTCGAGCTGCGAGCGTTTGGCGTCG
The DNA here is from genome assembly GCA_020002185.1 of Paraescarpia echinospica. Taxonomy (NCBI): domain Eukaryota; kingdom Metazoa; phylum Annelida; class Polychaeta; order Sabellida; family Siboglinidae; genus Paraescarpia; species Paraescarpia echinospica. The sequence goes on along the minus strand of CM034534.1, from coordinate 31,426,495 downwards.
GAACCGTAACGCAGCAGGGTTTCGATATAGGCCCGATACGGATACGTATTGGTCGACGGCTTCACGAGCGTGCCGTTCAGCGACACGTCGACTTGACTGAACATCGAATGCAGGAAATTGTTGATCGGGCCCACGACGCTGTCGTTCGCGAGATCGGTGCCGTCCCCCTGCACCACTTTGACGCGCGCGTACAGTCTAACACTCGCCAGGTCCAGATAGTCGTCTCCCGATCCCGGGACGTGGAACTCGATAGGGCCGCCCGCGTCGAGGGACGTCAGCGGCTGTTGATCGACCTACTGACAGCTCTCGATGCTCGTCTGCGTCATAGGCACGCTGGACAGGTCCAGTTCGCTCTTCAGGCCCTCGCACGACTGTCGATGCACGAACGCCATTCTTCTACGCGGGGAATATGTCGCTCGACGTCTGTTTCTTTCGACGACGCTTTTTCTTAATAGGCGTCGACGGTTTGCCGGGCGGCTTTATAGCGCGTCGTCGCTTTTTCGGCGGCGGCGGGGGCGAATTCAACAGCCCTCCGAGAAGGTCGGCGTCCGCCTCCTTCGCGCGTCGTTTTACCGACTGTTTCAAATTTTCGCCGGCGACGACGTCCCGCGCCACGCGCACGCCCGTGTTGAGAGCGCGTTTTCCCAGCGCCAGGGCCCCTCTCTTGATAAGCGGCATGGCGCCCCGAAACAGGCTCCCGAAGAGATTGCCCAGGCCGTGTCCCCGCTGTACTCTACCGCCGAAGAAGACCGGCAGATTACTGCCGACCTGTCGAGTGTAGTAGTTCTCATACACGTTGCGGCAGGCTCTCGCTGCTGCTGCCATCGTCAGAACAGTTTGGATTTGCAGCGTCTGATGTGAAGCGTCGACACAAGTTTCCCCTGTTCGAATGGTATCGGTTGACCGAACTCGTCTGTTATATCTATCTCAATCGAATCGAATTGGCGCCGAAGGAGAGGCACGTATTGGACGCGGTCAAAAACATTCGATACAGTGAGCCCGTTCGTACAGTAGACGGGGACGGTTCGGAGGAGAGGTGCGAAAACGTCGCCGACGATGCGCGGTTCCACGATGTCCGTGTACACGTACGTGGTGCCGACTCGCCGCTGCATGTCCACCGTGTAGTCCCCCTCGTACTCGAAGGTATGCGCGGCGGGCATGGTGCTGATGACGACGTCGGTGGACGTCGGCGCCGCAAGACTCGCGATGCGGTTCGACTCGAAGCCTAGTATTTTCTTCAGGTGGCTCCGAGGGGGTATGTTAAATTCGACGCCCGGCCATAGACGCAGCTTCATCCGGTTAGAGATGGGGCTGTACTCCAGGCGCGCCTTGAAATTATCGGTGCTCAGTTTCGTCAGTGACTCTTGATTTTGTGCATCAACTCGTAGGCGCTGTTGTAAAAGCCGTGAGGGATGTTGCCCTGCCGGACAATTTTACTACCGTCCGAGGTGGTGAAAATGCCCTGCTCCCCCGACCCGCAAGCCAAGAAGAAGTACGCGTCCTCTTCTCTCACGTGGTACCAGGTATGCGGGTACTGTAGCGCTACCAGCCCGCATTCCCACTGCCCCGACAGGTCGACGCTTTGCGGCAGATTCGTGGTGTAGTGAGTCAACGTGTTTTCGGGGTGCGCCTTCATAGACGCGTTGCTCGGCAGCGTCAGGTAAAAGTCAAACGTTGCCATCGCGTCTCATAGACGGACTCGGTAGTAGGTAGCCGAGACAGCTACTAAGCAACGCCGTCCACAGGTTGGAGTCGCCCTGGCCGCGCGTCAGATTGTATATACTGACTACGATAACCGTGTACACGACGACGATCTGACACAGGAAGATGATCTCGGCTTTAGGGTATTCGTTGCCGCAGAAACGCCTTGGAACGTGTTCGCGGACGTCGTGGTCGACGTCGTCGGCATCGGTCGCATCGACAGAGACGGGTGAGTCGACGGCGGGCTCTTCGACAAATACGGCTGAGTCGACGGCGGATGGCTCTTCGTTGGGCATCGGCTTTCGTTGTTGTCGCTTCATAAGTCATCGTCGCCCGACTACCGTCCGACGCCGAGGCGCGTCTACCCTTTATTGTCCACGAGCGCCTTGGCGTCGATCCAGCTGTTGAAAGAAGCCGGATAACCGCTCCATTTCACGAGCACCTCCGCACCGCCTCCCTTACGTCGCCGACGCTGTAGAACGGCCTCCACGTGATACAGTTTATCCTTCGGGACGATTACTCGTTGCAGCTCCGGTTCGTAGAAGGTGCAGTCTAATAGCGTTCCGGCGTCGTCCCTCAATCGGTAGACGGGAGGGTTGGACGGGTGTGTTTCGGCGACGGTGAAGAGCTCTTCGCTCCAGTTAGCCATGTACCCTTTCTTGAATCGACCCTTCGCCTTGCTGATGCGTACGCGATCTCCCTCTCGCAGTTTCGGCTTGCTTCCTCGCTCCCCGCCACAGCCGTACAGCCGCTGCCACACCCTCTCCTGATTCGCGGCGTTGACACTCGCCGGCGTCCTACCGATGCTTCGATGGTAGGCGTTGTTGTACGACCGCACGAATTCCGGCAACGGCTCTACGTATCTCGGCGTCTGATGCTTCGTGAAGTACCTCCACATACGGGTCGTCAGCGTCCGATTGAATCGTTCCATGACACTCGCTTTGGTCTCCTCGTTGTGCGTCACGAAATGGTGGACGCCGTGTTCCGTCAAAAGTTTCTGAAAGGGTCTGTTGAGAAACTCCGTCTGCAGCGCGTTCGGCGGTCGCTCCTGTTGCGACAGCAGGTTCTCGAAGGCCGTAACGAGCGCCGGACCGGCTTTACTCTTCAACGGGACACACCACGCCCGCTTCGAAAAGACATCGATTACCGTCAATAGGAACGATATACCATCGTTGTGCTTTTTGAGTTTGGCTACGTCGACGAGATCGGCTTGCCACTGCTGGTTTCGACCGCCTACGATAACGCAACATCGTTTGAAACGTCGTTTGACCGGCTTGTGAAGCGTATAGGCGTCCTGCGCCGATAACCACTGCTTGACGACCGGCTTGGGTACTACGGTCGCCCGGTGCAACGCGTCGACGCCGCCGTAACTGCCTGCCCGTTTCGGTCGAAGTAGGCGCGCTTCAGGCGGTCCCGTTATTGTTGTTGAGGGCGGCGCTTTCGTTGCGTACCACGAGGCCGCCGGGACACCATGGCAACGGCGAGTCCGATCTATTTACGAAAAATAATAATACACAGATATATGTAGCGAACACCGCTGCGACTACGGCGACGCCGACGATGACTACTGACCTACGAGGGAACATACTAGCTTGTGAGCGGCTCGGGTGTTTCTCAACCTCTTTAATAGGTGACCCACGATCGTTCAACAGAGTGAGTGCGGGGTTTGGCCGTTCGCTTCGGCGCGCGCTGTATGTACGCTCGACGTTGGGGTTTACCGACGAGCTCCATAGGGACGTTCAGCCGCATCATACGGTCTCCGAAACCTTACTAGCCGACCGGCGGGGGCAACTTCTTCCTCTGTCGCATGAGATCGTTTACTAGATCTACCATGTTACTTCCCGCGATAGGCGCTCCGTCGTACACGAACTCCCCTCGATCGTTCCAGCGGATCAGCGGGTCGGATTTAAATTTTGCCACCGGGCCTTTTCTTTCAGATTTTCGGTATGCTTTTCACGATCTCGCTCTCTATACCGTTCGAATCCGTCGGCTGCGGCGGCGGCGGCGGCTGATCGGTCGTCGACTCTCCGTTCACTATGGACACGCGCATCGGTTGCTGCGCACGACACGTCTCCATGGCGTTGTAGCGACTCAGCAGTTGATTGTACGACGCTACCTTTTCTCGTTCGGACAAATCCGTACGCTCGAGAACGGTTTTCATGTCGTCGTCCAGGCTAATCATCACACGCGACGTGGTCGTGGTCGGTTGAGAGAGTAACGGGAGTAGACGCTCCACCAACCTGGGGTCTATCAACGCCATCTTCTTCGCGTGCTGCATCAACCTATAGCCTGTCTGAGGAGGAGCAGAAAGTTGCTCGCCAACGGTGCCAGCAGCGCCGTCACAAAACCGGCCGCCCCCGTTTGCAGGATGGCCTGCTTCTGTTTGACGGGTACTTTTTTCGTCGCTAGCTTACGCAGATGATTCCTGTATTTTTAAGTACTTTTTTCTGTTTCGCTGACAATTTTACGTTCCCTCTCAGAATGTTGTACGCGCAGTCGCACAGACTATAGATGAGATCGGAATCCGCGTGAGCGAGTACAGCTTTTTTCAGATCCGTATTCTTCTTGTATCAACGCAACACCTGCAAGGCTAGGATGTGCCTCTTGACGCGATCTGTCGTCCTGACGAGTGACGTCCGCCGCGACGCACTCCTCTTTTTATACTCTCATCGGCACGTAGACGTACTGAACGCGATCGTCGGGAAAAATGGCCGTGCGCAAGCGCATATTTTCCGATGTTTCCTGTTTCAGATCCACGAGGAGGTAACCGTAGGCTGCTGACGTGGCATATTTGAAGGCCTCCATCATTTATTTGGTTCTACCCGGATACATCTGTTTTGCCAGGTGACCTACTTGTCCCGCGTCCCGGGGACTCTTGAATAGCACCATGTAGTGCGCGTTTAGGCTGATTGTGCGGTTTTCTTTCCCTTTTGGAAAGAGATTCTGCAGAAGCTGTACGACGGACGCGTTGCAGTGATGACTTTTTTTAGTAAACAAGGTCGTGACCCGACTATCGGTTTCCTCCATAAGGTCATCGAGTACTAGAGGCGTCCTCGTGTTCGCGTCTAAAATCTTTGGATCCGGCAAACCGTCTACGAATTCTATATCGGCTGTCATAGAGGCGTAGGCGGTTTGCCACTGACCGTAACACCACAGGATTTTCTCCGCCGGCGGCTAGATCATAGAAGAAGCGAACTGTAGTAGACGAGTGACGAAAGTTGTCTTACCACACCCCGTAGGGCCAGCAACTATACACGTAAAAGGATGCTTCAACGACGTGTCCATATCGACGACTGGCGCGCGGGGAACGAGCGATGACTTTTTATTCGTTTCCTCTATATTCATAGCGTACCTCCATCAACAATTTACCGAGCATGTTCTGACCTTCTTTATTGTCGTGGGCGTAACCCCAAAAGGCTTCTTTTGACGGTACCCACTCCACCAATTCGGCGTCCCCGGTAGCCAATAGGGCGTCTTTCAACTTTTTCGATGCTCCGAACTTACTCATCAACAGGCTCTACATACACTCGACCCTAACGGCGTCCCATTCGGCTCCCGTTCTCGTTTTCCTGATTGCGTAACTTCGCCGCTTCGCTATATAGGCCGACCACGCCTCTTTGATGTACTCCGCGCTTTCTTCGTCTTCGTTAAACATCGCTTTTCTAAACTGGTAAGCGTGCTCGACGGATCTGAAGTCCCGACCGTACGCCGTGACTCGACACGGACAAAAATTCGACAGGAACGACACCGGCCCTCCGAAACGTATAGGCTCCATACCGCTGATCTAGAGACGCTACTGACTATACCTCACGCATAACCACTATATAACCTTACACATCAGTGCCTGATTACTCATTCTCTCGCTAGAGGCGCTACTGTGTATTTTATTTTAGCTCCTAGTCACTAGAGGTCAGCACACACGAACTGCACTTACATGAACTCGCGGTGATCATAAAAAAGGGTTCAAAAAACATATTAATCAAACCTTTTTTATACTTTTTTTATAAGTAAGATGTCAACAAGCAATTAAGATAAGATATTTTTTATAAGTAGATTTTTATGACAGGTCATCCATCATTTCTTTTTTATAAGTAGCCCCAGCGTAGTGTGGCTGCCCCAAAAACCCTTTGATGTTCTTTGATCTTTTGAGCATGGACGGTAGTCTCATCCACTTAACTACTACTCACACTACACCTGGCCCGACAAGGAGAACACTTCTTGAGTGACTCTGGACCAAATCATCAAGCTGCTATATAATCCTGATATTTCACTACCCCTTTGACTGTCAATGCTGACATTTCACTCTATTGATGACAACATGACACATTTCAAAGCATTTCGGTGGTGTGCACAGCGACCTCTTTTTCTTTTGTTTCAGGTCGACCGACCGGAAGAAGATCAACACGAGACGACAGCTCGCAGCTACGAAGACGACGACGCGTCCGTGTATATTTGTTTTCTTTCAGATCGCGACCAACAGGAAGAAGAATATCACGAGACGATTGCTCGTAGCCACGAAGACGACGACACGGCCACCTATGTTTATTTTCTTTCAGATCGCGACCGACAGGAAGAAGAACGACCACAAGACCAGCAGATGAAGATGGCCCGCGTCTCCGAAGACATGCCCAGCTCAACATCTTCGGCTGCAGAACTCGACGTGTGTTCAGCACCGCACAGGACGACTCAACGTTACATTTCAGGCAAGTATCTAATTTTGCCGTCACATATCATATATGCCTGCATTCGGTTTGATAATGAGGTATTTTTATTTTACTTGGTCTCCATTTAATGAGCGCAGTTCACAATTAATGCTCAATAGCATGACACGATTATGATTGGTATGATTGCTTTCATTTTCAGCTCCGATGGTCGCAACAGAGATTGCTTTCCTGCGGCGGTTCCCTCCTGCAGTTCTTTCTGAGATCAACAACATGGATACGGACGTAACGATTGCGCTTCACCAACTGAGGAATCAGAAAACCCGACGTCATGGAGTAAGTAATTTCGTTCTATTCTGTTGTCCTGTTTGCTTGGTAGAATTATTATGCAGTTTTATTCCGATCATCACTTTTCGATAGTAGCTAACTTGTGGACTGTACTAGTGCATGTAGATTGTTTCCATTTACAGTTGCAGAAACTCAGAGGACTCCTGAGCGGCGACGAGGCGACATTCACGGAGACAGACGATACGACGCGAGAGGAGACGACTCATTATCGGACTGCGGCATCTACTGGACGACAGAAACGACTAATCGACTTTAAGAGAGGCCTGAGTCTTTTTGCGTAAGTATTATCACTTTTTCATGGTTAGTAACCTCGATTTGCAGTTGCCTTAATGTTGACTGTTTCCGTTTTATATATGCACTGGACATGCTTCGGATTGCAGGTAGTTGACTACCATCCTCGGACCGACGGCGACTATTATGACCACGGAAATCGCTCACCAGCTTCTACATCTGACCCGCAACGACCGACGATGTCCTGACAGCACTACATAGCATCACCAAGAACCAGAAGATGCCAGCAGCAACAATACCGACACTGTATCGACTGATACACGGCAGCAACCACACGCTTCGAAAAACGGCAAGTGCTTTGTGGTTCTTCTGTTGTTGCAGTTTAGGAAGATATATTTGAAAACATGTATGCATGTATAACCGTGACAGTGTTTTATTTGTGATTATTTATTGCAATGCTATGCTGGATATACTTGGATCGTTTTGCTCAGTGATCTTACATATTGTAGTTAACTCTTCATCATAGAACAATAGACAAATAGTATTATGTGTTTTGTGCCCTCTGGTTGCCAAAACTTAATGCAAGCTATTCCACCGCGCAACGAAGCACCTGGACGTGCTACTACGAGACAGATACGACCGATTCATCAGAAAGCCGTCAACGTGTCTACAGCCAAACCGCCAACATGATGATTGTGAACCTGCGCCTGGCATTGCGCCCTCTTCAGGGCGGGCGGAGACATTCGTCAAAGGTGTAACCATCCTGCAGATTAACGTTGAGGGCCTTACCAACACCAAGCTCAACATTGTTGAACACCTAGCCTACAACAACAAGGTACTCGCAATTCTGCTTCAGGAAACATAATGCGAAACAACAGACAAGACAAACATACCAGGCTTCGAACTAGCAGCCTACACAGCTAGTAAACACCACGGCATTTCAACCTTCGTCAATGCAGATACTGAGTGGTACAAACCGCCACCAACGAAATTGCAAACAACAATTATTCCTATTGTCTCCTCTCCCTGCATATACGCAGGTGATTTCAACTGTCAACATATCGAATAGGGCTAAAGACACAACAACAGCGACGACGGTGAATGTCTGACAGACTGGGCATCTGCCAATGATCTGACCTTCCTACAGAAGGAACCAGACTCCTTTCACTCCGGATGCTGGAAAACGACATCAAATCAGACCTTGCCTTCGTTTGTCAAAACTGAGAAGAACCGCTACCAGAAAGATGTGTCCTAGGAAAGTTCCCACAGTTACAGCATCAACCCTCACTCATCTCTCCATCATTCTTGGTGGCGCCAACAGAAAGTAAACCTGCTAAGAAATGGAACTTTCGGAAGGCACGATGGATGACATTTGCAGCAGACACATACTTGGGCACCACGTCCCTGCCATCACCGGACTGTAATAATACAGACGATGCTTATAAAGCATACAGCAACATGTTAACAAACGCTGCATAGCGAAACCTCCCTCCCTCAACTTTACGGTGAACAAATGTCGTCTTCAAGAACAAACACACATGCGACAGCCACCGCCCTGCTCCAGTGCCTGGACAACAAACGTAACACCCGCTGGGCAGAGACTGTGGAATCAGTAGACTTTACCCACTCAAGCCGAAGGGCATAGCAGACAGTCAACCGCCTCACTAGCAGATCACCAACTCACACTAAATGCTCAGTGACAGCTAATGCCATCGCGTCGCAACTAATGCAGAATGGAAAAGCACCAAACATGGACCGCCACTTCACAAGAAAAGAGCACGTGGATGTATCTGCATTACAGAAAGGAGCAAGTGCATACATGAATCTGTCAGGGGCCTTCACTGAAGAAGAACTGACATCGGCACTCAAACGACTGAAAAGCGGAAAGGCCGGCGGACCTGATGGCCTATACCCACAGTTCATCATTAACGCTGAAAGCAAAGCTACCACCTGGCAAAGGATATTCCTGTCAACGTGCATGAGTAGAAACATGACACCAAAGCTATGGAGACGAGCGGATGTAGAGGCAATCCCAAAGCCTAACAAACCTAAGGATGACGTCAAGAGCTATAGATCAATACATCTGCTCTGCAACCCCTACAAGATCATCGAAAGACTCATATATGGACGCATCAAGCCAACCATCGACCCTCAACTACCAAACGAGCAAGCTGGCTTCAGACGCGGAAGGTCGACAACAGATCAAATGACTCTTCTAACACAACACATAGAAGACAACTTCCAAGCCCACGAAAAAGCTGGTGCGATATTCGTCGACTTGACAGCTGCCAATGACACCGTGTGGCACCGAGGCCTGCAACTCAAGCTCCCGCAGACTCTACCAGACAACCGAATGGTTAGCTTCATCATGCAAATGATCTCCAACCGAAGCTTTGTACTGAAGACCAGCGATGGACAGCGAAGCAGACACTGAGACGACTAAAGAACGGTGTTCCACAAGGTTCTGTCCTAGCACCACTTCTCTTCAATATATGCATCTACGATGTGTCGGAAACAACCTCAAAGAAGTACGGATATGCGGACGACCTCGCAATCTTAATGAGGCACAGGAAATGGTCCCATGGAAACAATGGCGACTGAAACTCTGTGGGAAGAAAACGGTCTCTGTCGTTTTCATCTCTGCAACAAAGACGATAAACATGAAATGAACGTGTTTGTGAATAATACACGTCTCGTTTGTCAAACAGCCTCTACACATATGGACATCAAACTAGACAGATCACTGACTTACAGGCAACATCTGGAAAATTTAAGCGCAAAAGTAGCATCACGCCAACTTGCTGGTACCACTTGGGGTGCAAGCACCAAGACACTACACACCTCTACCTTGACATTCGTGTAGGCGCCAGCCGATTACTGTGCACCGGTGTGGTGCAGAAGTTCACATACATCAAAACTGGACGTCGGCATCAACAACTCCCTACGAGTCGTCTCTGGATGTTTAAGAGCAACACAAAATTAACACTTACCGGTGCTTCCAGGTATTGCACCACCGACACTTCGCAGACAGGCAGCTGTGCTGGCCTTATGCAAGCGTGCAAAAAACACTGACCATACAACGTTTGCTCAGAAAGGGCTAGTGTACAACGCCTGAAATCACGACACCCTTTCAACAGTCAGGCACATGAACTCGTGAAATGTCTGGGCCCAAGTGAAACAACAACACACTGGATATCAACCAAATGGATAGAGGACAGGCTGTCCAAACCAACCTCCCTACATAGGTTCATTCCAGAACCATCTGTGCACTGTGCTGGTTCCGACCTCCCGCAAAAGGCTTGGAAGAAACTAAACCGCCAGCGAACGGGAGTTGGACGTTTCAACGACAATATGCATACTTGGGAACTATGTGAAAGTGGTAGTTGTTAATGCGGTCATTGAGTTGCGGCCCAACAAACAACAGACCACATTATCAGGGACGGCACTCTCTACGGTGCTCCACACGGAGAGAATGGCATCGCCGAGTTGGACCTGGCGACCCGGGAGTGGCTGCTCAACAACACTGTAAGTCTAGGCAGTAGACAAACGCGAGAAGAAGAAGAAGATCAAAGAGTTCATCCCGGCAGGATGTGTTTCGAGTGTGCGTTCGTATGTAAGTAGATGTTTCTTCCAAACACTTTATTTGGCTTTTTTGAAGAAAAAAAAACATCTCCCTGGTTTAGCGGTTGTATACATTCGTGTGTTCATTTTTGGCTTAACATGAGATTATCTCATTAATACGTCTTCTGTCTGCAGGTGTAGAACGGGTTGCCAGGAGGCCATACGTCCTATCCTGCCTCCACTTATAGAGTTATCCAACCACGAGGAGAAACAAAGAGCGTAATTTTATTTTTGAATATTTATACTTATTTCATTTGACTTGAAAGACTAAATTTACTGTACACATCTTAGATTATTACATTATTGTGTGTATTCTCAATTACAGGAAACAGAGACATCGGGACTGGATCATGAATCGACCGGCACCACGACCGTCACCATTTTCAAGACCGAACCGGACGTCCAACTGACAGGGAGGGTGAGAAATTGATGTTGCAAGTGGTTTCTATAGATGTCATATAGTATCATTAATGCTTCTTTTTCAGGCACACCTTCCACATTTACAACGCGCGCGCGCGCGCACACACAAACACGGGGGAAGTGAGAGGGGAAATGGGAGGGAGACGTTGGATGTGGAAGTGAGAGGGGAAATGGGAGAGGAAGTGGGAGGGGGACGTTGGATGGGAAAGTGAGAGGGGACGTGAGAGGGGAAGTGGGAGGGGAAGTGGGAGGGGCAGAGGGAGGGGAAGAGGGAGGGGAAGTGGGAGGAGGAAGTTGGACGGGAAGTGAGAGGGGAAGTGGGAGGGGAAGTGGGAGGGGCAGAGGGAGGGGAAGGGGAGGGAAAGTGGGAGGGGGAAGTTGGTTGGGGAAGTGAGAGGGGAAGTGAGAGGGGAAGTGGGAAGGGGAGTGGGAGGGGAAGTGGAAGGGGAAGTAGGAGGGGAAGTGGGAGGGGAAGTTGCATGGGGAAGTGGGAGGCGACGTGGGATGGGAAGTGGGAGGGGGACGTTGGATGGGGAAGTTGGAGGGGGAAGTTGGAGGGGGAAGTTGGATGGGGAAGTGAGAGGGGAAGTGAGAGGGGAAGTGGGAGGGGGACGTTGGATGGGGAAGTGAGAGAGTAAGAGAGAGAGAGGAAGTGAGAAGGGAAGTGGGAGGGGAATTGGGAAGGGAAATGGGAGAGGGAAGTTGGATGGGGAAGTGAGAAGGGGAGAGAGAGAGAGAGAGAGAGAGAGAGAGAGAGAGAGAGAGAGGAAGTGAGAGGGGAAGTGGGAGGGGAAGTGGGAGGGGAAGTGGGAGGGGAAAGTTGGATGGGGAAATGAGAGGGGAAATGGGAGGGGAAGTGCCGGGTCATTATTAATCATAATATCAATCATCACTTGTATGCTGACGACACATGGTGTATATATCACTTTCAACAACTGTTACACAGTCATCTATATCATCTTTAAACGACTGTCTCATTGACAACTTGAATGTAAATTGAAACTAAACCTACATAAAACTGATCTAATTAGTATCGGCACAAAACAACCACGAAACTAGGTTGTTAACTATTTTCCACTTAAATTATTTGGAAATGATACATCACCATAATGTAGGTGTTGTCTTTGACGGTGATTTCAGCTTTCACCAGAACATTCAAGTATGTAAATCCTATTTCTTCCATATACGTGATTTCCGTCGAACTCGGCGTCATTTGTCTTTATCTACTGCTAAGACAATATCAGTAGCTCTAATTAGCAGTCGTCTTGACTACTGCAACTCACTCCTAAACGATATTGCTAAAAAAAGACTTAGCTAAACTCCAACGTGTACAGAATTGTTTAGCACGTGTGGAGCTTAAAGCCTCTCGTTTAGCACCATCACTGCCCCTAATTAAACAGTTACACTGGCTTCCAGTTGCATATCGAATACAATTCAAATTACCCCCTATCACATGCCGTGCCCTTTCTACACAACAGCCATCCTAATCGGTCAATCTCCTTCGTTTTTTCGATATCCCCAGGAAACTCATCTGTTTCACAAAAATGTGTTGTTCCTAAAACCAAACTTAACATTGGCAAACGTGCTTTTTCTGCAGCGGCACCCAAAATCTGGAATCAACTCTCTGTCACTTTCGTAAAACAACTCAAGACTTATTTATTTGAAATTGCAATCTCACCCTAACCTTCGGCGGTCCCCTGCTCTAATGATGACTCTTGCTTGTCCCTTTTAACGATTTTGCCCAATGATTCTTGTATGTCGCGCCTCTTAGCTCAGATTCCTGGAGATATTGGCGCTATATATATTATATTTATAGTATATTATTATTATTATGGGATATGTGTAGCATTGTAATACTCATTTCTCACTTCAGGTTGTATGCTTATGTTTGTTTAAATGGTTTTCATATTGTGGAGGATATGCTACCCGCCAAGATTCGTTGAACCCGAAATAATGTTTTTCGCTATTTGAATATTTAAACAAAACATTAAGAAAATAAACAACTCTACTGTCAGTATAACGGAAACCAGTTGGTATAACCGGGAAGCTCATTGACGTTCACCAATGTACCAATATTCCCGGAGTGAAGAAAAACATTTTAGCGAATGCCTGTTTATAATATCCACCCATAACGATTCTGGGCCAAGCAACAGACAACCAAACTTTAAGGAGCAATATATTAAATAATACGTCCCATTTTTACGTGATAACCTGGTCATGGAAGAATATACATGATGGGTTGTCTTTGAAATGAGAGCATGTGGTCGCGCCACAAGGCATTCGTAAGTAATTGAAGCACGGGGAGACAACGTACTGCTCCGTACACGTATGGCATCTTCTGCAGTGATCAGTGCCGTGAAACGGCGCATTTCTGATTGCTAACTGGAGCGTATTGACCGCGACGATAAGCGTTAGTGGACCGCTGTGCGGTATGCACAAGTTCCAGGAATTCATCGATTAAGGAGACGTTGAACAATGCGCATGAGTAGCTGGGCATTCTAACGCTAACGGCAAAACACAGCTGGGTAAGTCGCAAGCACGTAATTGAAAATGAAAAACGAAGGACAAATCGCAGTACATAAAAGTTCCAGGAATCCATCGATGAGAGAAACTTTGAATATTGAGCAAAAACCGCTGGGCACGCTAACGCTAACGGCGAAATGCACTTAGGTAAGGCGCCAAACACGTAACCGAAAAAGCAAACAGAAGGATAAATCAATGAGGTTTTTTCACGAAGAATCTCAAAACGGAGTTTTCAGTGGTAAAATAGGACACTTACAAAACATAGTAATAATTGTAGTAATAACAAGGTAACTTCTTTTGCGCCTAAATCCTCAGGGGCGCATCAATACAAAAGGGTTAGTCAATATCAGAATCGACAAGCCATATTAAAGTCGTCAACAGATGGATCGGTACGCCAGGGAGCTAAGGTGGATACGCAAGGTTATAAAGGTAACTTTTTAAATGACGGCGAAATTGTGTAATATTTTCAACTGAACTAACACTAAGAGGGAGCAAATTCCAGAGAGTTGGTGCAGCAATAGAAATTGCCCAAGTACCAATATTAGCATTGACTCTAGGAACAAAAAGTAAATCAGAACTAGATGATCGAAGCTAGATAGGCTTTTTACAGGAGTAAGCAATGAATTTAAATATGGTGGTTGCTTACATGAAAGTGCCTGATAGGTAATGGTACTGATCTTAAAAATAATACGATATCGTACAAGAAGCCAGTGCAAAGACTTCAGAAGAGGCACTGAGTGAGAAAACCGCGAAGACCGAGTCACAACCCTAGCTAAACAACTCTGTACACGTTGTAACCTGGTGATATCCTTAAGGGCAATATTGTGAAAAAGGGAATTATCATAGTCAAGCCTACTAGTAACAAGTGCAGTTGAGACAGTTTTTGCAACAGAAAGAAGCAAATAACGGCGACGTCGTAAATCATGAATATGATAATAGCAGCAGCGACAAGTTCGAGAAATATGCCGTCTAAAATTGAAATTATCATCAAAGTTTATTCAAAAATTTCGTGCTGAAGGTGCAGGCGTAACATACTGGCTAAGCATAGGTGTGGGGAAAAGCTTTTAATTTTGTCACGCTGCCTCTGTGTACAAATCATAAGAAACTCTGTTTTATGAGCATTTAACTTTAATCTATTCTCAGTCACCCAAACGAAAATGTCATTAAGACAATTTCTGAGCTGATCTAAGGAGAAATTAGTATTATGCGTAGATAAAGAAATGTAAGTCTGGGTATCGTCTGCGTAAAGATGATGGTTTAGATTATGACTGTTAATAACATAGCTTATTGGTGTTGTGTAGAGAGTGAAAAGCAAACGCCCAAGAACAGAACTCTGGGGAACACCACATAAAGTGGCGATTTTACTGGTCAGACTACTAAATGATATGCGTGAAGAAGTAAACACATGTGCCCTACTGATCATAGAAAATTCCCCTTGGATTGTATCCCCACGAATAAACCGTGTTTTAATGGAACACTTTCAGAATATATTCTGATCACTGAAAGACCAATTTGCACATCCAGAATATCATCCGTTTATTGGAAATTGCATTAGTGTTACCGCTGAAAGTGCTCCATTGGGCACGGCCGGCAAATATTATTGTGTTATGAATAAATGTGCATATTTGGAGCATGCTCTGTTTTGGGTCATTGCAATATCACAAAGTTACCCCTTCATAAAATATGTTGCGTTCTTGTTGCGTTGGAATTGCCCCTTCGGGGGCTTGCTATTAGTCATTGTTTTCCTAAATACCCTGACAACAAGAATCTGCATCAACAGGGACTGATGAAGTAGAATATGGACGGTTTAAGGGACAAGAAGGCCCGACGTGGGGTGAGACAATGAAAGGACTGGGGGCATTTCCCCGTTTTAAAGCAACATTGAACCAGTCCAGCATGCAGCTGCAGCCGCAACACCACCACCAGCAGCAACAGCAGCTACCGCAACACTAGCAGCAACAGCATACACTTTTTCATAGTGTCAGTATGTCACTTTCTCTGTCCGCCACGACTGTGTGTCTTTGTGCGTGGCTGTGTATGTGTGTGTGTGTGTGTGTGTGTGTGTGTGTGTGTGTGTGTGTGTGTGTGTGTGTGTGTGTGTGTGTGTGTGTGTGTGTGTGTGTGTGTGTGTGTGCATGTGTGTGCGTGCGTGTGCGTGCGTGTGCGTGTGTGTGTGTGTGCGTGTGTGCGTGTGTGCGTGTGTGCGTGTGTGCGTGCATGCGTGTATTGTAACTTTTTGAACGCACAAATGTGAGTTAATAAACCACATTTAAAAAGATAAATTCGACTGTTTTCTCTACTAGTATACACTCATTCATTGTGCAACACACCAGACATAAAACATTTCCGCTGACCTTGTAATTTCTGCAGTCGCCAATTCCGGCGTGTTAAATATTCCAAGCAAAGCGAACGTATAGCTACAGTGGCGCCCTATGGACTATATATATATATATATATATATATATATATTGGTGAATACCGATTGGTGGTGAGCCTCAAGGGTGTGCATTTAGAAGTCCCAAAAGGGCTGCAGTTCGAGGTTTGTTGTGCCCCAGTCGGAGGTCCTAAGGGGAGGTGTAGTTGTAGGTTTTTTGTGAGCCTGACATTTTCGATGATTTTGAAGCGCTAAAGTTGGTAGGTATACATTATACATACAGGTGGTAGAGAGTACAAGACATTTAGTTTGGGTTATTTAGCCTCCGAGTCATATCATTTAGGCAGGAATCTTTAAAGCGTATTTTGTACTATTGTTTTGTCTCTATGCACTTGGTTTGTTGCTACGTGGGCGGGCGTAAGCTAATCTGTACATTAATGCGCTAACGTTGGATCATTGTAACATGTATAACATACGTGATAGGTACAGGTATAAACATGTATAACATACATGATAGGTACAGGTATAAACATGTATAACATACGTGATAGGTACAGGTATAAACGCAGTAGCAATACATTTACTACACATCAACCGAAGACGTCCTGTTTATACGAGAGCCGCTAGATTGCATCGCTCTCGCTCCTATGGCGGTTTCTTCGGTTTGGTCTCTCGTATAACCTATTACCGTTAAGGATGATAATTTGAAATAAAATACAATATGTACAAAATATGCATTGTTTTATTGATGTCTATATTTTCTATATCGACACACTGATTGTTGATCTGAAATAAAAGCATAGGTCTAGTATTACTATTACTCTTCCATTAACTTTGCTTCACACAAAAGCACACGTGCACCGGAACACACGACATGCATGCACATTTTTAGCTGCAAGTCGAAAACGCATTGAGTAACGAAGTCACACCGGGTTTAGAGTAGAGACACGATTCACGCCGCAGTAACCTGTGTGGCAGTGGGTGCTGAGAGGCGCATCGCGGAGTGAACTTGTAACTCAGTGTGCGTGCAATAGCTGTGTAACTGCCGTACATGCATGTTTAGCGATCCCGGCCATCCTGGTGCCCTAAGGGGGCGTTGTTAATTACATCAGTCTCAGTACCCACTGGCAGATTGCATCAGTCTCAGTACCCACTGGCAGATTACATCAGTCTCAGTACCCACTGGCAGATTACATCAGCCTCAGTACCCACTGGCAGATTGCATCAGTCTCAGTACCCACTGGCAGATTACATCAGTCTCAGTACCCACTGGCAGATTGCATCAGCCTCAGTACCCACTTTGGAATGCTCAAGTTAAGCTCAGCCACTAATATCATTTGTGCCAGAATGTTTGGCTCGTTTTCGTTTCAGTCAACCATTGCTCATGCTACTAGTAATATTTGGAAAGTAGAAGTAAGTGGTAGTTACTTCAATACAAAATACCGTTCAGCGGCTCGTGAGTGTGGTCGAACTGGTAATTGTATCGGTATTCCAGGAAGTCGAGTGTGTCGTCTTGCAATTGTAGCGCGGGTCGAACGGGTGTCTGCACTTTCATTGTCCCCATTATTAAGGATAAAAATAAACGTGTCAGCGACAGAGATAACTATAGACCGACATGTCTGTCTAATGTATTCACAAGAGTATAGTGGAAACGAACTAGAAGTAACCAATCTGGGTTCAAACCCAAGCACGGGACAGAAATGTGTATATTTGTGATGAAGGAGCTACTTCAATATTACATTAACCATGGGTCATGCATGTATGTTGCCTTCCTTGATGCCGCCAAGGCATTTGACAGGTTGAACCACACACAATTATTTATGAAGCTACTTAAGCTTGAAGTGCCTAAATATTTAATTAAAGTGACATGTCAGTGGTACTGTAATCAGACTATGTGTGTTAAATAGGGTTCGGTATTTTCCAACTTCTTCTCTGTGACTAATATAGTTAAACAAGGGGGTATGCTATCTCCTTTCTTATTTAATTTAGACATGAATGATTTGAGTTTGCTACTGATGAAACTACCCATCGGATGCTATTGTGGCGATACAACTGTTAATTAATCACCTCATGTCTGCTGATGACATTGTACTACTGGCTCCATCGGCTAAGGGGTTACAAAGACTGCTAGATGTATCATACAATTGTGGATGTGACAATTACATGTTGTTTAACAGAGTAAAGTCGCAGATAATGTTTTTTCTGATAAAAAAAAACCGGGTTTGAAGTAGCTCTTAAGTTTGGTGGTGCAGTTCTGAATACACCGAAGAAACGAGAAACGAGAAGTTACCTGAAGAAGAAAACGCATCATAGTAAACACGTTATAAAACCTAATGAAAACATCGGTCGGTCGGTCGGTCGGTCGGTCGGTCGGTCGGTCGGACGGTCGGACGGTCGGACGGTCGGACGGTCGGACGGTCGGACGGTCGTGACCGTGCCTCTATGCCTTTTGAAATGTGCTCCCGTCCAGGTTACAATTTTTTTCGACAGCACACCTACCCCCGTCACAGTCTAGTCTGCTGCGAGTCAGCGGAGACGATGAAGAAGAATTGAAAATACTGCGGCGCGGCAGCGAAAACTTGTCTACACCAATTGGTTCGGCCGCTAGTGGAGGTTTTTAATGCCCCTAGATTCGCTTTCTGGATCCGCTCCTGATTTATAAAGATCAATGCAAACTGTATATATGGATCAATCCACAATGAATATGAAGCAATGCACAATATACACAAATCAAATCACAGTTGATACGAATCTGTGCACAATGTAAGCGAATAAATGCACTATGCGTATGGATTAATGCACAATGTATATGAAACAATGCATAATGTATATGTATCAGTACCCAGAGCATACAAATCAATGCACAATGTATTCGATTGAATGCACAATATATAATTATGAATCAATGTACAATACACATGACTCAAAGAACTTTGTTGTGATGTTTGCTGCAACCATTGAGATAACCCATTTGACGTGTTCCCAAGAACCAACAACTTACCGTCTTCTCTCATTCTCTCCAAACCCTTCTTGTTTAAATTACAAGAAACCAACGCGTTTACCAACTGAGCTAGCGGCACCGACAGGCATTCATTGACTGATTTAAGTTATGATAAATTGTACAACTCCACCTTCATACATCGATATTCTAGTGATATTATGAGATTATACACGTTACTTTCTGTAGCTGGATACAATATATGTTTGCTATGTATGTATATCGGTGTAGATTATCTCCCGTTGGTTGCATTCGATATAATTAATCTGAAATCGAGCCCACGCTCGGCGAAACCTAGTCGACTTGTAGGCCCATTTGCATTCATTGTTTTGAATCAAATTTGATTAATGTGGAACCGTAAGATAACTGCTTGTTCCCCTATGATGACTAGTGTTTGTATTACATCGGAATATTGCACAATAACTCATTCTGACGCTCGTTTCGACCCAAAAGCTATCCTTGTAAACATGCTCTGAATGCATGGAAATAGTCGGCCTGATGCGAGTGTGGGTCATATGTGATCGCTTAGCTCATAATTTTTTTCCGCGAGAATCGCTACACAGACGGATTTAAAATCGAATTTATGCTACAAATGTATTTTTCGGTATTTTTTAATGTTCTCGAATGTTACATATAATGTTAAACTTTGTGTACACATTGAAAACGGATTTTAGCTAATGCCTTGTTTTATTTCCTTTAACATGCACCAGGTCTACCTGTCTTTGGTCACGTCTGCACGCTTACAAGTAGCGCCCTCTATCGCATTTCATATATTTTCTACAGATGGAGCTATGTCATTTTGTCATTTAGCGTCGACATTATTGCCTGACAAGTTAGTGTATTATGTAAGTGTCAAAAGTTATATTGGATAACTAGGAATACGACATATCTATATTATAAAACTGTTCGTTCTCTGTTTGTTTGTGCACCCACATTTCCGTTAGTTTTGCATGCATCGGGCTGACATTTCAACCCAGCATCCGCTGTTGCTGGTTACGTCAGTTAGACGGGTGAGCGATTGAGATTGAGATTTCTGGCAAAAGGTTGTCCTAACAACCAGGCAAGTGACCAGTTACCATTTATTAATGCGGGTAGTGTAGAAACATTTGGGATGGGTTTGAGATGTTTGGTACATATGACGACCGTTAATCCCCGGGCAACGCCGGGCAACTCAGTATAGTGTGGAGAGATAGAGATTTGGCAGTGGTTTTCGGCCGGCTGTGTTCAGTTAGCAGTTTCGCCTTGCATATCACTTGGGCAATTTTGACCTCTTGATGACCATCACTCATTAGAAACAATTCGCAGAGTATCAAAATCAGAGCACTGACCTGAAGGAAATAGTAGAAAGATACACCATCGACTGTTACCCACTCGACCGTGTCTTGATGGACTATCTCGTCGTGGGTGTTGAAATGGAGGCGGAAGGTGGTGACAGCGAGGAAGGCGACCAGGTTACTCGTGTAGGTCGCTACGATACAAACGGAGGAAATTATGAAGGCGCCGATGATGATGCGACTAGACCACGAGGTCGGCTTCCAGGTTCCATCTGTACGCGTGCATACACGGCTATAATAACATGTACGTTACTTAAGTCTGTATGTGCATGAGTATATATATATATTTATATATATATATATTTATGAATTTGTTAGTTAGTTAATGTAAGTATGTAAGTTGAAATTCCGACATAAGTGTGTCTTACCTTTATATTATTTTTAAATATACAGTATTTATTACGTTGTTTGTAAAATACTGCTTGGTTGTCTTAAGTAAAACATTATTATTATAATACATACACAAATATAAGAGTGAATGATCGGTTAATTGATTAATTAATTAACAAAGTGATTGATCGGTTGGTTGATTGATTAGTTGATTGATTGTTGATTAATTGATTGATTGATTGACTGACTGACTGACTGACTGACTGACTGACTGATTGATCGATCGATCGATTGATTGATTGATTGATTGATTGATTGATAGGTTTAATTCTAGCTCGCTCGCTCGCTCGCTCGCTCGCTCGCTTGACATTTCTCTTACACTGTACTATGTTGACACCGAAGATAATCCAAGGCGAGTTGTGTAGATCGAGGATTTCATCTTGATGGCAGCCATGCGTGTCGCCTATCGTCCGTGGGTGGTCACGCGTGTCGACTCTCATCTGTAGGCAGCCATGCGTGTCGACTCTCATCTGCAGTTTGCTTCAGACAGAGACGCCACTAGTGAAACACAGGACGACGCCTCCTAGCAGCAGTGAGGCTACCGGCATCAGCCACACCATGTGAGACTTGTCCACCGTCTACAGAAGTCGAAATGTGTTTGAATGTTAAATAGAGTTAACTGACATAACAACCGGAAATCACATCGCGCCTGGAACTAAATGAGAGGGAGAGAGATAGTTGGTTTGTCACAACAGCAAATAATAAATCACGGACATTAACAAATAATATAATTAATACAATATTCACGATTAATTATAAATATTGAAATATATAACAAACTCAACTAATAAATAATCTGCAAAATAATAGGCATTAATGTGGCAGTAAAAGTATAAACATTAAAATAAGCAATCAATGTTTGCTATGAAACGGGATATTCATACTAAGGTCAAATATGGTCACTATCGTATCGCAACATAAATACACAACAGTGAAAACTGTAATCTTTCGTTATCTAATCAGTGAGCAAGGGACAACGAAAGGCCTATCAAATCATTGCAGAACAGACAAGGAAGATGATGTAGTTGGAAGCAGACAGAGATGGGCAGGACCAAGGAATGAGGAGACATTAACAAAGAGAGTAGAAGAGGTGGTAGAAGGTAATGACGAGGAACGATCAACAAGCCAAACAAAAAATAACATATCGCTGCTATAATGATAACATAAATAACATCGTCATTAAATTAATTAATTTCTTAAATAAGGTTGATGTTGTCAACTGGTGCAACATATTTTTTAAATAAAACACGGTGAGAACGTAACAAAAAATTGCTCTTTTAAAACTATTTTCGTCTTTTTATGTTGATATCTTTCCTAGACTGTGAACTGACAAATGATGTTGATATTTACCTATTGCTATGCTTACCTCGTGAGGTCGTTGAATAAGGATTGAGATGCTATCTCAGAAATACGGTCCCGCGAAGTCGACAACTTGCAGGTGCGGAACCGTGACGAAAGCAGACACTGCGGCGAAGTCTACCTTCTAAGAATAACAGCAAACAAAGCTTAAAGTCAGGTTATGACCCGAAGGTTTTCTTTTCAGTGAGGGTTGATATTAGTACCCCGAAAAAAAACACGTGTCATGCACTAGTCGTTAGGTTGTTAGTCTGTTCGTATGTGTAGGGTTGACAAACTCTAGATTGCACTCGATTGCTTAGCGCCAGTTGTGTTTTATTGTATCGACGAAAAACTAATTTCTAAATTAAACCGGCTAATAGTGGGCGTCCAGGGCCCCATAGTTTACTTATGTGATTATTGGATACATCGTTGCAAATTACCTATTGTTTAATAATCCTGTTTAGCTTTTGACATTAGATTATTCCAACTAGACCAATATACCCTGTATATGAAGAAGGTAGAAAAGCACTCTTTCACGCGCGCAGACACAAACATACGCACGCAGTCACGCACACAGGAACACTTACACGCGCGCGGACACACGCACACGCACACGCACGCACACGGGAACACTTACGCGCGGGCACACGCACGAACGCACACACACACACATACGCGCGCGCGCGCGCCACACGTGTCACCGCGACCATGCCGTTCCGTGTATTGTTGCCATCCATGACTCCCCACGGCCCGTCTGGTGGCTCTGTCACTCGGTACCTGCAAACAATGACAGCGTCAACGTGTGTCCATGTCTAGATTACCATACTTGATGTCAAATATGAAATTACGTGTGGACTTCGTATACATAGGACAATAAGAAAATAGCTATTCGTATGGTAGCCTGACACAACGAACTTTAGAACACATTCCACATGATCAACCACTCTAAAGTGTTTTAGCTTAAGTTCAAAACACTCAATGTCGAACGTAATTATTGTTATCATATCTTCATTGTTTTTTTTATCATACAAGCACTTTACTAAATTTCGATTCAAACATGTTAACCGTTCAAATGTGTCTGATTCAGACTTGGTTTCAAACTCGATGTTCAAATGCAAGAATATTTACATATTTTCAACAGTGCTTTGAACTTAAGTTGAAATCATTCTGGTGTTTTTTGAACAGGGGAACGTCCTACATCGGCACATTTTCTCCTCTATAATATCTTCAAATTACATTAAATCATTGCTTGAAAATATGATTTTTAACACATGAAGTAGTTTATGTGCGACAAGAATGTGAAATTGTTGATGTTGTTTGTGATCAGAGACGCCCGTCACGTTTGTAGGCGCGCCTAGCATTTCTCTAAGTTCAGGGATTTGTCTGTTCTGTCCTGAGACAATTCCTGCAAATGAAGACATACATCTACATATCAATACACATTGGGGGTTGTAAGTGTATATGTCGTCTTTTCCAACCAACAGCAGAATATATAAAGAAAAGCATCTTGGATACACCACCTAAATCATGCGACCTAGACCCAGCCGCCTGACGTTCCCGATTAATGTACGATCAGTTACATATTGCCATAAATAAACAAGATAAATCGAATAAATACAGCATTGGTGCGAAACTATCGACCTGTCTAAAATCTGGCATCAGTCTCGAAAGTGATTAAGCGTGTTGTAGCAAAGCAATTAAATGAAATCAATTTCCACAACCAGTTTCCATCAGCCTATCGACAATATCGCTCAACTGAAACAGCACCGTGACATTCTGAATGCGATCAACCGTGGCTGGGTTGTTGCGCTAGTCATGCCGCATTTCACAATACGGTGGTTTATTGCGCAGACTCGCTCACAGATTTGGTGGCGCAGGCGCTAGACCGAAGTCACAGCAGGCGCTGCACACGAGTGGTTCAGTGGCAACAGCCCGCGCGTAACAATAGTGGCACATCTTCACCAACGCCTTTGCCTTTTGGCGTTTCGCAAGGCTCTGTGCTTGGGGCGTTGCTATTTACTGCATACACCTCACCGCTCGGTGACACCATCAAGAAATTCGGCATGGATTATCACCTAAGCGCAGATGACACGCAGCTATACATTTCGTTTTGTCCTGGTGGAGCTGACCGTCTGTGTAGTTGCCTCGAAGAAATAGAGGAATGGCCGCAGGCCACTTATTGAAGTTGGTTGGTCAGAAGACGGATGTTGTAATCTTCGGTACCAAACACAAGTTGACACCGATGAAGGTCGTCCATTGATGAATCAGCTTTGAGCGCATCATATAATGTTCGCAACCGTGGTGATGTATTTGACTTACCAGTCACCCTTCTGTATGAGAGAGCCATTTGTTATCTGCGGAACAACCAATATGCACATCCATAGTTGTATCAGGCGTTACCTTACATTAGATACGACCAAATTATTAGTCCACGTTTTCGCCATGTTCAGATTGGATTACGGGAATGCGCTGCTTGCTGGATATCATTTGATCACTGAAAAAAACTCAAACATATTCAAAACATAACGGCAAGAATGATGACATTCACACCTCGTCGTGGTCATACTTATATACCCAATTGAAATAAGTGTACTGGCTACCTGACAAATATCGAATCAAATGTAAGATCCTTATGCGTATATTATCATGTTTCACCGGCATAGCACCACTTGTATCTGGCGAACATGTTGAAGAGACAATGCTCTACAGGACGTACTTACTTACTAACTTACTGCTCCCGTAACCCGCCTGGGTCATAGGGGCGCTGCATTGCTGAATGTTTCACCAGTCGACGCCAGTCTTCGCGGTTGTGTGCTAATGTCTGAGTTTCTGCGAAGGTCTTCCTAGTCCATTCTGCAATATTGTCTGACCATCTCTTCCTCTCTCTTCCCGGTCTTCTTTTCCCCGGCACTGTTCCTTGTAGTATTGTTTTGTGAGCTCGCTTGACTGTGTTACATGACCATACGATTTCAGTTTCCTCTTTTTACTATGGTCAGCAGATCTTCGTAATGTCCCACATGTTGAGAGATGATTTTTCTTATTTCATCGTTTGTGATGTGGTCAGTGTAGGAAATACCGAGGATTCTTCGGTAGCATTTCATTTCCAATGCAGCAATTCTTCTTTGCAGTTCCGCTGTGATGGTCCATGATTCGCATGCATACAAAAAGATGGAAAGACCTGTGTACGTATTAGTTTAAGTTTGGATTTCAGTGCGATGTTCTTGTCTCTCCAAACTGGTTTTAATTTTGCCAGTGCTGCTAATGTTTGCGCAAAGTTGGTAGTCATCGCTCCTAGATCATCTTCAAGCGTGAGCAGTGTGGTACAAACTTCCCTCCAATTGTTGCTTGGAATGACGCCAAGATCGCAGGGTCTCTTCAGATATATATGTGTGTGTGTGTGTGTGTGTGTGTGTGTGTGTGTGTGTGTGTGTGTGTGTGTGTGTGTGTGTGTGTGTGTGTGTGTGTGTGTGTGTATATATACACGTGTATGTATAAGTATAAGTGAAACATAAGTAATCAACTAAGAGAACATGGGGTTAAGCAACCACCATGTATGGTTTTCAAAACCTTTGAGCAATATTGCCGCTGGAAATAGTTACTCCATCACGGCTATATCTGAATTCCATTCGTTAGTTATCGATGCCGAAGAGATACCACCACCCCATTCGTTATCATTCTTTCTTCCCCCGAACAGCAGCGAACTGGAATCATAATTTCAAAACGTTATGTGTCATTTTCTTTTTGACTCAGAGAGCTGAAACATTAAGAGATTGAGAGGTATGTCAAAATCCACATGGTGGTTTTTTTCAGGATTTTTCAACACATTTTAAAATAGTGTCTCTCTTGATTTCAAAATGACATCAGCCTCGTTCGACAACTACTTGTCACAGACGTCCCAACATTGGCAAATATCTTATAAACCCATCTACACGGTGTTTTTCAATTGATTTTTAAATATGTTTTTAGTTAATTTTTGTCAAATTTATTCCCTGCTGTGACGGTGTTGGTCTACATTCATTGTTCATTTTGCAAACACAGGTACTTTTTTTCACAAAACTGCTCTGTAGGCAATGAAGGGTTATAGGGAAGGATACACTCACCGACAGCCATGGGCTGGTTCCATTCCATTTCTCTTTAAGCAGATAAACAGCAGCCACTCCACCGAGCAACGCAAACAGGTTCAGTAGCAAGACAAACGACGATTGAAATCGACACATCTCAATGTCAATGCCACGTGGTACGAAGTTGGGTGCTTAATTCAGAAGAACACAAAGGCGTTTGGTTCGCAAACGTTCCTTGTTTATTCCTTGTTTGTTTCTTCTTTGTTTCTTGTTTATTTCTTGTGTTTCTTGTTTTTTTTTTTAATACGCCTAGTTCTCTTTTCGATGCATTTACAACCGGTGCGACATCTTTGGAAGTTTGCTTTTTCCCCTAACAAATGCCCTTATTGTCGTCGTCGCCGCTGCCGCCGTCGCTGTTGTTGTTGATGATGATGTTGTTGTTGATGATGATTATGTTGTTGTTGTGGTTGTTATTGTTGTTGTCGATGATGATGATGATGCTATTGTTGCTGCTGACGTTGGTGGTATTGCTGCTTCTGCTGCAGCTGCTGCTTCTGCTGATGATATTGCTGCTGCTGTTGCTTCTGCTAATGATGATGACAATGTTGTTACCCTCTCTGCTGCTAGTTGCTCTTTCTTTTGCCCCTACTTCGACTAACGCTATTACATCCACTGCAGCTGAATCCGAACACTTTACGAAGAAATATATTCAATAATACGTTCGATTCTTTGCGTAATTAACTTGCAGTACCTGGTGTACTGGCTTTGAAAGGAGAGCGCGTGATCTCGTTACATAACAAGCAATGGTTTCTGTACGTCCCACCTGCGGGAACGGCACGCCGCTACAAGCAGGGGTCTACATAGCACTGGTGTGTGCCTTGGATTCGCAGTTAGCTCTTTGTGGCGTATCATCTCCCTTGATCCCTGTTACAGCACACACAAAAGTTCCAGGAATTCAATGATGAATGAGACATTGACCATTGCACAAGATCACCTGGACACGCAAACGCTAGCGGAAAGATATTAACCTGCTGGGTATTAAAGACGCCAGCACCTGATCGAAAATGCAAAAGAAAAATCAAGGTATTTTATTCACGGGGGACAGAAAGACAAAATCTCAAAATCTCTTCAATAGTAAAAAATGGAACATTTACACCAAAACGCGATTCTTTTGTGGTTATATTACAGCATGATATGCATGACGGTTTCATCAAGATATGTCTTTTTGTGATACTTAAGTTAAGACGTGCGCCCTACTGATTATTAAAAATGCCCAGTGGATCCAATTCCAACAGCACCAGCAACGACAGCAGTAGTAGCAGTAATAGTAGCAGCAGCAGCAGCAGCAGCAGCATCAGTAGTAGTAGCAGTAATAGTAGCAGCAGAGGCTGCTGCACCAGTAGCACCAGTAGTAGTAGCAGCGACAGAAGCAGCAGCAGTACCCGTAGTAGTAGCAACAACAATAGTAAATGTAGTAGTAGTAGCAGTAGCAGTAGCAACAGCACCAGCAATAACAGTAGTAGCAGCATCAGCAGCAGTAATAGTAGTAGTAGTAGTAGCAGCAGCTGCAGCAGCAGCAGTGGCAACAGCTGTAGTAGTAGTAGTTGTAGTAGTAGCAGCAGCAGCAGCAGTAGTAGTAGCAGCAGTAGCAACAGCAGCAGCAGTAGAGGTGGAGGTAGCGGTATCAACAGCAGTAGTATAAGTAGTAATAGTGGCCTGCTTCAATGGTCGTCTGAGCTGCTTCGTGCTGATATAGCCACTACGATGCAAACAGTATACGGGAACACGTGGACACTACGTTCACTATGAAAACAAAGTCTACATATCTTGTGAATGGTCGACTTCACGAGTCACATGTCCATTTTATACAATCAATGTCCTTCCTTTCTCGTTGGAGAACTCTTTAACGGGGTTTCGCGACAATGTACTAAGTATTCAAGACGCCACATTACCTGTTCTGCACAATCTAATAAACAATGTATCCGCCAGAGGGCATCACTGATCGGTTAAAGTCAAGTCGTTGGGTAGCGGGACTGTTTCCCTGCGAATCTGCAAGGGGCCCGTCGGTAGGTCGGTTGCCGTTTGCAGGGGTAAGACCACATTAAGGATTCGTCCGCCATTACCGAAAGAGTGCCCTTGACAATACCGTTTTGGTGTGATGTGTGAAGTTTTTTCGAGCACTTTGACATGGCACATAGTTGTCCAGTGAATACTGAATGTACTACTGCATTAGATTGTTCACGAGGTAGCAATACATATACGCTAGTCGCTCGCATATTCGCACAGTGGCTATTTTGTAGCACGCACCAATATTTCAAAATCCGTCACCAGATTGGGGCGAAATTGAGGGGTGTCAGGTTTGGGTAGATTTTTCTAAAAAATGAGGTATGAGAATTTCACGAGATTTCCACACCACTTGTGTCAATAGAGGTTAAATATGCTGTGAAATTGTCCAGAAAATCCTAAGACAAATTTTGCAGGAAATGAAGGAAACGTTATAATGGTCGCCTATGTAAAATTTAAATGTGGTCTTACCCCTGTACACACTAAGGTTATTCTGCTCACGAGGGGAGGCCCAGGGAATCTCCTTTTATGAGCCAGGTGTTCATTGTATTACGGGGAGGCCACAGTTTTCAGGGAGCCAAGATGATGGAAAACGCCAACGTAGAAATGTCGACATTTTAGATGAGTTATCTATTTTTGTTTATGACGAATGAATATGCGATATGTTCGGATAATTATATATTTGTTGTAGTTTAATGAAGTTTTCTGAAGTTTGGGTAGTAGTTAGATGTGTATTTAATAATAAAATACCCTTAAAGTTTCATACAAATCGGATTGCTGACGCACTGACGGCCATCTTGGAATAATGCAAATATATAATATAATGTTATAATGTAACTGCATATTGAACACAATAATATATAAAGACACTATTTTTTTGTGAATGGATATATAAATATATAATCTTTCTAATGAGGTTAATATTTTGAATTTGTATGTTTATTTAAGTTTAAATTGAGCATCTTATCAATTACTATTGGACCTTTGGGAGCCTCCATGCAGAATTTTACTCATAGACAGATTTCCCCTGCTAATTATTATTCAGCTTATAATGACTGGTGGTTTTTAATTTTATTTACAGAGAATCGTCAGCAAACATGTCAAGGTTGACAAACAGAGGTGCATTACGTCGGATTTCTGCTGCATCAACGAAGCCTGGTCCTCTTCGTGCATACGATGTATTTTTACCAAGAGATACCATGTCCAATAGCCATGAATAAACATACTCAGGAGAGAGAGAGAGAGAGAGAGAGAGAGAGAGAGAGAGAGAGAGAGAGAGAGAGAGAGAGAGAGAGAGAGAGAGAGAGAGAGAGAGAGAGAGAGAGAGAGAGAGAGAGAGAGAGAGAGAGAGAGAGAGAGAGAGAGAGAGAGAGACAGAGAGAGAGAGACAGAGAGAGAGAGAGAGAGAGAGAGAGAGAGAGAGAGAGAGAGAGAGAGAGAGAGAGAGTCGTGTTAAAGAAATGTTCTCCCTGTGTTACATGCTTCAGCATCTGCAACAAATATACAAACATCTTCACAATGATAGAAGTTATGGTCATTCATTGAAATATGTTTGTTTGTGTTAATTAGCTAATATTAAGTTATTTTTTTTAACTTTTAATAATATATGACTTGTTTTTATTATTCATGACCATAATTAATCTGTCTGTAAACACTAAACAAATTATTGAAGTAAATACAAAGGTTATGGTATTTTACCAAAACATCCATTAAACAATTACTCTATATAATTTAGTCTATATACTTTAATAATAATATTATTATCGTATAATGTGTTGCCCCTACCCCAATAGGGACTTACATTGGTCCAGAATGTATTTCCATTTCCTGCTACTGACATATGTATTTAATAAATATTCAATAAAATGAGAAAAAATAATAACACCAATCAGTAAATGTAGTAAAAGAATTAGGTCACTGAAATGTTTCACATGAAAATGGTAAATGTTAAAGGTACTCCTCCCTCGTGGGTGCAGAAAAATATTTACTGGGCCCTCGAAGACAGTTGAATGGAAAAAAATACCTAAATTTGAATTTATAGGATATTCCTAGACAAAATCTAGGTAATATCGAGCATAAAATAAGTTATAATGTTATAGCAGTTTTGAACTGCATTTTCATGCTGTGATTCAGCACCCAGCATGAACGTATGCTGTGCAAAGGTCAAAAATGTTGTATAATTTTCAAAAAAATTAAATTGTCATCATTTTTGACTGAATGAAGATATTTAAATTCTGTAAATAGTATCTTATTTCTTATTATGCCTACAATCGACATGCACCATTATAAATATGGTAAAGCTATTTTTGATTTTTTTTTGTAGATCCCTCCCCTGGGATAATGGATTAATGCTCCTAACATCTAATATGACACTGACTATAATAATGTTTGATAAAAAGTTCTTTTCATGGGATTCGAACACCCAACTGTAAGCATTATAAAATTAATAACTGATCACTAGGTGCTGAAGAGATATAATGCTAAAGGTGCAAAGTATTTAATTAACGGGCTGCTCGCCAAAGCAGCCGTGACAGACATCTCCATTGGAGAGAGAGCACTATCCCGGCAATATTGAAAGCGAGGAATATTGGTTCAATTATTGACTCAAACTATGAACTGCAGGCACATGTAAACATTGTGTGTCTGTCAACTTACTACCATCTCCGGAGCATCTGAAAGATCCGAAAATATCTGGATGTGAGTACGGCCCAGATAGCCACCCACGCCCTCGTCACGTCAAAAGGGGTTAGGACACTGTTAGACTTCCTGCTTGGTTACAGACGAAAAAGAGTGCAGTATATTTTTGAGAAATGACTTTTTACAATATTAATTTGCTCTGACATAAGTGCATTTGAGTAGTCAGATTTCTAGATGTGATTGTAGAAGCTGTTGACAATAAAATTATGTCTTTTTAGCTGATTTTATTAAGCGGAAGGGTATCTGGCAGCAATTTGGTTAGTTGACACCGGATTACTGCCTGCATCCATTTGTAAATATTGACGGGTGTCATACATACAGGCATTTTGCAAGAGCTAGATATATTAGATTTTGACTAAACTCGACCAGCATGTCAACGAGATGATAATAACAGCAGGTGAGAAGTTTAAAAGAAACTTTATAGGTCACGTTTTCTTATAATCACACAAAACATTAACATGGTCGCCAATGGGAAAACTGACAGTGTGCTGACCCCAAAACTGGACTACTTGAATGGATTACTGCATGGCCTCCCCGCATGGCAGCTGGCCAAGTTACAACGAGTGCAGAACACAGCCGCGCGCATTGTTTCACATGACCATAGACGATCTCACATCACGCCAGTCCTTCGCGCACTACATTGTCTGCCTGTGAGCAGGGATGAGTCAAACTAGACTTCGCCAGTCGCGACTGCATCACCCGTGAGAACAGCGCAAATACCCGCCCCAATTTAAAGACAGAACAGAACAGAAGTGGATTTATTTATCCAGACTGTACATCCAATAATAATAATATGACAAACTATAATATAAAAATGTGTACAATGAGGATGACGGAGACTCCCATTAAGACTAGAAAATAAGTCGCTTCCGTGGGAGCCACACATAGTATAATTATAGTTCAGTTTCTGTTGAAAAAAAAACATGTCTATTATCTAAGACATAAGCAGTAACATAAAATAAGATACATCGTCAGTGAAAAAACCAAATATAGTATTTTATTATAAGATGTATGTTAATAGAATATGGTGCAGTAAGCAGTATTTTATGGTGTTTGGGTGTGGGTGACATAACTGTGGTTGATTGCGTGTATACATGCAGGCATAACAGTTAATGTTTGTGCACGTGTTGTTGTAGTTATGAATGAAATGGTTCTTAGCGTAGTTTAAAAAACCATGTAAACTGTGTGTATACAGTTTAGCTATCACACTAAGGGAAGTGTTGTTAATTGTGTTTGGTAAACTGCATTTAAGACATAGTTTTGCAAATGAATGATTTGTACCGTAAATGTGAATTTTGTGTTGGTTGCGTGTATTGTGACCATGAATCATGGTATTTGTAGCTATTTTCCAACTTAGGAGATGAGCAGGTAATTTGTTATGTATAAATTTATGGTAAAATTTTAACAGAAAAGGGCTAAAATATCATTTACTTTTAATAAGTTAATTTTTTTGAATAACGGGTCAGTGTGAGCATAAAAATGACTCAAAGTTATTATGCGTATAGCCCTTTTCTGAAGTTGATTAATTCTTTGAGAGTGGTACCCCATGTTGTTAAACAGTAAGTTATGTGTGGTACTAATAATATATTATACAATATTATTTTTATTCTCATTGGCAGAATTTGTTTAAGTCTATTTAGTATACCGATTATTCTGAAACATTTGTTTGATACATTTTCAGAGTGTTTTTTCCAGTTTAGATGTGTATCCAAAGTTAATCCCAGGAAATTAACACTGTCAACTTTTGTAATTATACTATTATTGATTTTAGGAATAGGTGTGTTAAATGTTTGTTTGGGTGTGTGGAAAACCATGAATTTAGATTTAGTTACGTTAAGAGAAAGTTTATTTATTTCTAGCCATTCATTAATTTTCTGGAGTTCTTCATTAATCAATGTTTCAGCATCATCGGTGTGTGAGATTGTGAAATTGCTCATTGTACTCAACAAAGTAGTGTCGTCTGCATAGGATATAAAATTGAACATTTGGCTCGCTTGAGAAAAGTAATTAATATAAATAATAAACAGAATTGGTCCAAGAATGGAGCCTTGGGGTACTCCGGTTTCTATAGATAATATATCAGATTTTACATCATTAATTTCTACAAATTGTGTTCTATTTGATAGATAACTTTCATACAGTTTCAGAGACACCCCTTCAATGCAGTAATGTTTTAATTTACAAAGTAATGTATTGTGGTCTAAGGTATCAAATGCTTTAGAGAGATCAAGAAATATGCTGACAGGTACCTCATTATTATCCATGTACGTTGTTATTCGGATTACAAGGTCTAATGCAGCATATTCCGTCGAGTGACCAGAACGAAAGCCATACTGGGATTTCGAAAAAAGGTTGTTGCTTTCAAAATAAGAAGATAGTTGATTACCCATAATTGTTTTCTAATACTTTAGATATAGCAGGCAGGAGTGAAATTGGTCTATAGTTGTTGATTATTGATGGGTCACCGTTTTTAAATAACGGAATAACTTTGGCCACCTTTAGTTTTTCAGGGAATATTCCCGTATTAAAAACTTGATTTATAAGTAGCGTTAAAGATTGTATTATCTTAGGTGCGATTTGTTTTAGCAAATTGGTTGAAATGAAATCAGACCCGGTACTATTTTTAGACGGTAGGTTGTCTATTGTTTTTTGAAAACGGATAAACGACTTCTGGGAATCGCAGTATATAATGACCCGTTTGCCCACTAGCACGAGCAGTTGAGCGGTATTGTGTATTCGAATAATTGATTCTACTTCCAAAACATTGCATGTAACACGAGCCATGGTTGGTTGAAATTAGTTTTATTATGACCACGTGACCTGCCGAGATCCACTGATCTAGTGAGCGATTTCATTGGCTGAGCTTAAATTCAGAGTTTCGCAAAGCGCTCAGCCAGGGGGTACTGCTGGCTGGCAGCCTGGCACTGACGTAATCAGCAGCAGCGACCCCTGGCGCGCGAGGATGCCTGTGAGGTATCGTGTGCAATTCATATTGCTCACACTGACCTACAAGGCAATCCACGACGAAGGCCCATCCTACATCAAAGACATGCTGGTGCAATACAATCTGAGAAGATCACTTCGGTCTGAGAGCAGGTTGCTACTGGCTGTGCCCATGTCAAAGACGCAACTGGGGGACAGGGCCTTCTCTGTGGCTGCACCCACACTGTGGAACATTCGCCAGGCATCCATCGACGGATGTATTTAAAAGACAGTTAAAGACTTACTTGTTTTGCAAAGCTTTTTAGTAGTTTGAATTATTTATGACATTTTATATAAAACACCTGTATTATTCATAGATAGTTCTGTGTGTGTTTATTTTAGAGTTACTTTAGTTATATATACTTTATTTACTTATTTATATATCTTAGACATCTAGTTTTAATTTTCCATAGTTTATTATAATTTTATAGATATATACTAGTTTTTATATTTCGATGTTTTTTTGTATATAATTGTACGTATTGCTTCAATGAATTTGTAAAGCGCCTTTGAGCAGTTTAGGCTGAAAAGGGCGCTATATAAATATGCATATATTATATTATTATATATTAACATATTAAACAGGCGATTTCACAAAACATTGAACAAGACTGGCACCAAACTCCAGACGAGGATGCCACTGATTTATTAATAGTTCGGCAATTATTAGTCTATTCACATGCCTTTGGGCAGTATTGCCAATTTTGTTTTAACGTAGATTTATTCACACTGCGAACATTTTATAATCAATAACTAATGTGGTTACCTGTGAGAAGAAAATACTTTTTGATATCCAATCTGTCCTGATATTTTACTAACGCTTCTGTATGTGCTAGATGTTCTACGTTGTGAAAACAAACTTTTATTACATCTGGTAACTTGCCAAAGCCAATTGCCGAGGCAATATTTAGCCTTCAACTCACTGAGTACTATTCATCACCCACGTGGTTTTCGAAATAGCAAGGAAAGTAGAAAACATAAATTAACATGCAAAAACAAAGGCATAACCGCATCGCGTTTTCACCGTAAGATTCAAGTTTTTATAATTTGTTTAAGTATGTGCGAAACTATTGACTTGAAAAAATACCTTTTTGGTATGACCAGAAAGATTTACGAAGAAGCTGGTGATGAGTATACGAACGTGGCGTGGGCATGTGGAGCGAATTGGGGATGTCCAGTTGGCAAAGATAGTAGATGCCCGGAGAGTGAATGGAAATAGTAGAAGGTGACGAGTTGCGTTGGGAGGATTCCTTAAATTTAGATTTTGACTTTGGAAGGATTGTGAGAGGAGTGGAAAATTAGAGCAACATATAGATGGGACGATGGAGACGATTAGTGGAGACAACCGTGCAAGAATAGTGGGGGGAGGAGAAGAAAACATAAATCGAGGATATGTATCGGGGCTAGCTTCACCACGGACATACAGGGAAAGAAGACGAGAATAACAACATTTATGCCAACTCTACCACGCCAAAAACAAGTGATTGTTTTTACATGTGTTACGGTCGTTTCTAAGCAACTACCATTGACCGATTGTTTATTCTAGGTCCGCTAGGTGGAGTAACTGTATCAGGCTTTGGACTCGCCAAACAATCGCCAAACCAGTTCTATTCTCAAACGTGTCCCGCGACAGCGAACCAGTTATTAAGTTGCACTGGCATATTCTGCACACGAGCCAAAAATAGCCTTCCAGGTCATGGCCCATCATCTTTGTGATTTTCGCATAGATTATACTTTATAACGTCACCTTTCAATGCCGGTTTATTGTTCTTCATCAACATTCCAAAAGTAATCAAACACTCGCATTTACGAACCCACAGATTAAAAAGCGGTTGAGAATATGAGTCTAAATGACGTGGTTTCTCGAAACGTTGCTTTTTAGGTTTGTATCCATGTCAGCAATACATTCAAAAGTACTGAAATATTTAAATAAGTGAGTTATTTTAAAGCTAATGATCTGTGGAATTAACAAAGGTACAACACTCAA
This sequence comes from Paraescarpia echinospica, assembly GCA_020002185.1. Classification (NCBI taxonomy): domain Eukaryota; kingdom Metazoa; phylum Annelida; class Polychaeta; order Sabellida; family Siboglinidae; genus Paraescarpia; species Paraescarpia echinospica. Next base: position 31,390,765 of record CM034534.1, on the reverse strand, counting down.
TGTTGCAGCTCAATATTCACCCTGCTGTGGCTGGTCTCAAATAAAGTTCACGTGGACAAATAAAAAGGAGACATGTTGTGTTCTGTGAAACCATTGAGCATCGACGTTTCATGTCAAATGTCCAGCCGTGCTTCAATTTGGTGGACTTGATCGAGATCTCATTCAGCAAAGATCGGCATTAAACACTGACACTTTATTTTAAACATTATACACCTGAAATCATGTGGAATGGTTGAATAATCGTATAGAGTTACCTCATTTACGCAAACTATAGTTATAACGCAAAATCATTTGACGCAAAATATAGTTATAACGCAAAATCGAGGTGGACCCAGATTCTAGTCAAGTAACAAATATTATTACTATTTATGTCATAAAGAAAACTGCGGACAACTAATATGGGGAATAGAGTTTCAGTTTCCAAATGGTTGTCGGCGATTCAACATTAGGCAGCAGCGTAAATCATACGTAGGCGTAGTGTGTCGAAAGGATATTACTTGTCCAGTCAAATTACACATGCATACCGACACGACTTTACGCACACACCACATCGCATCGACATTATGCTTTCTATCATCGCGACGACTGCATAACAATCTGTTTTGTTTATTATTCTTAGCCACTGCATTTGTTTATTAGGCGTACATTTGTACCACTGCAATATTGTTTGATGTTTGTTATTATAAGACTTTGCGAGGTGTTAAATGCTGAACGCAGTATTGCTGTCATGCTATGGCAAATAACAACGGGTTGGCTAGTTCTTATATATAGAACAATGTTAATTGTATGATGACGATTGTCATAAGAACTGATTGCGTTGCACGGTTAGTGTTTAACGGTGTAATACTAACATGAATAAGATTAGGTGTTAATAGTGTGGCTTGTAGCTTTGTGTGTGGACGAATTTAGAAAAAGTGTGCATATGTCGCGGCACCGTAGCTCATAGACGCCCTAGTCGCTTATTAACGAAGCATCGGGGGCATGTCTCAATATGTTATCCGCCGGGAACTGTAAGATTTCACTAGAATATCCCATTTTTAAAATTAATTCTGAGTAAACCACAGGCGTAATGTTGTTTATGTTTATTGCAAATGGTTACATTGTATATTAACTTTTTAGGCGTAATATTATGTGCGTACATAATTTTTGTTTCCCTTCTAAGTTAGTGGCATCTAAAATATGAACATCAGTCCTCCATAAGCATAATCAACTGGGGTATATTAAATCATCCAAAATCAATACTAATCCTACACATGGCATCGATTACTTAATAAGTTGTCCATCTGTCGTTGTATTTGTGATAATGCTGCGTTCCAGCTCGTTTATACCGTAAACACGACTTGGCGAACAGGAAAGTTCACGAACTCCTCCAGTTTACCACTTGTACATTTATGCAACTCACGGTATTCGGTGTTGCGTTTTGACGTCATGAATAAATTAAAAGCACGTAGCTGTTCGTTTGTAGGGCAAAACGCTCTCGCTGCAGGCACTCAACACGAAAATGTCGTGTTTTTATTTTGGAGCTCCCATGAAATATACTTCACAATGCCGTCAGGTTGTCGTGCTGTTGGATGTACACATCGTTTGTAAAAAAAGTGTGTACTGTTAGATTTAACAGAATACCAGTTGATTGTGAAAAAGAAGCGAAATAGATCACAGCTATCCATCGTATGCATTGGACACCCAAAGAATTGACACACCACGATTTGTAGCGATCACTTATGCACAGTTTTTTTTTAACTGACCCTACTTATCCAGATTATGTCCCTTCATTGTTTGCCTTCAAGACAACTGCAGTTGGTTGCAAGCGCCACGTGGGTGAGGAAAGATTCCAGAGAGCAAAAATAAGAAGAATGGTCCAGAAACCCGAGGAAGAGAAAATACAAGAAACTAAAGAAACATGTTTTCCACAAAAGCAAATTCCCATGGTCTCTGTTGGTTTGCCCAAGTTTTGTTCAATTGTTCTAGACAGCAACTCAGGCATCACATGGTTAAAACACTTATTAACCATGTCTCTGCAAAAGTCATCATCCTTTGTTATTGAAGTTATATCAATCTTGTTGGCAACACCTGTATAAATGACCAGATAAGACTCAGCCATACCAGCGACTTCCACCTGCAATTGAATCAGTGAGTAATGCATGTGACCTTTCTTCAAATTCCCTCGTCTGTCAATGCAGAATCGTATCCCTTCAATAAAAATGGGCACTTTATTTCAACCAGATTATCGTTGTGACAACCACATAATCTCACACTGTCTGGAGAGGCCCCAAAATAGGTGTATCTCTCAGGTATCTTTAGCCTGGCCTCAGTGTGGTATGGTCTGACAATTGTCTCATAAACAGTGAGGGCATCTGCCTCATTATCCAGTCCCCACTGTGTCAGTGTGTATATATAAGGACGATAATAATTAAACGACACGCTGTCAAGGTGGCTTGTTTGGTCAGCCAACTGCGCCATTATTCATATTTACCCATCCACACAAACAACTGATAAACTATAACTAATCTACATAACACAACAGACGCCGGCTTAGCGCGTCTGTTTGTTTACGTCTTTCTGCCCTACGCGAACATGCGCATGCGCGACCTACTTCTCTTTGTTGCCAAACAGCACCCCGAATATACGAGGTGATTGGAGCGCAGCATAATTACTAGAAGACACGAAGGAATTTGCTACGATGCAACGCGTACAGTGCACCAGTTTCAATCGTCACGCGTGACTGCTCCTGACGCACCGCGCTACGACAGCTTATGTCGTCACGCGTGGCTAGGCACGCAAGCGCTGAACTACCTGACGGACGTCGACCAAACCAGTTTACGAGCAGTGTCGACAGCCGAGCATAACAATCGTTCCAATTTTAGCGCTAGCTGACGTGCAGCGAAGCGAACACGGGCCACGCCGTCGACACAGTTGATCGCGCGCGCCGCTACTGGTTGGCGCTGTCTTGTCGAACGTCGGAACTACCAAAGGGCGTGTTTCGTCGTCGTTCGCAACATTTCGCATCTGCTGTCACAAGCTCTGTAGGTTGTCTACGTCGAATATCCACCAGGTACGTGAGATAGAATAGTCGAACGCTGAAGGCGGGCAGACAAATCGTCGTGTTCGCACTGTGTCGACACGAAGCTGATTTATAATGATTTATATGTAGTGGTACGCCGTTTTGTTGTTCGTCGGCTCAGCTGTGTGATGTAATCATTTCCAGTGAGCCGACCTCGGTAGTAGAATTACACCGCCGGAGATGGTTTGTTGTAGTGTTATATAGTTGAATGCCATGTAGATATTTGCCACTGCGCACAAGACGATCACACGCCGTGTGTGTGTGTGTGTGTGTGTGTGTGTGTGTGTGTGTGTGTGTGTGTGCGTGTGCGTGTGTGCGTGTGTGCGTGTTTGTGTGTGTGTGCCCGCGCGCGTGCGTGCGTGCGTATACTTGTGTGAGTGTGCCTGTGTGTGTGCGTGCGTGTTTGTCAAAAAGACAATGTGAATGCGAGCGCGTGAAATACGGTTTAAAATAATACGTAAAAGTGTGCAATATGATACCAACGTTGTTGTCAACGGACTAACGTGTTTTGTAAACATGTAAAACAACAAACCATGATGAATACCGGCGATATGTTTGACCTATTTATTGATTGAATTTGCCCGTCAGTCGGCAATAGACTGTAAAACGTTACATTCTCATACCGAAGACAACATCAATCGGCTTTATATTCATACTGCATGACATATTCAGCACGTAGTGATGTCGTGTGCGTGATTTTATATGCACAAGAGAATATTAACAGTTAAGACTAATTCTAGGTTACAGCAGGTAGACGATATGATGACTAATCAAAGTCGTGGTCTGTATAATTATAACACTTTAATTACATTGATAGAAATACACCTATATCTGTATCGAAACTGTGACTATGAGTAAACTATTATGATTAATACCTTCCGTAGACGTATTTCCGGATTTCAATGATAGTAGTATTATATTCCATGTAGCCCCTCTGTAAAACAGAATAGGCCTCTCTGTACGTTTCCACTTGCTTAGTATTTATCAGAATGCAAGATCGTTCTGTGGTAACTGTATGCTGTACCCCTTTAAATTATTCTTTAATGCGTGCCCAAAGAAAGTCTACAAATTCTAATGGATGTGTTGTGTAATGATTCTTTAGTTTCTATGTTTTCTACGTAACTGAATGATCACGTAATCATTTATTCTATAATTAACTTTTTTGATATCTTGTATTTCTCTAATTTTTATTTTGTTCCACAAACATTTATAATTCTTTTTCTCTAGCAATGTGTACTACATGTCCACCCATTCCTTGTTGTCGAGTATTCTGTTCACTGTCTGTCATTCTGTTATCGACGTGCACCACGTCACGATTCACAACATTTGTCTTTACACAAGATGTTCTAAGCCTGTGAGGCTTGTCATTGGGATCGCGATTTACATATGATTATTGTCTGTATTAATATTTAATTTATAAATAGTTTTCTTTAAAATGGTAGTGTTACTTGGTGTAATTTAAGTGATATTGATAAGTAACGTGGATACCATTATTAACAAAACTAAAACTTTTATTTTTTCCACACGGTAAACATAACTGGGAATAACAAATGACTTAAATAAAAATAACTGGTGATTCATAAGGATCGGTCTGCCTTTAACTACATGCTTTCTGCAACTTGTTAGCAACCCAAAAACGAGACACAGTTGAATTCTTATTTTAATAAACAAGATAGGAAGGAACATAGACCATCTTTAAAATGACTATAACATGAATGTGACATACCGATGATTGATATGTAGTACATAAGATATTATTTACTGTTTAGACCAACTCTAGGTTACATAAGCTAAACGATACGATTGATAAGTCAAAGTCTTGGTCTATATAACACATTATTAATATGGGTAGTATTGCATTTATTGCTATAAAACAGTTGAACAGGAGTAAACTATGACAACCATACCTCCCGAGGTCGTATATCCATGTTTCAATCGTCTATTTTGTGTAGCCCCTCTGTAATGCAGAGTATATCTTCTTGAATGTGTCGTGTTTGTCAATATATGGAATATGTTTACGTTCTGATATTAGATAACTCGTTTACGTAATTCTTTGACACGAGCCCAAACGGAGGGATTCTGAGGGATGAGTTGTGTAAAGTTTGCATGTGTAATATAAGTAATTGAGCGATCACCAAATCAAACGTGATTCATGCACACCCAATCGTGTATCAGTCATTTGTTTTGGTATTTAGATTTTGGTTCTTGGTCTTCACATATTTCTCTAGCAGTGTATAAGACAGTTCCACTCATTCCTTAGTGTCGAGTATACAGCATTCGTCGCTGTCTTTCCATTATCAACGTGCGTCACGACGCGTTTCACAACACGTTTGTCTTTACATTTCCGGATGATTGACACAGAATGACGATTGGCCAAACTCTAAATAGGACACGATAGAATCGTACTAAAATCCAGGATGACAGCTAGGTGTCAAAGTAGCCTACGCATTTAAGTCCCGTCAAACAACAACTGAAATAAACATTTGCAACACTGGTCAGGAATTTGGGCAATTAAACTAATCTGCATCTGCGAACGGGACGACCTAAAATACAGACACCCCCACGGTCATACGAAATGACGGGGAGTGCAAGTGTCAAAGAATGTTACTGTCTATTAAATTAAAATAACGCAGTAACTATGCAGTTCTTTTTTGAGGCTTGACATTGGGATCACAATTTATAGGTGATTACACTTTGTATCAATGTCTAAATTTATACATATTTGTCTTTAAAAAGTTAATGTTACGCGATGTTATTCAAGTGATATTGAGAAGTAACATGGGTATTATTAACAAAACGAAATACTTCCATAGGGTAATCATAACTGAAATGAGAATAACTGGTGATTCACAAGTATTTTTCATTCTTTTTTATGTTTTCCCTTGCCATGGCCCGTCTTTGAATCAACACAATCTGACATTTAAGTCACAGTAATAATAAGCTACACGATTTGTTTTCAAATTGTCAGCAACCCAAGGCACAGTGGACCGGTTCGTTTTGTAAACAAGATAGGAAAGAACAAAGACCATTTCTACATCCTTTTGCTGTGTTTCACCTCAGCCGGACCTTTCCATGTGTCACACTGACTGGTAACAGCGCTGCGGCTGGCTGTCCACGCGATGAACGAACCCGATAAACGGTCCCATAGACAAGGTTGTATAGGTATTGGTTCAGGTCGCGAACATCTGAAATGATGTGGCCGCACAATCGCCTACAGCGTGTGTTTATCTCAATGACCAATCTCCAGCATGTTGACTACTCCCAGAGCTTCAAAGTCTCCCGATTTGGTGGGAGATTTCCCGAATTTTTGACAGAATCTAGAAAGTCTCCCGATCTCCCGAATTAGGATACAAATCTCCCGATTTTATTTGAAAACTCACAAACTGCACTGCAGCGCCCTCTTTTAGCAAAGCTCAAATTGACCCCACAGCATAAATTTGTGTTCGCTCGAAACTTCCGGTCGACGCCATTTTTTACTATACTTTGCCGCGATCACTTTTACTCTTCACTGGAAATTGAAAATGAAGAACGAGAAGCGTCAGGCAGACGACCATGGCAACCATGCAAAGAGAAAGGCGAGGAAGTATGCTTCCAAGTGGCAGCAAACATGGGCGGACAAGTTTGCGGGAATTCGAAAAAGCTCTAAAGAGGACACATTTGCTTTATGTACTACTATCTGTCAGGACGACTTCTTCGTCAGTCATGGGTGCAGAAATGATGTGGAGAAACACGTGTTGAGCAAAAACCACAAGGACAAAATGGTCGATGCAAAGAGGTGAGTGGCAGGACTTCGAGGTGGCCCAGGACCTGCCTTCCTTCACCGACGACCACATCGACCTGTGGTGGGCGTTCGTCAAGTGCCTAGGTCACCTCGTCCAGGCGCTCCTCATCCTCCCCTCTACGACCAGGCTCCGGTGGGAAGGGTGTTCAGCATGATGGGGAAGATCGACACCAAGTTTTGGCCGTCGCTAGGGCATGAGTCCCTGATTCCCTTGTTGGCGTGCAAAATCAATATTTCCTCTGCATGCTACCAGTTGCAGATGTCGCCAGATTTGCTGGAATCGGTTGGAAAGGCAACTCACCTTTACAACACCATGTTGCAGAAGCATTAAAGTGACGATTGCATGGCGATCACACTCTTTTGTTTGTCTAATTTTTCATGTTTTGCCTTATCGGAAATGCCTTTGATGTAGTCTGAAGACCATGCCACTTGGCACTGGCTGACTGTGCTAACTGCTAAGAACAAGAACTGCCAGTCTTCCTTTGTAGAAATAAAGTGGCTCAAAGTCAGACTGCCTCCTACACTAGTATAATCCCATGCCAGCAGCCTGGCTAAAAAATTCAAAGAGGATTTTGAGCCTGTTATATGAACATGTGCTAACCCTCTCAGAACCAGTAGTCTACGATCAGAAAATATAAATTGCAAACTTCTAATATCAGCAAAAATTTGGACAACTGCCATTACATATTCACTTGTCCCGAGTTATATAAATTAGATTAATTAATAATTTTAAAATAGTTATCATTTTTTTTTTTTTTTATATTATGTTATCATTATTTATTTAATCATTTATCACAACTTATCTGTTTGAAACAATGGGTTGCCAAACAAATTCTACGACCAGACGTTTGGCCAAAAAAGGTAATTAACAGTATCCATCGTGGTGTATTGTGCATAACTCCTATTGTTTGGTGCATTTATGTCCCCGACATATTAAAAACCACCAAATCAACAACACAATCTTCTTTATGAGACAGCTGTTGCCACATCAAACACCGTACGTGTAGCTAGGATAGCAATGACACAAAATGGCCCTGTCTATTCCGGTTAATAATAATGGGACTTATAGATTGGGTAGGAAATATTCTTTGTGATGCTGTTATTTGTAGTAAATGTATTGATTGTGTTTCTTGTGTGTGATTTTGTACGCCAAGACTGTATTTGCCTGCTGTAGTCTGGCTTCGAGACTCTCACGTCACGCGTGAATGGTGAAGTGTTTGTTACACCGTTTTGGGATGCTCATGGAGGCCAGGGGTACAATAAGCCGTTATCCTCAGAGCACCGGGTAGGCTCTGGACCTGTTCTTGTGAAAACGTGTCTCGCGTAAGCTTCTTACACAAAGAGTTCGTACTATTCCAGTAGTTTGCTCTGGCTGCTGCTCTGACAAAGTAACAACGGGTGGGCCCCATTTGGTCCCGGAAACTGGTGTGTTAACAAAGAACGTAGCATAAGCGATGCTAGGAGAGTGGCGTCATTTTATTTTCTCTAGTGAATCCGTCATTTAGTGAATCGCAAAGACGCCAGATAATTAGAGCATGTCGCCGACAGAATGCGACTTATGCGAATTAATCATTGAGATGTGTTTCGTTTATTTACCTGCGACAGGCGCTGCCTGTGAGTTCAGACCGGTGCGACGTAATTCCAACAGAACGTACCATAGGTAGACGTATTTAAGAATATGCACAATTTTGGTTCCACCATTGGGATACATATATTTTTTTAACAAGACTACAATCTCCATTTGTGATATCTCTTGAATGTGTCTTTGTAAACGGTATGCTTTCCAAATAGTTAGACGACATACCATACCAACCATACACTGATCACCGACACCTGTAAACAGAACGGACACCGTCTCTTTGTTAGAAGTTCTAAATAGGCTCAACATATTTACATAGATATGATTATTGTTGAAACCGCCGGCCCAGTTTATCGAGAGGTATCAATTACATGTGTACAATAATAACTTGAAAAGCAATAATTTATAAATATTGATAACATCTTAACTGCGTACCAATTTTGGTGTGCTATTTCACAAAATAAACCCAGGTGATGCGTACATGTTTCCCAACGTACACATGTGGCTCATATTTCGTACACGTTTCCCAACAAAAGACAGTTGGTAATATTCATGAATGTTCAACATTTCTTTTCTTATCACCAAACGAGTTCGCTTTAACAGTTGGACATCTTTTGTTGGCATCCATTCCGTTTCGATTACATCACGTCCTCTTTCATGTCGCCCACAACTAAGTGACTAGCGTATTGTAGAATGTGCACGTGTCCGTTGCAGTTGGTAATATGGTGATGGTTTATGGTGTTAGTTAAATTATGTTTCGTAGCCATTATAAATAAATACGTTATTTCACACATAATGGAACACTACTATCTATTCTGGCAAGAAAAGAAGGTTCATTAAAAAATCCCAACACATGGTGAGCGTGAATGAAGTTATTGCCCAATCTAATAGTTGAAATTAAATTGTATATTTAGAGTGTATTGTATGTTATCATGCGCTTGAACACCCGATAATGGTACTGTTTGTGAATCATATGTGTGCTGTTATTGACCCGTACGATGTGACATCAACTTGGATGTCATTGAATCACCAATGCATCTCCAACGAAGTATTTAATCGGCTTCTCTAACCCGGAGTCTCTCGATCAAAATTTCACATATAGACGCTTTTGAAAAGAAAATCGTTACAGATTAGTTCTTTCCTGACTAGCCCAATCTTATCAAAGTAGGTTAAGACGTGGCACAATCAAACATATACCATACCCATTCTAACAAACATCAAACAAACTTATGTGTTGGTATAAATAGTATGTGTGTGTGTTAGAGAGAGAGAGACACAGAGAGAGAGAGAGAGAGAGAGAGAGAGAGAGAGAGAGAGAGAGAGAGAGAGAGAGAGAGAGAGAGAGAGAGAGAGAGAGAGAGAGAGACAGAGAGAGAGAGAGAGAGAGAGAGAGAGAGAGAGAGAGAGAGAGAGAGAGAGAGAGAGAGAGAGAGAGAGAGAGAGAGAGAGAGAGAGAGAGAGAGAGAGATATAGAGAGAGAGACGTATAAAGAGAGAGAGAGAGAGAGAGACATATAAAGAGAGAGAGAGAGAGAGACGTATAAAGAGACACAGAGAGAGAAAGACATATAAAGAGACAGAGAGAGAGAGAGAGAGAGAGTGTATGACCTTTACAAGAAAATGAATATTCTGTTCCTAGTTTAGCTAACCATTTCACAACCAACAAACATACCCCCAGTATGTATGTTTCAAGCACCGTGGTATTATTCCTAGACCTACTACATTATCTTCATGTGTTGGTCCAGTCCGTTCTGTTTGACCAAAAGGAACACGTTTTTACTACATTATATCTCGAGTTTACGTCATGTTTTCGGTGAATCAGAAACTTCCTCATTCTAACTTGACCCAGTTACTGCTGCCATTGTTCGTTTGCATGTCATGGACCCTAAGAAAGTTTAGCATTATACCTTCACAGGTCTATCATAGTTAAATATATTCCATTCAATATGTCATCGTTATTGTCATCATTAGCTTCTTCTTCTTCAATAAGTCGTCATTTTCGATACATCTTCGTGTTATGGTCAATGACTTGCAATAGTCCTATTTTACGAAGCCTGTTATAGCAGCCATCGATATGGTACGTGACGTTGTAGGTCTGTTCTTCTGACTTGTACAGTTGGGTGCCCTCATCGCAAGCTTTGCAGTGAAGAAAGTTGACATATATAGATATAAATATCCGATTTCCATACGTTATCTGGTGTGTTGCAGGAGTCCAGGCTAAAAAAAACCAAGCTTGAAGTATTTTGTTGTGGGGATGACTTCGCTAACAACACGACGGTTGTCTAACATTATTTGTTTGACTCTTAATTGAATCTTAGCAATGGGATCAATCGTCAATTAAATGCAATCATACATACACTTGCAGTCCGTCCATATAGTGCGTACGGCATCCACTTAGGCCCTATTTACCACCGACCTCCTGTTGCATACATACTTGGCAGATTGAAGGCTGTATAAATTACGATAAAGATGCATCATTAACCAGATCGTCTTCGTAAGAGTACGCTCTCTTGATTTAAATGTCCCGATGTGAATCGCTTGAACATTCCCATGGTTATAGACATTATATTGGTGTCATGTATGGTAAACACAGACCCCAAGTGTTGTGTCTTGGTATGGGTATATTGTCACAATACACACGCTAGCTGAGAATCAACAAGCGTTAAATGTAACAGGCGGTCGATAACAAATCTCGCCAATTATTGGCGTATTGGGAGCTTTGCGCAGGTGACCCATAGTCGAGGTAGTCCATCCCTCAAGAATGTAATTGTACTAGTGACCAACAATAAACCGCCACTGAACATTATGACGTATCTATTATGCGCGAACATCCAGTACGTTCCACAACTTCATGCAGACGAGAAGTTACTAATATTTATATGCGTAAGCATATTTGCCAAATCCGTCCGAATTTCTTATTTTGATTTGTCGTTCGTCGGGTTTCATGCAGTACAAAGGTGTGTTTCCTGTTTTTGTCGGAATTTTGTTCTAACACTTCGTTTTAGTTTCGTCTTAGAACAAACCGAACCACGACCACTTTCATCCTTTTCATTGTAACCGTCGCCGTTATTGCCATAATACGTCTTGAGAACATGACCATAATTTCCGATTGCAATCGGACAGTCCGGCAATCCTCCAAAATATGTGTTGACTAGCACTGGAAGGTCACAACTAATGCTGCGTTCCAATGGGCTCGTTTATATCGTAAACACGACTCGGGGAACTGGGAAGTTCACGAGCTCCTCCTATTTACCACTTGTAAATGTATGCAACTGGGTCAAGTAGGGGTTACGAAGTCATGTCCACGGTATACACGGGGTTATTAGCACGCAGCATAAGCTCTGGTTGGAAAGTTCGCGTAACGTGACAGTTACACAGTTACACGTTTGTTTCATTGGATATTTAGTATTGATGTTTGTCAAAAACTAATGAAAACAATCTAACGTCGAGTTAGCGTAAACAGGTATGCATGTGTACACAAATGCACGTACACACACACACACACACACACACACACACACACACACACACACACACACACACACACACACACACACACACACACACACACACACACACACACACGCATACACGCATACACGCATACACACATACACACATACACACACACACATACACACACACACACACACATACACACTTTAGTCGATTCGTGTTGTAAATACATCAATCTCGTAGCAAGCATGAAGCATAAACGTAGTGCAAATAATTTGTAGTAAAGACACGTGTTAATGTAGTGAGTTGTTGAAACAAGATACGCTCCGTCGGCGAAACCTTCGCGCCAAGAAACATTTCCAGGATTGGTGTTGGTAATAATAGAAGGTCACATAAGCGCTGTTCCGTACCACAATCAAAGACACTGTCTTGTTGTAACGATGACAACAACTTTACCAATCATGGCAGAATACAGAACGCGCATTTTTTAGATTTCTCTCATGGTCAGTACGGACTCTAACACGTCGCGGTGGTTCAGTTAGACCTCAGTGGTACAGTTTGGCGATATATGAGCTATGTCTGTTATTATTTAATGTCGGCTCGTAATGTATTTAATTAGTGTTGTATTACTTCTACAGGAAAATAAACTGGACATTGAAAGATAAGATTATAAGATACGCATGGCAAAATCACAAAATTGATGGGACGTGACGTAGACATCTGTGTTGGCTCGTCTGCTGAAAAGGCCTGGGTGACTTAATGCCCGGTTCACTGTGTTGGGTCACATATGGTCTTGACTCGAAACACATTTATCATAATCAATATTATTGTCGTAATCAATAAACTTACGTCACCTTTTCACAAATGGTGTAGATTTTATAAAAAAGCGACCATAAATAACTTTAGAACAATTAATAACTCTAACGATGCGTCTTCACTCGTGACGGCACCTACACCACAACGCACTCTTGGTCACGGCTCGCTGAACACGCCCGTACAAGGCGTGTTCACAATCCACCAATAAATTGTAAGAATGGTTATTAAAGTTGCGGTCACTCGCAGGATCTGACATACGTCCGGGCATTCTACTGTGACCAAAGAGAGGCTATTATACGCCTGCTGAAAACTACCCACACAGGCCAAACACCCACCATGAGGTGTAGGTATTTCCACGTACACATCCGTAGGCAATAAGCGAATATGAATGGAAGGTTGATACCCCCGAGCATGCATTCATTCATACCCCTTATAACCAGTGTCGCGGTGACTTGGTCACATATTGATACATACATACATACATGCAAACTTCTGTTCTATTCTTTGTCTTCTTCACGGATATGTTGGGTCTTACCAGCGATTATTCCCAGTAAACACTCAACGCGTAATGGTAGGTTTGCTTAAATACGCTTACATACACACGCACACATAACAACACACACACCACACGCACCATACACACCACACACACCACACACACCACACACACCACACACACCACACACACCACACACACCACACACACCACACGCATCACGCATCACGCATCACACACCACATACACACCACACACACCACGCGCACCACGCGCACCACACGCACCACACGCACCACACGCACCTCACGCACCACACGCACCACACGCACCACACACAATACTATTGAGTCATATGTGTTTTGGTCAATGGTTCTAAAAAGACGTTTCCCGTTGAGATATTCCCAGAATTAATTGAGCTGTACGTGTAACAGACACTCCCATAATTGCCATGTTGAAACTGAATTTATCTCGGCGGTGAAATTAAAATAGGTCAACAAAACCGATTATGATGCGTTGTGAATTAATGCATATTCACAAAGCAAACACACAAGTTTATACAGAAAATAGTTTATATTACATGCAGATATTGCTAATATGTTACGGTGATTAATGTTACATTTGTATTTAGTATCCGGACGCTAATTTGGTGATATATTCAGTCTCGCCGTCTCGCCGTTGCAAAAGTCTATTGTTAGCTCCATCAACTTACTTAATGACGATGATATTTAGACTGATGCTTCTTTGTGTGCACTATGCATTCTCGTGTCATTGTTTTTTTACTTTGGGCAACAACACACCCTATGCGGCATTAGCTTTGTTAATACCGTTGCTCACAACATATTTGTAAAATCTTGCCAAAATAATTTGTCATCGTGTCTGAAAACAACTACTTTTTCTGACACTTTAGACACTCCTTGTAAGTGACCGAGAGACTAGCGTGCATAGTTTTCTTAAACGTTTGTAAAGCTAACAATTATAGAAAGCATACACATCGTACAAATGTATAACGCTTGTTACTTAATTATATTATTACGTTAACAAAACATCCCGCGACGGCAGTGTTGTTGAAACCTCAACCACATTATCGAAATGTCAACAACATCAGTCTGCAATACGTTTCAAACAAATATGGCATTTTTCTGTAACTTTTATATTTATTTCAAATAAATTTTGTTTACAAACCACATTTCAAAAAATCCTTCATTTCACTGTCCCTTAGTTACAATCGTGTTATTTGCTGTAATGTTTTCCGTGATTCGATCATCTACCACAATTTCGGACATGCGTGTATGCATAAAGACTACTGAAAAACAACATTCAGTTCCAGGCTTCTCAACTACATTGTCCTGAACAAACTGCATGACCATAACCGAACTACATACTGATAGGCGACACTACAACGTGCCTTATGCTGCTTTCCAATGGGCTCGTTTATATCGTAAACACGACTTGGCGAACTGGGAAGTTCACGAGCCCCTCCAGCTTACCACTAGTAAATTTATGCAACTGGGTCAAGTAGTGGTTACGAAGTCGTATTAGCGATATACACGAGGTGATTGGAACGCAACATTAGCCCTGGCAGTATGATATATCTTGTATCGACTGAACACTGATCAATGGTGGTCTTCTTTGACGTATGGCATGACGCACCGCCTCAGTTTTATTCTTCTACCCATCTACAGCTACAATCTGTTCTACCTGAAGCCCAGGTCGGTCACATTTGGCCCACTGGCAGTGGGGTATTGACTGTACAGAGTCTGCAGTGTGCAGCCAACCGTGACGGCTGTCAGCAAGCACCGTCAAACGACATTCCAATGTTTCGCCACCGATGATTCATTGCCATATCGTGTCGCGCTTGAAGTAAAAACTTTCAGAGGTAGCGTCGATAACATAGAATGGAAAGAAACGCTGGCTCGCAACTTCAATAATGGATTCTTATGACAATTTATAAGCCTATTTATAATGTTTTAGAAATTGTGGCGATTGGGATAAACCGGAACTGGGTCCGACAACACTGTAATTTGGTCCGCTTTGCAATATGTGAACCGTTATTTTTCTTCAAAAGTGAAACACGAATATAAACAGTTTCTTCACTTATTAATACTTTATTGAAGTGAAAATGACATAGATTACGACATGTTGTTTTAAAATTATGTGCAGCAAAATAAATATAATACATACATATACCCCACCAACAAATAAATCGTTATAGTACTGGAACATTGTAATATATTAAAATAGTAATACAAACTAAATACACGTGTACACACATGCAGCTTTTCAAAACGGTGTGCCATGTTTTGTAATTGTTTTGGGAAATCACATTAACTGTGTAATTTACACACAAGTTATCGCTTCGATAACAATCACATTTTATGTGTTGTCTTTCTGTGGGTGAAGTAAACGCCACAGATATGACCTAGAAGCACCAGGTAGTTCGAACTCAATGAAAGCTTTATCGTACACAAGTTCTAGCCCGAGGTTATCTGTTGGCTTGTGAAACCCGCATTGGCCCCGCCGACCCACGCCTTTGACGGCTGAGTCACCCTTGTTTGTCAGATTTGGCCTACTTGGAGAGTCTACCGCTTAACGTTGGTGACCATAATATATAACTCGCTCGGCGCGGTGACAGCGTCTGTGATTTGCTTGCTTTCGATCAGTCGTCGTGTTTCGTTAATCCGAGTTCTATAAACGACGAATTTTAGAGATCCACTAGAAGATATATAACGATATCAGGTACGTGTAGCAGAAAGGTTACATACAGCTGTATAGTATTTCCAGGATTACGGTGGCCGAGGCAACATCAGCACTCGGTATGGATATTGGCAGATGAACAAAGAGGATCATAGCGAAAG
Source organism: Paraescarpia echinospica (assembly GCA_020002185.1). Classification (NCBI taxonomy): domain Eukaryota; kingdom Metazoa; phylum Annelida; class Polychaeta; order Sabellida; family Siboglinidae; genus Paraescarpia; species Paraescarpia echinospica. The sequence continues at coordinate 31,374,719 of CM034534.1, read as the reverse complement.
ACTGCCCGGTTCTGGGTCGATTGTTCTGATGTAGAGAAGCACAATGTCGCGTACATTATGACTTAGTAAGAAACGTGTACTTGGAAGAGGGGAATTCACTCGTTACATCATACATTGAGAATATATGAACATGTGCAGACTCGTGGGAAAAGACAGTTTTACACAAGTGGGTGAAGTTGAAAACATAACGAAGAACAAAACACCTAGTGTAGCCAACGGAACGAGAAGGATATAACAGCGGTTTCCAAGAGACGAAACCCAACATGGGAAATGATTGGGAATATACCAAAGAAGAGGAAAACACAGAGGAGGCTTGACATCTGATGTACCCACCCATGACCGAGGGAAGGCAGAATGCCTCTGTCGTTTTGCTACCTGCTCCACGTCTGACAACACGGTTTAACAAAAGACATCTACTGCTAGACAGTCGTACATGCCAATGCACCTCTCGGCAATGAACTAGCAAAAGAACAGATTCACACTGTTGCGACTACGGAAACTTTCACCGGTGTTTGGATCGTAGGAAAATCGGAAGTCTGACACGGAACACGCATACTTCTCTCACTTGTTCCTACATTTCGTTTCATTGTATTATTTGTCATGAGTCGCTACATTTACCCCGCAATCACTGAAGCGTATTTATGTAACGATGGGTCACCCGAGCACACAATGAGCGGTAACGCGCCCGGTGAATAGATGAGACGAGACGGGTTGATAGACAGGACAAGGGAAGCAACGAAGCGAAATGTCGATAAACATCATAGTTCTAGAACAAGACACCGCACTCCCCCGACCGCGATACACGAACCGTAGACGTACCCACCACAGTCTTGTCTAACTTGTCGCCACTGATGAGTAATGCCGAAGTTATGGCGGCATCATAATGGTCTTGCATTGTCATATCTTCCCGTGACTCGACCATTTAATTGCTTCTTTTTTCTTTCTTCTGTATCAGTTGTCAATAATTGAGTGCCACTTTTTGACGACACCAACAGTGTCACAGTGACTATGAAATCTTGTCTCAGTACGGGTGTCTGAAGAAAGGTGATTCACTGCCATTACTACCCCAACACTGTCGCAAAGGAAGTCGTGGCTGTAGCAAATGCGTGTCCATAAAGCACCATTTGTCTGTTTACAACCCCAGTGTTATTTCTTTCTCAACGGCTGTTCGCCAGGTTGTCTTAGGACTACCCACTTTCAGCTTCCGTTTTGGCATTAACCTTAGTCTTCAGGCAGTGGCTGTATTCATTGTTCTAAGCATATGTCCAATAAAATGCCATCTAAAACAAGTACATGACCATAACGTACCTGTCTAATGCGGGTGTGAGTATGTCCCATCGCACCAACATTTATTTTGAGTTACAGGACGAAAGTTACTGGTGAAATATTATAAATAGTATGTTAGGTCTGACCTAACGTACACAGTGTATTCTGTACTTATTATATTTGTCTGCACTAGAACAGACTATAAATACTCAAAGTATGCATTTGAATTAGAGCACCTTTAGGCGAACGCCTGAATTCGTAAGCCTTTAAGCATTATTTCCCAGAACTTGTTTCTGTAAGCAACACGTTAAACAGTATATAGTAGCCTGGCTCACGTTTAAGGTGGCATCACATAGTTGGTATCACTGTAAGGTAGTTTTCTCCTCTTTCACGTGGCACTACTAATACGAAAACATATTGATAGTGCAGCGAGCCTCGATCATAACTAACCGCAACGGAAAGTAACTCTACTGCCGACACATGGTCACAATATTGTTGGCGATTATAACGGACACTTGACCATAACGGACAATGTGTATATAATATACCACCAATTATTGAATTAACATCGCAGAAAATACACCTACAGGCACATGAAGATACGGTTCTCGTCGGACCGTGGGAGTAATAACACAAAAATAGCCATCGATGTCGATAGCTTATCATAGACGCCGCGATAGATATCAGATCTGATTTGGCAAGTCCGCACGCCAATGCTGCGGTCAAGGTGCTCCAGCAATTGAGAAGGTATCCCACTAACCCCGGAGCAACGGAAGCGCATTCAGTAGATTGAATGCGCATGCGTCGGTGTTATTAACAAGTAACGTGTGGGCGTACTTAAATGAACTTCCATGCCCCAGTGACCATCATGGCTATAGGCGCGTGAACGAGGGTGAGAACAAAAGGCAGCTGCCCCCAGGAATATCTATTTGGCCAGACCTATAACTTGTTCCCCAAAATTTTATTATTGTTGAATCTGAATGGACGGTGCAGTTGGGGGTTATGGTGAACCTAAAGTGAGTGCAGATCAAGTGTTTTAGTGAGCTTCAGTACCCCTAATGTTTAACATCTTCTCGCGCCGGTAACCATGTCTCTCGCGTATAGTACGATCAGCCTAATAATAGGCCTATAATTAACCACATATTTGTGTAGAATTACGTATGCCAATATATCTAAATAAGCAGACCAGAGATACATGTTAAATAACTAATCGCAGACAGCTTAGATTTTTCTAAACAATAACTAACCGCCTGAAAATAACGTTTCCACCGTCCCTCACATAACCCTAATCCTCACCGAACCCTTTTGTCAGGTCAATACTAAAATGTCTCGCGGGTGTTCACGACAACCGTTGCCATACCTGACACGATTACTGCTCGTGCTCTGGTAATATCTTGACCACTCTACCCACACCCGTCTGACCGCGAGACATCACCATTCCACGGGAACATGCTCATGCTGACTTAATTCGCATGTTTTCAGATCGCGCCATAAAGCTTAACCGAACATGTGGTTAGAATATTTCTACGACGACATCGACCGGATCGTTTTCTACGTCTTCTGCGTCGCCACAGGTGTGGTCGCGCTACTTGCCGTGATCGGCCTGTTCGTACAACTATGCTCGAATAGAAAGTCCAAGTAAGTCAGTTCTGTCCACCTCGCCTAGTGGCGCAGTGTAGCAGTATATTGATTTTATAATTGTTTTGCCGGATTCGCGAGGATTTAAGATTTAACAATACTGTCACTTGTCAACACGTTAAGAGGGCGACATAAGTAAATTAAGTAAGTAATTAAGTATACAAGTAAGCAAATTATTAAGTAAGTAATAAGATTTTCATCCAAGGCAAAAACTCCAAATATCAAGTGACCAAACTAGTTTTGGTGTATTCTCCATAGAGAGTAAAGTGATTGTCATTCTTTGGAAAAGCCGCATTTCTTAGATGTGTTTGATCAGTTTTGTTTTAAGAATATTCGCGCCGTTTCAACAATCATGTGCATGCTATGCTGAAATTGCAACACAGTTTAGAGAACAATCAAAATTATGGAAAAAATGCTTCAAGGTCGTTATAATGAAGCCATATATATGTTGTAAATAGATAATGTGAAATCAAAATGGTGTTTTTATTCACGTATTCGTCACCAATTGGAACAACTCAGCCGGAGATCTTCATGTGTGTTGCTTCAGTGGTTGATGCATCGTTCTGTTTCAGGCCAGGCGAGTCGATCGACTTGAGTGTCCAAGTTGGAGCTATTCTCTTGTGTGTAACAGGTAAGCCTTGTTTTAATATGACGCATAGATATAAGTGATTTTTGTAGCAGATGCAGCTAACCATATGAGTCGAGTCTTCGCACTAAAGTGCTCTCGCATGCAAACTTGGCGCAGTTAACTAAAAGTTGGTAATACAGGTCGATTACAGTAGTTGTCTACGATTTTCCGCATCAACCCGACAGCTTCGAATAGTTGGCGAACCGGCTTAAAGATCACTTCTGGAGTAACGGTAATAGTTTACAATGAAATACCAACACCTCTCCGTTGCTGAAGCCGGAAGTTACGTCACATCGAATAACATTAACACAATTGGTCAAATGCCCGAAGCATAGCATATCATATGTTGCTACGCATAGGTTGTAAACAAATATCTATACAAATATAACATTTACCTTCCATAGTTTTGTGTACCGTAGAAAATAATGCATAACTTTCATAACATTGTCAGACTGTAATGAGTGTTGATGTGATAAGCCTAATGACACATACTGTAACTCCCAAATGTTAAAATATTAACGTTCTTCTTTAAAATCGCATTACTATAGTAATTAGATTTTAAGTATTCGATACTGCGACTGGTTGTGTTATTTTTGTTTACTGTAATAAGAAATTATGACGAATCTTTGTTGCAGTTCTCATTCGGGGCACCAAGTCAACGTCGAGCACAAGCACACTCGAGGCACTTTGCGACGTAAGTGTTAAACTTCGAGTCTAACTAGTACATCGGGGTAATGATATCATAATGTAAACAATATTGATTCATATAGTTACATGGTAAAAATAATATGTGTAACTATGACAAGAGTAAAACCAGTCAACAGTTGTTCTTTCTAACCATGTTGTTGAAAATGTCGACCTGCTAAAATTGGTGATTAAATTCGGTCCATGTTTGGCATTTGATATGTTATTCGAGAAATTATGAGTTTGGAAAATTAGCTTACGGAGTTGGGGAAAGTGATTTATAGCATCGGTGATGTTGATTTAATGGACATTTGAACATAAACGATAGACGATCTCACCACGCAACTTTAAGTGGAACCGCTTAGCTGCAAATTCGTGCCATGTTATTGTAAACTCTAACCATGTGCATGTAGTTGTTATTTCCGTCACGGTTGATTTCTTCCAGGTGTACCCGGCCCTGCTGCTGGTTGGACTGACGCAGTTCGTGGGGGGTCTGTTCGTGAAGGCGTGGTCTGTCTACCTGTACAACACCTTCAATAAGGATGACAAGAAGGTGAGGAAAGAAAACAAATCTACACACAAAAAACTACATTCCAACAACATATACTTTAAGGATGATCTCATAAATTTGTAAAGTCAAAAATAGGTCAAAAATAGTTATGCTGTTAGCATAGTTATGCTGTTGGTTCGCCACCTTATCTATTCCGCCAATATGTGGCATGGACTTTGCTATTTGGACGATCCAAAATTGTTATTGGCGTCAATTTGCATACATGTACGTTTTATTCGGTAGGGTGCGCCACTGTTATACTTTATTTTTTACCCAGCAATACGTAGTGACGGTCAAGCCATCCCCACACAATGGTAAGTTATTTTGGCACTTAAGCGACAATTCTGTCCCATTTCTGACAAGGTTACAACAACTACAATACACCTACGGTAACTATTTTCGAATATCCGTTTAACTACTACTACACCAACAATAGTAAATACCCATATACACGAGCAAAATTGATAAAAAAAATTCGTGCGACTTAGTGACTAAAAACATTAAAAAACCATGTATCTGTCGGCACAGTTACATCCACAGAATGCCTAGTTTCGTATCAGCTTCTGATTGGTTCAAAGCCACGTGACGTGTTTCAGCCACTCGCTGAGGAATGGAAGCCGAATCTTTGGATGTGGTTCCTGATGGTTGTTGTTGCTGCGATCATCATCGTGTGGGCGGTGCTCTTTGAACCTCATCTGGTGAGTCTACCTCCAACACTGGAGATCGGAAATCCTGAGATTTAATCATATTCTAGTCCTCCTGGCGAAGAATTTGAATTGTCCAACAACAAAGATACCATAAACAGCATGCTACCACCTCCCAGCCAGTTGTGGGAAGGACCGTCAGAGCATTAATGTCCCATCACACGAGTGTTATAACCCTATCCCCAAACCACTATCAGACACAGCCGGGCATAAATGATAATTTATAGGTACCTACAACATTCCGCCTTCGGAATGAACCCACAGAAGTCATACAGTTACAACCAGAGAGAGAAAACCTCAAGTCTCGACTCGAAACAACGTCTTCCTAGTACCACCCACCCAAGGGAGAAATCTATGTACAACAAAAAACACGCTTAGCGATACCCAAACTGTCCGTAGAATACAAAACCGTTCGTTTACTGCTAGGTATCTAAAACGATAGTCAATGTGACAACATCAATAAATGAAGAACCACATAACAAATGTGATGTTAAAACTTGACTGAAAAAAATTAGATTAACTTAATGTGAACCGTTCGTATGCTATTGCCTTGCAGGTGAAAGTGCGCGATATTGAGTGTACTAGCGACCGGGTGTTCGAGTGGCGCACGGCTAGCAGTGTGTGGCACGCTTTCCTGCTCTTCCTCGCCGTCGTCGCCGTCCCCTTGAACTGCTACGTGTAAGTACTGCCTGCCGACCGACCGACCGACCGACCGATCGACCGATCGACCGACCGACCGACCGACCGACCGACCGACCGACCGACCGACCGACCGACCGACCGACCGACCGCCTGAACCCATGATCTTACCTCAAGCACCGTAACAATAACCAGTTTAGTTTATTGGGAAGTCACTTTTTAAATCTGAGATGAGTGCATCTTCCCACATGTGCAAAGGACCACGGAAACAAGCACACACATGCACACAGCGCGCATGTACACAGCCATACAACACATACATATGCACGTATGCAAGCACGCGCGTACACACCACACACAAACACACATACACACACGCACGCACGCTCTCATGTGACTGTCACGTAACCTTGCAGAAACCCGAACGCCCAAGTGAATTTGCTGTCCATGATCATCTTCAACACACTCTTCTGCACGGTGGCTGGCGCCGTCGCCTACTACACGTACAAGAGCTCGACGGCTGAGCACTCGTGGGACTATGGCATCAGCGGAGGCCTCATTATGTGGGCTGCTTTCTTCGCCAACCTTCTCATAGTCATAGGCAAGGTAAGCAGGTGCCAACGCCGTGATATCTCCCTCGTCGTTCTTTCCAGCCCCTATTATAAATACGTTGTCTCGTGGTCTTACACGTATGACAACCGTTGTCGCAACCATCACAATCAAATTTATATTTAATCCACAATTTATATGGCCCGTGTTGCTTGAACGTGAGGTTTTGTTGGGTGTATATTTGGCTGATCCAGGGGTATCGGGTGCACTCCCCCGTATTGGCCTCAAGGGGTGTAGTTGGAGGTTTTTGGTGAGCCTCAAGGAGGTGCAGTTGAAGTATTTTGGTGGAACTAATTTTTTGGTTGGCCCCCTACTTTCGGGAATGTTTCAGTGGCTTGAACTGTACAGGAAACCCGCAAAGGGATATTAACACTGCAGTATCGGCAAATAACGCGTTCCATAGGTTGATTTCAGTAGTACAACCCTTCTCGTCAGAGCAACAGCATCGACAAATAACGCATTCCTTTAGTTGATTTAAGTACCCTGTAGTATTGTCATTCCTTCATTGTAGCGCAGCAGTATCGGCACAAAACGTATCCCATTGGTCAATTCGATTAATATGAATCCTTCGTTACAATGCAGCAACATCAACAAATAACGCACTCAATTGGTTGCTTCCAGTAATGTAAACCTTTCCTTACAGTGCAGCAGCATCGACCTATAACGCATCCCATTGGTTGTTTTCAGTTCACTGACAAGAGGTCTGACGATGGAGACGAGGAGACGAAGGCTCGGCCAGGGAGCGACCATTACGCGACCATCGACTCACGCCGCAAGAGTGCACAGACGGAAAACACCGAGATGACAGGTGATGATTCCCCAGACGACATCGATTACAACAATTCGACAGAGGGAGAGAACGGCGGGGTGGAGAGGCAGAACGGAGGGGTGGGGGATGGCGAGGCGGTGTCGCCAGAGAGCGGGGAAGTGTTCAACTACTAGACCGTGCCACTATAGGCTGTACGTGTGTAATACTCGGGCGTGTAAACGGTCTGTGCGTGTCGAACACAGCCGTAGTATCGCTACTGTTATGAGTAGAAACCTTAATTCTTACCGAGATGGCGTTTGTATAAATATTGTAACGATGGTCGCAGCCTGTGTATATCTGGCACTGCAAGAAACATCGACCCTAATCTGTTAGCCTAAGAAACCTTGCGAGTGTGCTTGTTTGGAATTTACGATGTTTTGTTTTACCTGCTGGTATAACAATGAACATTACAGGTTTTTATGTAGGTTATTCATAAAAAAAATTGGCAACAATAGTGTGAATTACTGGCAACATGAGCTAGGTAGGGAGGAGTTCGACGAATATCAGCCACAACACCTTGCTCGTAAGCAGGTCTTCGACAAAGGCTGTTTTTTAGAAACTATACTTCAAAACCTTCATCGTGACGTAGTGGCTATGGAATGGGTACAGATCAAGCGAGGGCACCGTGCACATGTTATCCTTATTTAAACTGTAGCTTTACGTAGATTATTATTACTAAGCCACATGTCTTAGTCTCACGTTGTGTAAAATGCCGAAGTTGGAAAACCTGCGACGAAGATGAAATCTCGAGAGACTTGACCAGGATTGCGCAAGAGGGTGCCCAGGTGCCGCCGGAAGTTCACGCGACGCCATATTGTAAACTACAATTGGCCTTGCTAATGAGTTGCGTCTATGTAATCGCTGCTACAGAACCATACAGGTGTCACCGCTTCGTCCACTTTATCTTTCCGTGTCATTATTAACGTTCTGTTATTAACTGTAGCTCTTTAGCATAGTGATATAACACTATTTACTAATGTAGTGTACAATTATTCTCGACATATGCCATCCCGGGAGTTTGCGCTCTAAAGGTGTTCTCATTATTCTAAAGAAAATAGGACAAACGACGTTTCCAATGCTGATTTCTTCTGCGAGCAGATGTTCTTTGTTAATGATATATGTGACTTCACACCAACAAGGTTATTTCTGTATATTGCTGAGTACGTGAGAACAGTTGATCTTTTGGTTTTCACACATCCTATCAGAAAAAACGAACTTCAAATACGCGAGGTTGCAGGTACAGGGTTTCGCGGTTTCTGCAGGTCAGAAAAACCAGTCGGCCCTATTTGTGTTGGAGGTGGGGGAGGCCAGTAAAAATTCGAGAGCCGACTCCGTTAACAAGAAAGATCTACAGAGAAGGTGCAATTTTGCTCGACTACGGTGTATTATTTGTAAGAAACAAAAACGAATTTGTTAACATAAAAAAGCCAAATGTTGATCCAGATTACACTGTTGCACCCGACTGCCTCCACTCGAGTGAACTTCATGTGGGAAACACCGTCTAGTGTAGTATATATACATATACTAACGCCTGTGTGTTTAGCGTTTCCGCTTTCGCTCGCCACTAACTTGTAACGTGCGACTTTTGCTTTGCAGAGCAACAAGATTGGTGAGAAGTTAAACAGCGCCTTCTACAGGAACGCCCGATTAATCAAACAGTATCTCGAAGACAACCACTATTCAAAGAAGTGTCCTCATCCCTAAACATGACACCAACAACACGGACATGCAGTTGTGTTTTGTAGTGGTACTACTTGACAAGATTCAATGAGATGCCAATCCATTCTAAAACACCCGTTTGTTGTATTCGAAAAACTAAACTATTGTTAAAATAACTGCACGATGGGAAAGGTGGGTGATGGACAATAGTGGTATCTCCCCTGTGTGCCTCCAGATAAAACCACTTTTCTTGTCGCAGACAAACAGCTGACATTTCTACACCAACTATTCGCTTTATGTGAAAAGTTCATGCATGTTGTATATGTGACATCTTTACGGCCTTATTAGTTGTGTAACACCTACGACTAGTTTTTCTACTAGTGTAGTTTCTTACGTTGGATGAGCGACTGTTATAGAAGCTATTCACCGTCTCTCAGTGACCTTTGCTGTCGTCGAAAGGTGTAACAGATGTTACGCAAAACAACGCATGTTCTTTTGTACTGAAAACATTAGTTATCATTTGCTTGTCTCAACTTTTGGAACAAAATTATACGTTTTTATTATCGCCAAACTATCCAGCGTCGGAACATTGGTAGACGCTTACTGTTAATGATTGAGCACCACACTGTCGTGAACTGTTGCAATAGCAGCATTAATCTTTGGTACTGCAGGAAATTATGTGGCGTGTCAATACTAACTTGTACATAGCTCTGTACTTTTCTTTCAGCAGTACGTTATATAAATATACCTCACGGTGCTGTCACTAATAAATATACCTCACGGTGCTGCCACTGATGTTATTACAGCTTTCTCCATGTGTAGAGGGCTCTAAAGCATGCGGTTTCCACAATGCACATGAGAGACCATCGTAGCTGCCGTAATATATATACATTCATTCTCGGCGTGTGTTCGGTCCGTTTACCATACAGAACTTTCGTTTCAGTGCTTGACTGATAATTCAAATTTTGCTTACTGAGGAAACTAGGCTGGATGTGTGGTTATATGCCTGCCAAATAAATACTCGATAGAAAGTAATAATTTAAGGTTTAATTTCAAACACCGTGTATGAAACACCGTGTTTGTAATGAGCAAGTGTCTTCAAAGTATTATTTACTGGTACGTAATATGAATATGTATGCAAAAAATACAGTACTTCTGGTTTGTAATAAAGAGCACGAGTTCGTAACATTGGCTTTGTGAACATCACTCCGCATACGTTATGTGCCATTATTGTTTGAACATTAATACGGCGTTAGCCCCGAAACACCACATCAAAAAACACATTTCTGCACTGCTAAATCGCACAAGCCGTATACCAGTTACGCAGAGCTTCCGAGTCTCCCGATTTGGTGGGAGATCTCCCGACTTTTGACAATCTAGAAAATCTCCCGAATTAGAATACAGATCTCCCGATTTTATTAGAAAACTTTAAAAACTGCACTGCAGCGCCCTCTTTTGGCAAAGCTCAAATTGACCCCACAGCATAAATTTTTGTTCGCTCGAAACTTCCGGTCGACGCCATTTTGTACTATGCTTTGCCGCGATCGCTACTTTTATTCTTCACTGGAAATTGAAAATGCAGAACGAGAAACGTCAGGCAGACGACCATAGCAACCATGCAAAGAGAAAGGCGAGAAAGTACGCTTCCAAAAATGGCAGCAAACATGAGCGGACAAGGTTACGGGAATTCGAAAAAGCTCTAAAAGGGACATGTTTGCTTTGTGTACGATCTTCTCCGTCGGTCATGGATATATAAATTATGTGGAGAAACACGTGTTGAGCAAAAAACACAAGGACAAAGTGGTCGAAGCAGAGGTGTGGCGTGCAGACCAAACTGAGTGGCAGGACTTCTAGGTGGCCCAGGAGTGGCAGGACCTGCCTGCCTTCCTTCACCGACGACCATGTCGACCGGTGGTGGACGTTCGTCAAGTGTCTAAGTCGCCTCGTCAAGGCCTTCCTCGTCCTCCCTACGACCAGGCTCCGGTGGAAAGGATGTTCAGTATGATGGGGAAGATCGACATCAAGTTTCGGTCGTCGCTAGGGCATGAGTCCCTGATTGCCTTGCTGGCGTGCAAAATCAATGTTTTCTCTGCATGCTACCAGTTGCAGATGTCGCCAGGTTTGCTGGAGTCGGTTGGAAAGGCAACTCACCTTTACAACACCATATTGCAGAAGCAATAAAGTGACAATTGCACGGCGTATTTTGTTTGTCTAATTTTTCATGTTTTGCCTTAAAGATCTACATTTTTTTAATGTTGTAGGTTGTGCTGGTATGTGTGTATTTCAGTTTAGGTGGTTTTCGATGAGTGTTCCCTTTTTTTTAAATTACCGGTAAAATCTCCCTGTTGTGTTTTGATAATATAGAGATATCTCCCTATTTTGGGTTCATTCAACTTGGAAGTATGTGTATGTTTTCAAAAAGCTACGTGTACAAAAGAAAGCAGTTCCAAACATTCATTCCATCAAACAAACGCATATAATTGCATGTAACTTCATCAAATGCGCTTATTCGTTCGCCTCTAATTTTCTCAATCATTGTGTAACTTGGTCTACAATAAGACAGTGTCATGTAAGTATCAGTAACCAATAGTCTGACACCGTCAGAACATTCACTGCAACTGCAAACTACTGCGAAACGAAATATTGTTCAGTGTATATATAAAAGACAGGTTTCTGACTCAAGGTGATAACTTAATTGCTAGACAATTATTCGTACACGTCATTCGGACACAAGTCATCAGTAGAGAGTTCCGCAACTATCCGTGCATGTGATACACCAACACACTTGGGAACATTTTATCCTCAAGTACGTTTTTTTTAATATCAAATTTGTATTTGTCTCTGGTTGACCCTTCAGATAATAAAATACTCGGTATTTAGGAACTTGCACGGGTCATACCCTAAATCAACAGTGACATGACCATAAACCTTGCAAGACATCAACATGTGCTATTTGTGATCTGATCAAATACTAACACAACATGATCATGCTATATCTTAATCAAGTCGGACTACAACGCACACATTTTAAAGTAACATCTTAATATACGTATGCAAGGACTTATTGGCCACTAAAATTAATGTTATCAGGATATGTTATAGCACTGCTTAGTGAAATGTGGCGATATGCAGGTACCTTCATGCCATACACTGCTACAATAACATAGTATTATTCAGTTGTTGCCTTTCTACAATACATCAAACTTCTACCATTGCTGCAAACGCGCGCCACTACAATGAACATCACATATCGACGTAACAGAACCGTTTCTCATATCACTGCAAAACCTATTCCATCTTTTCGTACATGTCAACAGAACTACATAATTCCAAACTTAAAAATATATAAAACAGATAAACACTGAAAAACATAACTTACCATTCTTTCTGTGGCTCATTTCTGGCACACAAAGCAATGCACATGTCTTGCATTGTGCAAATTGAGCACATTTCTAATGTGCAACCAGGACACACACGTTAACTAGCATAGGCCTAACGCTGAGATGTGTATGCACCATTGCAGACTCAACCTATTTCTATTGTTTTATCCCATACGTTTATACACAATAATGTACAAACTAAATATATCCTGATATGTTGATCACCCAATGGTGTTTTAATGAAACAACTTTTATAATAATAGTACAACTCAATCACTTAGTATAGCTCAACCACTGTATGTTAATAAATACTGACTCAAACATGTATACCAAGCAATGAATATGATATTCGGGATATCATCATCAAAACACGATTTATTAAAGTTGAATGCTTCACTCAAATTAAACAAATCATCATTAGATTGTTTACATGGTAGTTCATTAAACAAATTTGTGAGGTGGAAAAGTTAAGTAAAAACAGTTTTACTTATTTTGTAAGTTAATCGTAGCAGTCTGAGTCTGCACCTTCCACTGTGAAGAATACTACTGTTACGAAGCAGCAATGTGAGGCGTCAATCAACCGGCCAACTAGTTCTGGATGTCATACATTGCTGACCTATACCTTAGAATCAAGGATGGCCGGTGTAGAACGTTCAAAACATCCCTCCTCTTTAAAAATGGGCCAAGTGGCCTTGAAGTCCTTTGGACTAATACGTCTATATGTGACCCCGGCTGACCAAATGAGTGATATGTCAGAAAAATTATAACATTGTTTTCTTACATCCTTGTAAAGGTTTGGTAGGGTGCTTTACACGGTTTCAAAAACTATATGACTGCTACAAAAATTGGCGAAGTTATGGACCATTGAACATGGTAGGGGTCAAAAAGTGAAAATGAAGAAAACGGCTGTTGAAATTATATATGCAAATGGTTTGCATGGAAATATTACATGCACAACATTCAAATGTGGCACACAGTATGTAATATGTATGTTATGTTGCAATGATACACTGGAAGTACAAATGTGCTGCTACAAAGACTTATCAAGTTATGCCAGATCATGTCTTTATGTGTAAAACTAAGAGGACAGATTATTTGAGAGCAAAAGGTAGACTCACTGTTTGACACAGTTTAAAACCTACAGGCAACTGTCCAGTTTAACAGGGGTCTAGTGGCTTAATGCTGTCTGTTGACACAAGCCAGTGACCAATTACAGATTAGTCACAGTTTCCATCAAACAATAGCAGGCAGAGAATCTTAGCTCCACGGCTGGGTGTAATACACAACAAGTTATAAATATAGCTACTCTGAGGTAGACAATTAATTTTAGTTAGCAAATTTAGCATTTTAGGGGACCTTTGCTGCCCTTAGAATGAATCAATCAAATACAGATTTATTGTGTATAGTGGCACTACCACATGAAATGTCTATGAAAAATTACAGAAAAAGTTACTGAAAAGTTTTTGAAAAAATAAAAATGGGTCAGCTGGACGGTGATAGACCGTTTGAAATTGAAGCCTTTGTAAAACTTTTGTCTCGACTTCACCGAAGGCGGTGTCCTGCTGTCAGAACTTCGAAGGTGTTACTCACCTAACTTACATATATATAGGGAGCTAATGGAGAGGCCCATCATAATCCATAGCACTACAATATGAAGTATCTGAAAGTCACACTTCGTATACTGAGTGACACATCTCGTACTGTCTCTGCACTGTCGCAATGTCCAATAGTTTCCTATCACAACCCTCATGTACAATATACCAAAGCTATATATCCAACACCACAACATATGTATTATCATTGGATAGGTAATTGAATAATCTTTCAGATGAATGCAACTTGTAGCAGCAGAAAATGAAGCATACAAAAGTTACACCGCAAACATTCTCAAAATGTGATTCATTCAAAAATTAGTGCTATATAATAGTAGTTTGTCAAAATGTAAACAAACTCAAAGACAGTTGCTGCTTACTGTCGACTAAGCAGTAGCAGAGCAGTTTTATAATAATAATAATCCACAAGTGGCAGTGATCTTCCTTTTATCATTCATGTGATGTTTATTGTGAGCAGGGCGGACAAATGGTTATCATACGTAGACAGGTACAGAAAGAAACTAAAATTTTCTATAAAAAGAACCACATACCTAAACAAAGCGAATGTAATAGGTGAAGAACAGGCAGTGTTCAGATAGGGGTATTGGTTGAATTGTATTTGTCTTGACACAAAAGGCTTTATTGTGCCTTAACTATGTCAACTCTTCTAATGGTTGACATTTGGTTGTTTCAGGTGTCAACTATATTGTGAATCTGTAATTATTAGTATATATTGATACAACTGATTTACACAGTACCATGTCTACACAAGGCATGGCAAGCGTAAACAGAACAGTAGAATGCATTTGATATAAATAAAGTGTAGGATATTTCACTCTATAGTTGCCCAGAATATAAATGTTCTATGTTTGTCACCTACAGGTTTCTACAGACAATACATCTTTAACCAATAGACACCACAGTCACACCATTTTATAATAATTAAATGAACATCAAAATAAACACAACTTGCAATTATAGAAAATCAATAGTTTTGAAGATACAGTTTAAAAGTGTTAGGCAACTGTTCAGTCTAACAGGAGACAAGACACCACAGTCACACCATTTTATAAAAATTAAATGAACATCAAAATAAACACAACTTGCAATTATAGAAAATCAATAGTTTTGAAGATACAGTTTAACAGTGTTAGGCAACTGTTCAGTCTAACAGGGGTCAAGTGTGTCTACTCTGCCTGGGTGCTGTGATCAATTAAAGATTAGTCAAGGTCTCTATGGACTGGGCTGTAGAGATTAGTCACAGCTGTTGACTTCGTGGAACAATACACACCATCTAATGTTGGGGGTGGTCTCAAGGGCCCTTCTCAAAACCACGTCACTAGATAATGTAAACCTTTTGCACTTTGGGGGCCCCTTAGAATGATTTAATCAAATACAGATTTCTTGTATATAGTGGCAGCACCCTAAGATACTTCTATGCAAAATTAGAAAAAAAGTTGAACAGTTTTTGACAAAATAGGCCAAATGTTACATTTTACCAGTTTTGGGGTCCTTGGAGGCCCTAGGGAGCCCTTAAAATGATTAAATCAAATACAGATTTATCGTGCATAGTGGCAGTGCCCCAAGATATGTCTATGCAAAATTAGAGAAAAAGTTGCTGAACGGTTTCCGAGATACGGCAGCTAACGGCGGATGGCAGACGCAGAGTGATGGCAATAGTCCCTTGGACCTTCGGCCAAAGGACTAAAAACCCTATACAGTGTTTTCAACTTCAATTCAAAACACTGTGTTTTCAACTTAAGTCCACAACACTTCTGTTGAACATGTCTCACATTGGGACTTCATGTTTGAGCCGTAGCTTGATTAAAACACCTTTGGGTGGTTAACTTATTAGAATAGATAGCCGAAACTTCATAACATTAAGTTGAAAGCATTTTAGTTTTGAACCTAAGTTAAAAACCTAGGTTCAAAACACTACTGTTGTGCTTTTGATGGTAAATGTTTAAAACTTACTACATCGGTGCCAGGGTTAATTTTATCTAACAAATTCAGGGATTGTGCTGATAAATAAACAATAAAATAATTATCAGAACAAATTACAGAAAAAATCACCATTTGAGGTTGGAAATATGCCAAAGCATGAGAAAAAAAGAAATTAATCATTGTGGAATAAATAATTCAAATACGCTGACACTCAAATTACTTTATTTGCTTTTTATTGCAAGCAAATTTGCCAGTTTCAAACTATCGGAGATCTTACACAACATTTTTGTGGTGTAGAATTAAACAATATTTCCATAAATATTTTGTTACATTATTTTGCGACAATACATGTATTTCCATATACACCATTGGACTGATTTGTACCATTTGCTTTCCTTTTTTCTGTTTTACATCCACGATTCTTGAAATTGGATGTGCATGAACACAGTTACCCAAGCCACAAAGGACTCAGACATAATCCCAATGCTGAGAACCAGTATTTGACACCAAATTGGGGCATGAACCCTTGAGCTTTGGCGTATCTAACGGGTTTGATAAAAAAACTATACACAACCACAACTCCCCGATATAACCCATTTTTTTATTCATAACGTGATAATACAAAATCATATTTGTAACCCATTTCCATGTATACATAAAGGGGTAAAGTACACCAGATGTAGTCAGAATGAAATGGGTTAATCTATTTAGAGTCCACAAACTATAGTTCGACAGACAGTCCAAGCATTCATCAGTATAACCGTTGATTTTGGCATGTATCATGGATCTGCTAACCACTACGCAGTGCACACTATGCCACTATAACACATTCATAACACAGATACAGTTTTACAGCAGATATAGTCTATCTACTTTAATGAAAGTCTTAACTAATTTTGTTTAGAGTTCAACAAACTTTTCAAATAAATAACACTATAATGCTTTGTATGTAAATTACATATTTCTGGTATGATTCAATTGCATACCAGTTGGCAATAAAAGTTGCCCATTACCAACCTTCATTATATTATGTATCCATTGTTTCTTTATTACAACATCAAACAAGCTTCGGCCACATTAATGGTTGTAATTTTTTACTCCTCCATAACAGATGACATAAATAACACTATGGACAATAATAATATTAAATGCATGCCAATTCTGCACGTCTTCTGAGAATAAACTTTGTTTCACAGAGTAGCCTTATTGATTATTTTTGACTAGATGTTTATGTATAGAAGGGCAATTTAGTTACAACAGTCAATGATACAACTGTTGAGCAACATGTAAGATTGTCACACAAAACAAGACACCCAGACAACATGTCAAATATTAATTCCCCCTGCACATCTAATAAAAATAATTCATGCTCCCAAAGCCATCATCAGTTGCAATCACAAATGTCTGCTCCCTTGGGGAGCATTTCAAAACATGGCATTTGATACTAAACAAAACAAATATAATTTATACACATATACATTACCTCTCCTGTCCTGTATACAAAACTTGTGATAATGTTGTCGTTTCGAAACTAGCGTCACTCTTCATTGTGTAAGCATCGCATAACATCCCTATTTAACTATCATTACGTGAAACAGCTTGCCCTAAATCATCAGAAAACAAACAGTTCTGAACACAATTACATGTGTACAATGCTACGGAAAACAGCAGCTATGCTCCAACGAAATCAATTTTGTTTGGTGGTAGACAGGAACTAATTTTTGTTTACACACAGCAAACATCATAATTTATCAACAGCCATGACTGTAAACACCACCAGTAACACCGGGTACACAGTCCATTAAAATGTACAGCTTAAAATAAGATTGCAGAATTACTCTGCCATTTATACAAATCCAATTTCTGAATCTGCCATCTGTGTTTTAAATACAGTTTTCAAGACGTGACTTTACATGTGCAGTCTAAGTTCCTAACAGTATACATGTATACACACCTTGTTATTATTATCATTGTTTTAGGGCAATATCCCACACACATCTGTAGCCACCTATCACATCATGACCTATAACTTTGTGCGTGAGTGTATAGTACTGTATACATACACATCAGGGGTGGATTTAGGAGTACAAATGGACAGGTTTCAAACCCGAGTGAAACATCACATTCTCATAGTTCTACACTGCCCACACATCAGGTGTCTGTTGCATAAAAACCTGAACTGGAAATATGGCTGTGTTCTAATAAAGGTCCAGTTGTTTTTGTTAGCTCTTAGTTACTTACACGATCACTAGACAAAAGTAGCATTGCGACAACAGTCCACATCTGCATGTCTTCTTTGATTGCACAGAATTATATAAATACTTGAAACATTGCGGTACAAGAACATGGGCCACAGCACTGTCTTTTACATGCACCTACTGGTAAACACGCATATAAATTTTGCGACATTAGTGACTAGCACCTACCTAAAGTGCTTTTCATAATGGTTCCAATGATCTAGAAATCTGCCCTTACACACATACATAGTATAGACATGTATGTAATATAGAAACAGAATGTACATCATCAGATGAGACTGTAATGGTGGACATGGAATGACACACACACATGTGGAATGTAGCGCACTTTCCCCAAAAGACTATTCTGGAAATTATTCTGGGATTATTTCCAAGCAATCAATTGATCAGTTTGCTACACTTTTTCATTTGCTTCCTGTTCCTTTGTGGTGTCACCATTTTGTTTTGGAGGGTTGAGGGAGTTGAGTTCACCAGCATCGATGATTTCCTTGTCCACAGCCCATGGCTGAAAGACAAATACACAGTCATTATTATACCATTACATTAGCAATCCACCAGAACATATACATTAATGTACACTTGCTGACATCAGTCTCACTCATTTGGCACGAGACTCCAGCCAGCATTTAGCTTCTATCTCACTTACACAGTTACCTGTAAATCTCACGAGTTTTTAAACAACATTTTAGTATTCAAACAGGCTTATTTTCATGCACTTCTTGATATTTATTCATATTTATGGGCGGTTAGTGCATCCATGGAATCTGTGAGGTTGTTCTTATCATTGTCAGTGACAAATAAAATGCTGTCTTCAGGGAAATTTGAATGACTAAAAGTGTTGCCATCTGATGTCTTGTTGAGGAACTGGATCTCACACATATTTCCTGATGCTACTTGGCAGCTCTGTTGCACCACCCACGAAGCAACAAACCTGGGACAGCAGTTATCACCATTACAGTATTTTGAATTTGTAGCACCATCTGGGGAATACCTGACTAATCAATTTGTTCATTGAAAAAGTAAATAACTACTCTTGCGATTTGTTTAAATACATCATCTTTTTTAGATCACAGGCCAATGATCCAAAGAATTGCAAAGGAACATACAAAGATACAAGTGGATACTGGCACCTGGGATGTGATACACTTACAGTGCCTCCAAGTTAGCATATTAGTGTTTAAATAATAATAATGAATTACATTAGCAACCCACCTGTGAGAGAATATATACACATTAATATACTTTATCAATCCATGACACCTCTATCCATCATGTTATTCACCAGTAAGGGTCAAAAGGACCAACGTGTTATACCATTGTAGCCAAATTATGCAATATTGCCTGGAACATGCCAAATATATTTTGCATAAATAAAATATATCATAACAAATAAATTAACTAATTAATTACATTTGAAGCACTGTGATTAATTTACTAAATGTATGCATTTATGCAGTAGAGCACTGTCATGACAAGAGTTTGCTTAACTGCCAAATTGTGTTTAATAAACATTTTGAATGCTGCACCAACAAAACGTTCAAATTGTAAATAAACCATTCAATTTGTAAACAGCCCATTGTTGGGTCTTACTACATAAGACATGTGAATTCTTACAAAATTAGAAGGTTCCCACACTCCACACTCCACACTTGTACAGGGACAGATACAACTACTTCCTACTAATAATTACCACCTCTGACTGATTCTGACTAACACAACAGGCATTCTCGCTTTCAAGCAAAATCAAATCCAAAGTACTGGGCATTAACCAAAGTTAAAAAATGTATGCAACAAGCAACATACAAATGAAAGCATTGTAGCAACCAATGGAAATTGTTGTTACAAACCTGGAGATCTCCTGACCCAAAGATGCCATAGAAAATGGCTCCAAAGAGATAGATAGCGGCAGCAATGAAGAACACCACTTGCCACTCTTCCCGTGTCCGCTGGCAATAGAAAATGTTCATAAGAGGATACAAAATGTGATTATTATTATGGAATACATAAAATAGTGGATAAGGTTCTATATTTCTAGTGAAGTAGCTTCAGTAATATAAAAAGGTTTCAGGAACTTGAGATATGATAAACACCAATTTCTGTGACTTTTTGATGAAATTTCAGAATTGAAATGCATAGAAAAGATTCCGGCCCTTGCCGCTCACTATGATTTTATATCTTGACGATATTCCAATAATATTGGAATATTGTTAAAATATAACTGAAAAAACTTGTACATGACATTATCATGTGCAAGTTTTCATTTACACATCTATACAGAGGTGAGTTTGTGTTAAAAACAAAAAATGGAGATACTACTCAACATTTTTACAGAGCAAATATATCTCATGATGCGGACTTTCTTAATATAATTCATGGCACGAGAAATAAAAAGGTGTGGGGGATACTTACACTTACATTTTGGGTGAATACTGCAGAAATGTGGGGGGGTAATGAAAGGTGTGGTGTTATTCAGACTTACATCTGGGGTGAATACTGAAGAAATGTAGGTCATGCAGGTATGGGGTCACTTAGATTCGTCTTAGAGTAAGACTTGCATTTGGGATGAGTATGACATCATGAAGCTACTAGAGAGGATCCTGGATGGGAGGATTCGAAAGAGAGTAGAACAGGAGGGAAGAATGACAGGGATTCAGAAAGGGCAGAGGGATGACGGTTGCATTGTTTGCATTGAGACAGCTGGTGGAGAAGAGGTTGGAGAAGCAAGGGAGAATGGCAGTGGAATTTGTGGACCTGGAGAAGGCCTCGACACAGTCCCAAGAGAGATGGTGATGGCAACAGTGAGATGGATGGGAGTGCCAGAAGCAGAAGCCAGGATAGTGGGAGCAATGTATGAAAGAACAACAGGAAGAGTTGTGGCTGGATCTGAGATGTCGGAAGAGTTTCCAGTTAAAATCGGATTGAGGCAAGGAAGTGCCCTTAGCCCATTACTATTTATCATGGTGATGGAACGAATCAGCAGGAAGATCAGCACGAAGGATGTTCTCAGAAAGATTATGTATGCAGATGATCTGGCCATAGGAGCAGAAAGCAAACAAGAGCTACAAGACATGTTGGAGGAATGGAACATGGTGTTCAAGAAATGCGGACTGAGAATGAGCTTGGAGAAGACAGAAGTGATGTGGGTTGGACAACAGAGAGAGGAATTGGACATCAGGTTGGATGGAAAGGAAATTAAGCAAGTGGACGATTTTGTTTACCTTGGAGGAATGATTACGGCGGAAGTGGAGGTGCCGAAAACAAGCAAGGGTGAATGCTTGGGAAAGGTAGACGGAGTCATGATGGGCTGAGAAATCTCGAAAAAGCTGAAAGAGAAAGTCCTGAGAGTGCGTGTTACACCAGCATGCCTATATAGTCTGGAGACAGTTGGCACTGACAGAAGAACAACAACAAAAGCTGCAAGTTTGTGAGAACAACCGTGTTAAAAGAATAACAAGAACAAAGAGGGTAGACAGAAGAAGGACGAATGACCTGAGAAAAGAGGTTGGAATGCAAGAAGGATTATTGAGAAGTAGGACGAGATGGGCAGGCCACTTGGCAAGGATGGATGCCGGAAAAATAGCGAAGACAGCAGAAGCGGAACAACATAAAGGACACAGGAAAAGGGGAAGGCCACAGCTGAGATGGGAGGACTGTGTGAGGAGGGACATGAGAAGATCAGGTAAGGATGAAAGATGGAGAGAGGGAGCGACGAACAGAAAACTATGGAAGGAAAAGACACAGAGAGTGGTTCAGCTTTACTGAACCTGACCCTCACCCCATGTACAGCAGGTAACAAGGAGGAGAGCAACAACCACATCAATGTAGAGGGTGATGAAAGTAATGAAACTTACATTTGGGGTGAGTACCACATCAATGTAGAGGGTGATAATACGGTTACTTTACTTACATTTGGAGTGAGTACCACAACAATGAAAGGGATGATGAAAGTACTTAAACTTAGATTTGGGGTGAGTACCAAAGTCATTTAACATTCTTTACAATCGTTCATTTTATAAAATAAATGTCTTACTAATATACGTATACCTTTTGGATAATAATAGATGTACTTAATTTGGTGACGAGTACTGCTGTAACATAGTGGGTGATAATAGGGTTACTTTACTTACATTTGGAGTAAGAACGGCAGCTACATAAGGGGTCATGAACCCTGACGTTGCAGCGATGCAGTTTGAGATGCCGAAGAGCGTACCAGCATACTTGGGGGCGAGGTCAATGTGGTTAATGAGATAGCCAGAGTACGCGCTCCCACTTATAGCCACTCCAATAGTCAAGAGGGCAATGGCCAGTACCCATTGGGTGTGGTCAAGGTAGGCCAGAGCCACCAGGAACACGGCAGCCCCCACCTGGCCTGAAGCAGACAACAATGGCAGATGACAACAATGGCAGTACTATTTTACTTAATTTGTTATTGTTATTTTCTTTCTTTCTAGAATTTATTAATGTTTAAAAAAAAAAAAAAAAAATTAATAGTAATTACATTTTATGTATATATTTATTCTTGTTTATTTTCAATTGTTTAATGTAATTTATTGTAACAGTAAAAGAGTAAACTACAAGCATCAGTTTTGACAAAAGCAGAAGTAATGGATACAACAGAATACTCTACTTTATTTGCTGGTAGTGAAATATTATGGAAGACATTAATAATAGGATTTATTTTGCTAGGACCATTGGTTGTGAATTATTACAGATGTGAATAAATGTAATTATGCTACTATGTCCTTTGGTAATAAATTATGATCACAATGTAACATTAATTTACTAATGTAATACAGAATCAGCACATAATTACAATAATAACATGCATACATACAGACACACATACACACACATCATTTCATGTTGATTCAGCAAAATCAGTATCACTATCAATTTGGAGAAATATAGCTATATCACAAAAATATAAAATTGAATGAAAACATTCGAGTAGTTAATGTCACACTGCTGTCTGTACATACCTACAAAATTAAACAGTTTCCGAGTCCTTGTTGTGCTGAGAATGTGGGTTGAACGCAGTTTGTCGGCGATGATTGGAGATACGTTCATATTGAGCCACAAGCCAAGGAACGGGAGTGCAGAAAACAGGCCATTCTACAGACACCATACATACACAATATTAATTAACAGAAGAGAGAGAAATTGTATAAATATACATAAATTAATAAACATCTACTTCTGAAGGGAGACGTATTCAGACTTTAGGGCAAGCTGAACGGATATAATTATTAAAAATTTTACAGAGTAGATACACTACAATATATTAAGAATTGGAATATACTAAGAATCCAAAGTCGAACTGAATGATTGCAAAGGAAGGGTGAAATGATTTGTACAGATTTGCTATACAAGATATGTACGTATTACCTAGCGATCTGATAAAAATAATGTAATAAGTTATTAAATTATTTTTATCAGAACATTATATTTATCCGTGTCTTTTTTGTTAAAATGTGATCTATCCATACAGAAAGCATCATTGCTACACGTAGCAGGAAATGCGGTGAAGGAATGCTTATTGGCTGGAATGGATATATCATGTTTTGGCAACAAAGATGGATGGCGTTTATCACATTTTGAAAAGAAATGCTCTTTTGTGGATGTTGTTTAACGGTATTTGTTGCATTTTAGTAGAAATTAGATATTATGTTAGCTCAAAATGTGATTAAATAAATATTTTCACCACCCATTTGGGCAAAATTTCATAAACCGCATTTATCGTGTTCTGACCTGATACCCTTCAAATGTAAGTAACTAATTGTCTACGGAACAAAACTGTGGAACTAGTTGAATGTCACTTTTACCAATATTTGCTCGTTTCACCGTTTTAATTAAGGCACATATATTTGAGAGTTATTGTAAGCAGATTTCATTTCACATTGTTCAGTTTCATAATGAGCATAAGTATTGCCATGTCTGCATCACTATTGAAATTAACATCATGCATGCAAAAATCTGCTAGACACTGTCAACCAAGGAGAAACATGACTTTATAAGTATCTTTACTTCAGTGTTTCTCCTTTCGAACGTTTCACCAATATGTTTTGTATATTTAATTTGTTCATCTAATTTGTTTGATTTGTTTGAATAAATGCTTTTGACTTGATTTGAATGTAAAAATGCATGCATGTGTGCATGCTGCGGCCACTCACTGCCTGGATGTCCTGGTGAAGCACGTCCTTTATGTATGTCGGGATGTTGGTGAGCAGTGTGTACAGGCCCCAGTCGGACGTGAAGTTGGCCACTATGATGGCCCATAGTGGTCCAGACTTGAGGAAACTCACCCATGGCATGGCCCGCTGCAGATGACATCATGAATGTTAGTGATAAAATTCAAATTTATTGTAATTATTTACAATATACAAAAATAAAATGAAGGAAATCCTATAATATAACATAAAGAGAACAATAGAGGAAGAACACTGTATAATGTCATACTCACTGTTATATATCTAAAAAAGGTAAATTTAGAAAAATACCCATCATCCAGTTGGCACTATATAAGCAAATTTGTACATGATATTGGAATATCGTAAGACTATCAAATCATATCGACTGATAACAATGGCTGAAATATGTTTTATACATTTAAAATTATAAATTTTACCCAGTCAAAAAACACCCAAATTGGTGTTTATCAGTAGACAGTGTTCCTAAGTTTTCATACCTGGCACAAAGATTACATAAATTTGAATAGGTTTTTGCAAAGTCGCTTGTGTTTTATGCAATTGTTGCAAGTTGTGTAAGATGTTCCTAACAGATCAGCTGACAGCTTACATCATTTCAAACACAAACTTAAATACATAGGCACACGGTTGACATTGCAAACAATTGTAAGAAACCCATAGCCGGTAAGAACCTTTAATCCAGAGATTTCGTTTAAAAGCGATCCTTTTCTTTAGAGGTGGACACAGAGGAACCACGGAAAGTTTAGCGCTCGGGATGCAAGGTGTCTAGGAGGAAAAACTTACTTAGTTTAGCTCAACTATAGTTAGATAAAGAATCTACACACACCTTTGTACTGTGCACCGACTGTTCTGGTTTAAGCGAGGTCATGATGTACATACGCTCCGCGGACGAGATCTTGCGGTCAGTCTCGGGATTGTTGCTGACCAACAGCACCCACACAACCATCATTGCAATGGTGGTGCCACCTGGGGGAACATATAAGAACTGGGCCATTGCGTAGTTTTTTTTCAAAGAAAATAATCAAGTTTTATCTGTCCTTTACAAACCAGCAGAGATGGGCATAAAGTTCTGTACTGGTTGTTTTGGTAATCTTTACTGCAGTTTAATGTTGTTTCTAAGATGTTTAACTTACAAACTGCATCAATGACGAAAATGTGCTTTTAAAGTCTAGCATTAAAACAACACACAATTTCGAGGCAGGGTTTTACAGTTTCTTTTGAGACAGAAACATGTTTGTTCTGTTTGGTTCTTCCAGGAGAAAGTGGTGGGAATTTGTAAATCATGGTTATGTATTTCATACAAACAAAGTAGAACAATTGACAACACTACAATAACATGATATGAACACGAAGTATTGGGTAATATGGAAAAGCAATGTATTGTATAAAAGCAGAGAAAATGTTTAAGTATATTCTTTTTTATGTTGAGTATCTCCCATAATGAGTAAAACAACACATAATGCCAACTAATGGCCTATTAAACAAAATGTCATAAATATGTTATGTACAAAATATGGCCTAAGAACATATTGTGTTTTGACAAATATGCCCTGGCGTTTTTATGCTCTCTACTGACATTTATCAATTTCTTCCACATTCGCAGAATAGCATCGAGCCCCCCCACCCCCAGACTTCAAGGATAAAGAGAAGACCAACAACTGGAAATAGCTTGTTATTCTTTTTATGTATTTCTCAGGCTGCGACATGAAGGACGTCCAACTGTCCCAGACGAGTAGTTTCAGTGATTGGACTAGTCTACGTTTAGAAGAGCAGTCCCATTGCACTAGCTGTGATAATGTGAATTAATTTATGCTGTGTATATGCTATTTGAGAGTTGTGATGGAATAAAACAACAGACAATTTATAAGATAAGATTTTACCACACGGGTCTAAATATTCCGTCCAATCGTCGAATATAAATATGTGCAATGGTTAAAAATAAATGGGGCAATGTTTAAGACCTCAAATGGCCCACATTTGATTGTATTGTGTTTTAACTAATAACTCATCCAATTATCGGGTGAATAATAAATAAATGTCAGAAGGTTATTCTGGCCACATTTCTCCCATATCTGGTGTTGTCTTGTTGCATTGCATAAATAAATATGTGCACAGGTTACAGACAACGCTGTCCCATCTCAGTTGCATAATCCCTGTATTGGTGATTATGTTAGCAAGTTACCAAAGTTACCAAATGCCTTCAATGTTACTGGTTGCTCAGTCAGTTTCGAGAAAGGAAACGCTAATGAATAGTCCATCATTCAACAATGCGACATCGTCCGGTCGTTCGTCGCTATCGGTCTTCAACTTCTGCCGGCGTCGTCTTGTTCAACACTGCCGTTTGTTGTCCATCATTAGATTACACTTTATATCTTTTCTGACGACTGACTTTACAACTGAGTCTATGAAATCACATTTGTTTCTATTAATGACACTTTTAATAGTGCATTTAATTGAAATGAGAAACAGCTTGTTTTTTAATGAAATAACGCCACTTTTACTATGTGCCACACGTCTCACATGATACAACACTATCATGGTATTGTATTTATTTTTAAGGAAAAGAAAAAATCAGTAAAAAAATCAGGACTAGTTGGTTGAGTCAGCCAGTCCGACGGACTAGCTGTCAGCTAAAGCATATATCATTTGCCACAGTGAATTTCTTCAGATGGCTACTACTAAATGATGATACTGTAATATTTCTGTGTGTCGGACTGGTTACTATCTTACCACCATCTAGTAGTAGTTGTCTGAAGAAGAAAAAAGTGACGAGAAAAAGGGTAAACTGAATGGGAAATATGTAAAAAGAATAACAATTTAAACCACCCAATCTGGTGAATCGCTCACAAATCACTCACGCTCATAAACTGGGAGTAAGTTTATTCAACCATTAGTATCATGTGATATAACATAATTTTGACTCACCAATCAGATAGAAGACTGACGGCCATCCTCCAGCAAAGCCATGTTGACACAGAAATCCGGACAGAGGAAGTGCCACTACACTGCCCATCATAGCTCCTGTGTGCGTGGGATGAATATCATCAACATTTGGAACTTCTTTAGACAGAATTAATTTACTTTAGCAACATATTTTTGTTATGATATTTTGTAAAACGAACCAGTACATACAAATATGATTAACTTACCTATCTTAATGATAGTAACAATATTGTGCCATTACAGAATGACCCTACTCCATGCTACCACTGTAAATACAAGTTAAACAGTAATACATGCAGCATCAGAAGCAAGGTGGGTCTAGCTGTCCGACCAGTTTGTTCAAGCATAAAATCTTTTAAAGTTTAATTATATATAATTATATTTCTGTTGTACAAATTTTTATGCTGAACTTGGACTGAAACAGTTTCAGAAATGTAACATGATTCTATAAGTAGATTGAAAATAAAATGTAACAGTTTGGTAACCAGATATTTTTTAATTATTGTTTGGGGCGGTTTTGCAGGAAGACTTAATTAAATGTAAATCAAATATGCCTACCTGCGTAGGTAATGCCTGTCAACTTGGAGCGTTCGAGAGGTGGTGACCATTGACTCCACATGACGTGCATCACTGGAAATATTCCACCCTTCAACAACAAACATCACATTAACTATTTCAGTATGACCGGCCGCTACACCAGCCACGCGGAGTGTGACACTTTAGTACGACTGGCTGGTGTGGCGGCATTGATGATGTCTGCTATTCAAATCGTTTTTACTCATAATTATCCACTACGTGGAGCCACTTGTTGTGTACGGTTGTCATGGTGAATAAATTACCTATTCAGAAGTGGTCATTGAGGATTATCGCTCAATAATAGGTTATGGAGATTTTCATGGTTTTTAAAGATGGATTATCAAAATCTGCGGTACCACAATGGCGGTGGCATTACTTCAATTAGTGATTTACCACCGTATGTTTTGGACAGATTATTTGATAGATTTTGGCGAAGAATCCTTGCCGGATGTTGATGATCGACACAATGACAATGTTGGCGAACTTAGCGACAGAGTCAGAGACGAAAGTGACGGTGACAGCGGGAGTATTTTTGATCATTCCTCGGTCGTCAGTGATGATGAAAGCGACGGTGTCAACCCGGAGGACGAGCTGCGTAGTACGTTATCCTTGCTGGATGATGGTAATTAGCTAAATTGTATTTGTTTTGCATTGATGCCTTCCTCTGATTGCATTGAGTCAACATGCAAAGTTTGATTGGAATCTGTCCAGTATCGATGGATGTGTTAGCAGATCAGGGCTGTGGTACTGTAATACAACTGATCAGGGCTGTAGTACTGTAATACAACTGATCAGGGCTGTAGTAATGTAATACGTAATACAACTAATCAGGGCTGTAGTACTGTAATACAACTGATCAGGGATGTAGTACTGTAATACAACTGACCATGGCTGTAGTACTGTAATAGAACTGATCAGGGCTGTAGTACTGTAATAGAACTGGTCAGGGCTGTAGTACTGTAATACAACTTATCAGGGCTGTAGTAGTGTAATGCAACTGATCAGGGCTGTAGTACTGTAATACAACGGATCAGGGCTGTAGTACTGTAATACAACTGATCAGGGCTGTAGTACTGTAATACAACTGTTCAGGGCTGTTGTACTGTAATACAACTGATCAGGGCTGTTGTACTGTAATACAACTGATCAGGGCTGTAGTACTGTAATACAACTGATCAGGGCTGTTGTACTGTAATACAACTGATCAGGGTTGTAGCACTGTAATACAACTGATCAGGGTTGTAGCACTGTAATACAACTGATCAGGGCTGTAGCACTGTAATACAACTGATCAGGGCTGTAGTACTGTAATACAACTGATCAGGGCTGTTGTACTGAAATGGTTAAATTCATCAATTTAAAAGCGCTGGATTTCAACACAACATTAAAACTACACAGACGGCAAAATGTATAGGTACAGGTAAGTTCTCACATAGCGCAGTACCAGTCCTCAAAACCATAAATATGACAAAAATCAGGTTTTTATATTTATCTATATTTATTTAATATATTAAAGTAATGTATTTGGGTAACAACATTGAACAGTTACTTCATCGTCATAATAAAATGTCTTTTTTTAATGTATAGCGGAATGCATGATAGTTGTGATGTTAAAAGATGTAATTTAATTTTCGTGTTACAGATGTAGTAAAGAAATTACATTAAAGTGGAGTTGTAATAGTTAGCCATATATATAATTTTTCATGTACATTAAATTAAATCTACTTGGTTTGATGGGTTTAATTTGTTTATATTTAAAAAAAAACTAATGGGAATATACAGTGGAACGTCACACTGAGTTCTAAGGACAATTATAGTGACTTGAACAGTGAGCTGACCTTATTAGCACTACTATTTTTCTATACTTTTCTCTTATGGAAATAATTTGGAAGTGTCTCAGGGTGTCTTTAGTTGTGAGGTGGCAGTGTTAATGAGGCAACGGTAAAGTGAGGTTCGATTGCAAATAATATTCACTGGATGATTTATTGGTCAAAGGGATCTTTCAATGTTGTATAAAGGTAAAGATCTCATAAATACATTTGCGCCAATACCAAAAAAGGGACAGTAATGGTCGGCAAACGGAGAAGACCTGAGATTTAGTATCAAAATTTACGACTGTTTTTCCTACAATTTAAGAGAACAACTGTACTAATGTAATAACAATTAAAACATCAAGTCTTTACATTGTTCATTTATATGCACTTTCAGATGGAAAAGTTTAGAGTATCAAAATTACATTTTAATTATATGAAACCTAATGTAGCTCCATAAGTTAACCAATGAAAATTGTTGAGTGACAATACTGCGCAGAATGACTGCTGTGTCGCCAGCTAGCAATAACTGTTGAGTGACAATACTGTGCAGAATGACTGCTGTGTCGCCATCTAGCAATAACTGTTGAATGAAGTTAGCCGATAGTGAATAAAAACCAGAAAATAAAGGTAAAATGAAGGTGAAATAAGTAAAAAATACCAAAATGAAAATTTTTGTTTAAGAGCGCCACCTACCGATCCAATGCCAACCAGAATGCGTAGAACGATGAGCATCTTGTAACTGATGTTAGCTGCGGCGGGCGTGAGGAGGGTAGGGATGGCAGTGAGAGCCATGATCCCCGTAAACACCCACTTCCCTCCAACGTGTTCCGCCAACATCCCCGCGGGCACCTGGGACACAAGGTAGCCATAAAAGAAGGCTCCGAGGATGTGTCCCTGAGCGGTCTTCGTCCACACAAACTGTCCATCCTGCTGCTGTGGAATGAAATGAAACATCGACTGTAACAATCAGTTACACGACTTAAAAAACAGCGTTTTTACTGTGCATAGTTTAAAAAAAGTATGGTAGAACCATTAATATAGTTAGGTGGAGTCCCACAAGAGGGCAGCACGAAAGGGGTGTTCCCACTAGAGGGCAGGGTTAGGGGTCAGCACACTGTTGGACTTCCTGCTTGATTACAGACGAAAAAAAGTGCAGTATATTTTTGAGAAATGATTTTTTACAATGTTCACTTGCTCTGACATAAGTGCATTTGAGTAGTCAGATTTCTAGATGTGATTGTAGAAGCTGTTGATAGTAAAATGGTGTCTTTTTAGCTGATTTTACTAAGCGGAAGGGTATCTGGCAGCAATTTGGCTAGTTGACACTTTAGCCGGATTACTGCCTGCATGCATTTGTAAATATTGACGGGTGTCATACATACAGGCATTTTGCAAGAGCTAGAGATATTAGATTTTGACTAAAATCGACAAGCATGTCAATGAGATGATAATAACAGCAGGTGAGAAGTTTAAGAACCTTTATAGGTCACGTTTTCTTATAATCACACAAAACATTAACATGGTCGCCAATGGGAAAACTGACAGTGTGCTGAGCCCAAGTAGAGAGCCTGGCAACGAAAGCACGCTATAGTCATTGCACAATGTCGGAGGATGCGTTTTACTTCAAATATCTTGAAACAATTACTGAAAATACGTGTATGGCAAAACTACAGTTGAATGGGACAAACCGTTTTTGGATATTACAGACTTCTCATCAGTCTGCAAGTCAAAATCACAGTGACGGAACACATGTCTTATAAGGGGGGTGGGGTGCGTATGCCAGTAGTTAAGCCTCAATTTGAAAATCTGAATGAAAATGAACCAATAACATTGCAGCAGGGTGATTCATCAATCGTTTTTTGTTTACTTCAGCTAATTAAACACAAGTGAATATGTTGTCATTGACCCTAATGAAGTCTGAGGACAGTGATTAGCTGGAGTAGGCCATAGCCGGAGCCTGTTATCAGATCTGTCTACTGACTGGACCTTCTGGCCAATTAAGCAAGTGGCATTGTTTTCTGAATGTCTGCTAATGAAGCTGTGTAATATTATGTAATTGAACTGCTTGAGATGTCTGGCCTTTGAGGAATTCACACCCTAAGGTGACTTTTTGTTGATGTTTACCTTTGTAAATAGGGCATAAGGTAAAAAAATCAATATACATTTGAATGTAACGTAACAACTGCCTGTATTGAATTTTCTTATAAAACACTTATTGGACTTTCTGGAAAACTGTATCAGGAGTTCATAGTGCCACCTGAGAACGTTGTGCTGGATTACAAATTGTCCAACAGCGAAGTGCTGATTTTTCTGGTGCCTTGCCAAGTTTGGTGGCACCTTTGAAATGTGCATAAAACACAAACACCTGGAGGGATTACAAAAAAATAAAATTGCAGAGTGCTTGTACCATTGGTGCCTATAAAGTGTGTTGTTTTCAACATTTTTCTCCAAAATCACCAGCCTATTTGGGGTCAGCACACTGTTGGACTTCCTGCTTGATTACAGACGAAAAAAAGTGCAGTATATTTTTGAGAAATGATTTTTTACAATGTTCACTTGCTCTGACATAAGTGCATTTGAGTAGTCAGATTTCTAGATGTGATTGTAGAAGCTGTTGATAGTAAAATGGTGTCTTTTTAGCTGATTTTACTAAGCGGAAGGGTATCTGGCAGCAATTTGGCTACTTGACACTTTAGCCGGATTACTGCCTGCATGCATTTGTAAATATTGACGGGTGTCATACATACAGGCATTTTGCAAGAGCTAGAGATATTAGATTTTGACTAAAATCGACAAGCATGTCAATGAGATGATAATAACAGCAGGTGAGAAGTTTAAGAAACTTTATAGGTCACGTTTTCTTATAATCACACAAAACATTAACATGGTCGCCAATGGGAAAACTGACAGTGTGCTGAGCCCGTTATTTGAATGTAGTCACATGACTAAAGTTTGCCGCCGAAGTGGGAAAGTGATAAATAGGGAAGGAGGGGAGAACTCGATGTTTTTCCCATTAAGTCTACTTGTGTAGATAGACCCTTGATTTGGCTAGTGGTCAGTGGTGCCAATTGCAGCATAATTTGCATTTGACTAATATATTTTCTATAAAGTGCTTCTTTAAACAAAAACCGAAATACTAATGATACTGGATTTTTTATAAATGTTGCTGCACATCATCACATATTTCCAAAGGAAATCACATCTAGTTTACAAACACAGATGTATTCCATTACACATCCTGAACAAAATTAGAATTCAATAACTTAATCGGTTGCCCTACCGAGACTGGCGGCACCAGGATACTACTGGCGTTACTGTAGTACGCCACCTCTCCATCAAGGGTGCTGCCATCTACGACGACACTGACGTCGACATCCCTAAGTTGTTGTAGTGCGGTGTGGTTGACCATGGCCACGATGGCGACAGACATCGCGACACGCTGAGCATAGTTGAGGACGAAGCAGAAGAAACCAATGACAGCGAGTAGAAGACGACACGAACACAGGAGAGGGTAGGGCTTCACAGGTGCTGAAACACAACAAGTACTCAAATATAATTATATCTAGCGCAGTGTCCAGTCCTTAGGACTGCTCAAAGCACTTTACTCCCTGGCAGACCTATTCAATCGAATAACATCGAGACTTCTCTTGGAAGTATTCAGCCATGCTGCAATTACTGCTTAAAGATTATCCATACACAAATGTTCACCACTGTCTACAGTCAGATACTCATTCATACAGCTGAGTAAACTGGATCAATGTAAAGTGAATGAATGTAACCATGGTTTGAAATGGCAGCACAGGATTTGAACCCGGGTTCTATTGATTGACAGTCCAATGCTCTAGCCACTGTGCACTATGTAACTTTGATCAAGTGTGGGTGTGTGGGTGTTACACCGTGTGTGTGCATATGTGCATGTGTGCATGTGTGAATGTTGTTATGTGCATGCGAATTTGTTACATTGTGTGTGTGTGTGTGTGTGTGTGTGTGTGTGTGTGTGTGTGTGTGTGTGTGTGTGTGTGTGTGTGTGTGTGTGTGTGTGTGTGTGTGTGTGTGTGTGCATGCGTCAGTGTGTGTATTGATAAAAAGTTGTGTGGGTGAAGTAACAAAAGATCAATGACTGCTATCATTACTGCATCCCAGAACATTCTGGGAATTCTACATTATTGAGCATAAGCTGTCAATATATATCTTCTAATAAAAAATTACCTGCAGTGCAACATATTAATCTGGTAAGCACTGTAGTTCATCCATCTTACTAATACAACACAATACAATATTTTATTGTCCCATAAAATTTGTTTGCACCATTCATGGAACCAAATTTAATTTTTGTTAGGACAATGTCTACATTCTCATAAATATGTTAAACCAATTTTATGGAATATCCAATCAAGTAAAAGGTAAAGGTAACTTAGGTAAGTTCTTATGTAGCACAGTAGCCATTCTTCTGGACTGTTCAAAGCACTTTACACTTCACTCCCTGGCAGACCTGTTCAATCAAACACCATCTCCACTTCTCTGGGAAGCATTAAGCCATGGTGCAATTAATGCGCAAAGACTATTTGTACACAAATATCCACCACTGTCTATAGCCAGCTACTCATTCATGGAGCTGAGTGAACGGAAGCAATGTAGAGTTAACGAAATTGCCCAAGGTTCAACACCACCGCAGAGGATTCGAACCCACGTTCTCTCAGTCGACAGTCCGGAGCTCTTACCTCTGGGCTACTGCGCTCCACACAGTAGCCCAGCAGTAAGTAGAAAACACCTGCAAGCTTGCCATCTGTGCAACCGTTTGGGGGACAAGCAAACCACTACCGGGTAATACTCAAGGATTAATGTTATACACAGATCTTTCAGATGGAGTATTGATTGATATGAGATTCTACAAATCTGGGGGTCAAGTAAGGTCAGGATGCAGTCACTCCCGGTTATCAACATCAATACTACAGATGCAGCTTGCAATCATTATGACAGTAGCAACCACGTCCACCCTCCAGATGGCGCTACCCACAAACAGACAACGAAGACAGTATCATGGATTAATCATAAATGACATCTGTTATACTGTGAAACAGTTTTTTCATGTTAACGCAAGTTATGCAAAACATCCCTACAGTTCTGATTAACTTAGTCTGTTTAGCATCCAGTATGAACCTTAAAACCGTTATAAACCCTTAACGAAAAGGGAATTTCACAAAAAATAACAGTATAACTTTTTTCTGACGGGTCATACATGAGCCTCTAAAAGTTTGGCACCTGAGATGCAAACCATGCAGGAGGTTTACATCACTAAAAGCGGTAGAAACTGGCAGAAACCTTCTTTTACCAATAAACACTGGTAAAGGGACATTATAATTATCTAGACATTGTAATTAGGATTTTATAATTGCACATTGAAGGGAATAAAAACACCTATTGCTTGAATTCATGTTATATTACATCCTGCTATCTATTTCCATGTCCACCAAGCCAAAAAAATTCAATGAATTAGAAATTCCACATTTTATGCTGTGCATCCGGACATTTTCGAATATGCATATTTTTGGCGCGCTTTTCGGGATGCTGAGATGTGACATCACTTATGACTCGAACATGCATCAGGCCGACCCTTTCCATGCATTCAGAGCACGTTTACAAGTATAGCCTTTGGGTCGAAACGAGTGTCAGAATGAGTTATTGTGCAATATTCCGATGCAATACAAACACTAGTCATCATAGAGGAACAAGCAGTTATTTTACGGTTCCACATGAATCGAATTTTATTCAAAACAACGAATGCGAATGGGCCTATAAGTCGACTAGGTTTCGCCGAGTTTGGGCTCGTTTTCCGAATAATTATATCGAATGCAACCAACGGGAGATAATCTACACCAATAAACATACATAACAAACATATATTGTATCCAGCTACAGAAAATAACGTGTATAATCTCATAATATCACTAGAATATCGATACATGAAGGAGTTGTACAATTTATCATAACAACTGAAACCAGTCAGAAAGTTTCCGCTGATGCAGCTAGCTCAGTGGGTAGGTGCGTTGGTTTCTTGTCGTTTATTTTACAATCGGGCGACGCCGGTTCAATCCTGGCAGCATGCAAACCATTGATTTTCTTAACACTTTTTTTTTAATGTTTTCACGAAGTAATATAAACCAAATCATTTTATACTATAATGCACTGTTTGTAAATAATTTTTATTTTTGTAGTAATTATTTATTCGCCACAAAAATGAAAATATGGTCATTATATAACGATGGTTCTAAATTTTATTTATCCAAACAAATATAATGTAATGGATATATATTTTATTAATTGTAAATATATTGTACGGTAATATATTGTAATTATATATGTGAAAACAGATTGTGATCTGTCTGGATAAATAAAATTTAGAAACATCGTTATAAATAATGACCATATTTTCATTTTTGTGGTGAATAAATAATTACTACAAAAATAATACAAATATTTACAAACAGTGCATCATAGTATACTAAATGATTTGGTTTATATTACTTCGTGAAAACATAAACAAAAAAAGATTAAAGGAAATCAATGGTTTGCATGCTATCAGGATTGAACCGACGTCGCCCGATTGTAAAATAAATGACAACAAACCAACGCGTTTACCAATTGAGCTAGCAGGACCGACGGAAATTTTCTGACTGATTTAAATTTCTATGATAAATTGTACAACTCCTCCTACATACATCGATATTCTAATGATATTATGAGATTATACACGTTACTTTCTGTAGCTGGATACAATATATGTTTGCTATGTATGTTTATTGGTGTAGATTATCTCCCGTTGGTTGCATTCGATATAATTATTTGGAAAAGGAGCCCAAGCTCAGCGAAACCTAGTCGACTTGTAGGCCCATTCACATTTGTTGTTTTGAATAAAATTCGATTCATGTGGAACCGTAAGATAACTGCTTGTTCCTCTATGATGACTAGTCTTTGTATTACGTCGGAATATTGCACAATAACTCATTCTGACTCTCGTTTCAACCCAAAAGCTATCCTTGTAAACATTTTCTGAATGCATGGAAAGGGTCGGCCTGATGCGAGTGTGTGTCATAAGTGACGTCACGATACCACGTGATCGCCTAGCTCATTAAAATTTAATTTTTCGCGGGAATCGCTTCACAGACAGGTTTAAAATCGAATTTATGCTACATGTATTTTTCTGTATTTGTTTAATGTTGTCAAATGTTACATACAATGTTAAACTTTGTGTACACATGGAAAAAGGATTTTAGCTAATGCCTTATTTTTATTTCCTTTAATCTGTATCAATTTAAATTATACCAGGGATAATTTGTTATTTTATAAAGGGCACTCCCATTGACAAAAACAGACAAATACACAAAAAGACCACAAGCAGGGCCTCACCCAGGGTCACATTTTTGGCAGTCCAAATTTTTTCAGACATGCTACGAAGTGTGGTCGGGCACGCGATTGAACGTGCGATTGGATGCGGGATAGGACATGCAACTATGAGTATATATATATATATACACCATCATGGTAAATTTTGGTAATCATACTGAGTGTGTCCAATCATAAAATATAAAAATAAAGTATAGTGTACATATACATTTATGATGGCAAGGCAGAGAACATGGCTGAATGCATATCTCACGTGTGATCAGAAATGTAAGTAGCATTTTTCGTGTCAAATGGTGCATTTTCTGTTTAAAAGTGAAAAAAGAAGCCCAGTTCTGTTCAAAAAAGTAATATTTTATTTCAAAGTTAACTTTGAAAAATAATACATTCTGTCAAATATTTAAAATATCACAACGTTATGATCTCTGCATCTAAATAATACTGTTTACAGTGTGGTTAACTTTTCTAATAACATTTATTTGTGAAATATTTGCAACACAATAACAACCGTACATAATAAATTTAAATAATACAATAATTCCTGTCACACAATAACATAAATGTTTGGTTGTTCCTCATGCAGCAGTGCTTAATATATACATTGACAAAAGTAATTTACACAAGCAATCATATTAAGAATTATGAATGTTCAAATCACTGATGCTGTTTCATTATAGCTAGCGCTATATATGACTCCATCCAACGGAATTTGTTAGAACTACAAAACGCGGGGTATATCACTTTGAGCCAGCGTAACCTAGGCTGTTGATATTCTTTCGAGTTTAGTGTTCGAAACAGGAATATGTACACTTATGCATGTTATAACGATGTGACAATTACATTTAATTAGCAACATGTCTTCAATGTGCTTAGCGGACAACCAGACAATGATCGCAAAACGGTTTATGTTAGCGCCTTTCGCCTGCTTCCCTGTTTACGTCGGTTGATACCAAGGTCAAGGAGCCTATATTTAGACAGGTGGCATCACTGAGCGAAATCATGGCAGTCTACAATTGGAGTTTTTGCCCGCCATTTGGGAGGCTACCACGTGCGTCAATGCATATGTTCTGACTTGGTGTGCCTCCAGAATGGCGGACTAAACGCTCCACTTACATACTTTGAAGAATGGAAATAGCGCTTGCTGCACCGTTTTGTATTGATACATGGTCTTTGCCTTTGGTTGACACGACTCACGAGGTAGCACCGGCGCCATCGCACTCGTAACGATTTGCCATGCGCATTTTAAAAATCTTCATAAATTCACCAAAATAAACGAATACCGTTGCATAGTAATAATGTTTGTTTCAAAATATCGCCAATAAAGTCAATATCATTTACGGTGTTGGTGATTCTACTCTTTCAGCGTTTACCGAATATCCGTTCAAAAACACAAATCCCGTTTCGAAATGTCGATTACGCGGAATTCCATTCGTTTTCCAAGAACGCGTCGTAATCGGCAGGTGCTTATTGTATCTCCCTATCCTGATGTTGACTTCACATAGGATTATTTAGTCGACATAGACATAGGCAAGTGTCAGGGGCCTTTCAAGGAGCCAGGGCTTGCGGGTAGGTAACAATTACCCTAGCAAGTCACCGTTAGTGGGCAGGTAACAATTACCCTAGCAAGTCACCGCTAGTGGGTAGGTCACAATTACCCTAGCAAGTCACCGTTAGTGGGCAGGTAACAATTACCCTAGCAAGTCACCGCTAGTGGGTAGATCACAATTACCCTAGCAAGTCACCGTTAGTGGGCAGGTAACAATTACCCTAGCAAGTCACCGCTAGTGGGTAGGTCACAATTACCCTAGCAAGTCACCACTAGTGGGTAGGTAACAATTACCCTAGCAAGTCACCGCTAGTGGGTAGGTCACAATTACCCTAGCAAGTCACCGTTAGTGGGCAGGTAACAATTACCCTAGCAAGTCACCGCTAGTGGGTAGGTCACAATTACCCTAGCAAGTCACCACTAGTGGGTAGGTAACAATTACGCTAGCAAGTCACCGTTAGTGGGCAGGTAACAATTATCCTAGCAAGTCACCGCTAGTGGGTAGGTCACAATTACCCTAGCAAGTCACCGTTAGTGGGCAGGTAACAATTACCCTAGCAAGTCACTGCTAGTGGGTAGGTCACAATTACCCTAGCAAGTCACCGTTAGTGGGCAGGTAACAATTACCCTAGCAAGTCACCGCTAGTGGGTAGGTCACAATTACCCTAGCAAGTCACCGTTAGTGGGCAGGTAACAATTACCCTAGCAAGTCACCGCTAGTGGGTAGGTCACAATTACCCTAGCAAGTCACCACTATTGGGTAGGTAAAAATTACCCTAGCAAGTCACCGTTAGTGGGCAGGTAACAATTACCCTAGCAAGTCACCGTTAGTGGGCAGGTAACAATTACCCTAGCAAGTCACCGCTAGTGGGTAGGTCACAATTACCCTAGCAAGTCACCACTAGTGGGTAGGTAACAATTACCCTAGCAAGTCACCACTAGTGGGTAGGTAACAATTACCCTAGCAAGTCACCACTAGTGGGTAGGTCACAATTACCCTAGCAAGTCACCACTAGTGGGTAGGTAACAATTACCCTAGCAAGTCACCGTTAGTGGGCAGGTAACAATTACCCTAGCAAGTCACCGCTAGTGGGTAGGTCACAATTACCCTAGCAAGTCACCGTTAGTGGGCAGGTTACAATTACCCTAGCAAGTCACCGCTAGTGGGTAGGTCACAATTACCCTAGCAAGTCACCACTAGCGGGTAGGTAACAATTACCCTAGCAAGTCACCGTTAGTGGGCAGGTAACAATTACCCTAGCAAGTCACCGCTAGTGGGTAGGTCACAATTACCCTAGCAAGTCACCGCTAGTGGGTAGGTCACAATTACTCTAGCAAGTCACCGCTAGTGGGTAGGTAACAATTACTCTAGCAAGTCACCACTAGTGGGTAGGTAACAATTACCCTAGCAAGTCACCGCTAGTGGGTAGGTAACAATTACCCTAGCAAGTCGCCGCTAGCGGGTAGGTAACAATTACCCTAGCAAGTCACCACTAGCGGGTAGGTAACAATTACCCTAGCAAGTCACCGTTAGTGGGCAGGTAACAATTACCCTAGCAAGTCACCGCTAGTGGGTAGGTCACAATTACCCTAGCAAGTCACCGCTAGTGGGTAGGTCACAATTACTCTAGCAAGTCACCGCTAGTGGGCAGGTAACAATTACTCTAGCAAGTCACCACTAGTGGGTAGGTAACAATTAACCTAGCAAGTCACCACTAGTGGGTAGGTCACAATTACTCTAGCAAGTCACCACTAGTGGGTAGGTAACAATTACTCTAGCAAGTCACCACTAGTGGGTAGGTAACAATTACCCTAGCAAGTCACCGCTAGCGGGTAGGTAACAATTACAATAGCAAGTCACCGCTAATGGGTAGGTCACAATTACCCTAGCAAGTCACCGCTAGTGGGTAGGTCACAATTACCCTAGCATGTCACCACTAGCGGGTAGGTAACAATTACTCTAGCAAGTCACCACTAGTGGGTAGGTAACAATTACCCAAGCAAGTCACCACTAGTGGGTAGGTAACAATTACCCTAGCAAGTCACCGCTAGTGGGTAGGTCACAATTACTCTAGCAAGTCACCACTAGTGGGTAGGTAACAATTATTCTAGCAAGTCACCACTAGTGGGTAGGTAACAATTACCCTAGCAAGTCACCGCTAGCGGGTAGGTAACAATTACCCTAGCAAGTCACCGCTAGTGGGTAGGTCACAATTACCCTAGCAAGTCACCGCTAGTGGGTAGGTCACAATTACCCTAGCAAGTCACCACTAGCGGGTAGGTAACAATTACTCTAGCAAGTCACCACTAGTGGGTAGGTAACAATTACCCTAGCAAGTCACCGCTAGTGGGCAGGTAACAATTACCCTAGCAAGTCACCGCTAGTGGGTAGGTCACAATTACCCTAGCAAGTCACCACTAGCGGGTAGGTAACAATTACCCTAGCAAGTCACCACTAGTGGGTAGGTAACAATTACCCTAGCAAGTCACCGCTAGTGGGCAGATAACAATTACCCTAGCAAGTCACCGCTAGTGGGTAGGTCACAATTACCCTAGCAAGTCACCACTAGTGGGTAGGTAACAATTACCCTAGCAAGTCACCACTAGCGGGTAGGTAACAATTACCCTAGCAAGTCACCGCTAGTGGGTAGGTCACAATTACCCTAGCAAGTCACCACTAGCGGGTAGGTAACAATTACCCTAGCAAGTCACCACTAGTGGGTAGGTAACAATTACCCTAGCAAGTCACCGCTAGTGGGCAGATAACAATTACCCTAGCAAGTCACCGCTAGTGGGTAGGTCACAATTACCCTAGCAAGTCACCACTAGTGGGTAGGTAACAATTACCCTAGCAAGTCACCACTAGCGGGTAGGTAACAATTGCTCTAGCAAGTCACCACTAGTGGGTAGGTAACAATTACCCTAGCAAGTCACCGCTAGTGGGTAGGTCACAATTACCCTAGCAAGTCACCGCTAGTGGGTAGGTCACAATTACCCTAGCAAGTCACCACTAGCGGGTAGGTAACAATTACTCTAGCAAGTCACCACTAGTGGGTAGGTAACAATTACCCTAGCAAGTCACCGCTAGTGGGCAGGTAACAATTACCCTAGCAAGTCACCGCTAGTGGGCAGGTAACAATTACCCTAGCAAGTCACCGCTAGCGGGTAGGTCACAATTACCCTAGCAAGTCACCACTAGTGGGTAGGTAACAATTACCCTAGCAAGTCACCGCTAGTGGGCAGATAACAATTACCCTAGCAAGTCACCGGTAGTGGGTAGGTCACAATTACCCTAGCAAGTCACCGCTAGTGGGTAGGTCACAATTACTCTAGCAAGTCACCACTAGTGGGCAGGTAACAATTACTCTAGCAAGTCACCACTAGTGGGTAGGTAAGAATTACCCTAGCAAGTTATCACTAGCGGGTAGGTAACAATTACCCTAGCAAGTCACCACTAGCGTGTAGGTGACAATTACCCTAGCAAGTCACCGCTAATGGGCAGGTGACAATTACCCTAGCAAGTCACCGCTAGTGGGTAGGTGACAATTACCCTAGCAAGTCACCACTAGCGGGTAGGTGACAATTATCTTAGCATGTCGAGGTCTGTCGTGTGTCGGGGAGCTGGCCAGGCGATCCGGGGGGGGGGGGCGATTTTCAAAACCAGTCTCCGTAGATTTTGTAACTGGCTTCGCGGCAGTTTCAATGACGTAAAAATAGCATGGACGCAATTTATTAATATACCCGTCCACAGGATGGGTGGACGGGTCTCTGGGTGAGGCCCTGACCACAAGTTTATACCTCGAAGTTACACAAAATTTCAATATAAAATTATGTAGATTGCAATTTTGTTTGATGTATGTCTTAGGGTATAAATTTCCAGTTGGCATTTACTGCAGTGGTTCTTGGTCCAACCCAGAAATACCTTTGAAGTTGGCTGGTTCCCACTCTCCTGCAGGCAAAGTAGGACCAAGTACAACTGATTTATTGAATTTCCTGCTAAAATGACCACCCCCCAGGTTGATTCCAGGTTACTGACCAGACGACCTCATTATAAGTGTAGCTGCACAACCGTGATTTGTTTGTTACACATTTTGATGTATAGTTATACTTATGTAACTTCATAGATCTATATCACTATAGCACGACCAGACCGAG
This sequence comes from Paraescarpia echinospica, assembly GCA_020002185.1. Taxonomy (NCBI): domain Eukaryota; kingdom Metazoa; phylum Annelida; class Polychaeta; order Sabellida; family Siboglinidae; genus Paraescarpia; species Paraescarpia echinospica. The sequence continues at coordinate 31,331,719 of CM034534.1, read as the reverse complement.
ATCTTTCATAATCATTCAAAAGATTGTCTCCTATCTAGCATCCTATGTGGTTTATAAATCTGATACATCATTTGGAGGTTTCTACTGGTTTCTGCTATTTTCTGTTGGCGAATTACCATCCCTGATGTGTTAGGATGGAATCAACTGCCTTCATAGCCACATGATGGCGCCACACATAAATAATGGTTTGGTTTGGAATTGCTTTTCTTGGGTATTTGCTATTCCAAGATACTGTCCCAATACTGATGCCACTGGCGCAGGAATTAAATTAATATTGGGGGAGCCAAGAACCGGAGCTTCAGCACCACTTTGCTTTGCTGTCAGATCACAACATCGGAAGATGCGGGGTGCTGTTGAAAATTGTTTGCCGCCACACCGCTATAATTTCAGCTTCAAAGCTGATATATTTTTTTGCGGTGATGTTCAACAGTTTTGAAGCTCACCAGAAACCTCCAATTGCATTTATTTATAGTATAAGTCCAAACCAGTGTTCACAATTTGAACGTTGTGTCTGTGAAATGTACTAATTGTAAACAAATTATTCTAGTTGACATTTACAGCGGAGGAAGTTCACTGCAGCAGTTCACTGCCCCACTTTGGTCCTATTTTGTATAAAGTAGGATCACGTACACTGATACTTCCAGTTAACAATCATCCCCCATGCGGATTACTGCTAACACGATGGACAGCCTCATTTTAAGTGTCGTTCTCCAATCATGATTTGTTTGTTACACAGTTTATTTACCCTCATAGATCTATATCTCCATATCTTCACTAGGCCTTTGTCTCTCATTCAAAAACATCCCCTCACATATTTGTAGTTTATGTGGAAAAAGGAGGAAAAAGGTTTTTAATAGTTTCTGTCACTGCATTCTGCAAAACTTTATTTCTGCCGGTGGAAATACAACTTTGACTGATTCGGCCAACTTCTATTCATGCCATAGGATTTCTGCTAGGAGTAGTGTAGTCAACTACCACCCCTGACTTGTGAGGGTGGAACCAACTACCCTCAAAGTCACATGACATGAGATTAAGATGTTGGCAAAGTGGGATGAAACAATTTGCTAAGCTCCGAAACAGCACTATATGGACTCAAAATCAAGTCTTCTTGATTGTACATATATATACAATAAGTTACCTCTGACCACAATTTCCGATCAAGCTCATCCAATATATTGACATGACACCGACTCAATATTATATACTGTTTGTTTGTTCCCATTATCTAACAATAGTTCGTATCATGGTGTAACAACAGTTATTTGGGATAGGCAGTTGAAAAGGTGAAGTAGGGAGAAGTTGACTGTCTGTTGACACATTTAGCCAGTACATGTGTAACTGCAGGTGTACTTTATGGGTGATCGCATAAGTCCACAGATCCTCCAAAAGAGAGTAAAATTATGTATGGGTGGATGGGGGTGGAGTGAGTAATGTTTTCATCACCAATTCACCATGTATCATGATGAAAAAAAAAAAAATTGCCACAACAGCACTACCATATACCCTATATATTATTGCAAATATACACAGCTGTATACCGTATTCATTCTTTTTAGCATACAGTACGCTTGATAAATATTCTTATGGTTACAAAAATATTCTATTTCTTAAACCAGTATGAAAATTACAAAATGGCGGCACCACATGGTGGGAATTATGTGTTTTACTGTCTCTACTGTACTCCGCTATGTGGCGCCACTAGATCGTTCATTTCCGTTTAAAAAAAAACATGGCACCATTGACACGAGTGTCACTCTGAATTAAAAAAACATTTTTTTGTGTAAATTATTTATGGTTACCAAGTATCTAAAACTACTTCTGATTGGAGAGATAAGTTAGAAGTGGACAGCAGAAGACAAACGATCTGCATGAAAGTGGTGCTAAGACACGGAAAAAGTCAGAGCAGGCCATGCCATCCTCTGTACATATTCAAGTTTAGTTCCACCGGGATGACAGACGTCAATCAAATGTAACTGAAGCTAACTGGAAGTGATTTATAATCCATGTGATGGTGATTTTGTGGTCAAAGGGATACTGGACCTTTACAAAGGCTGTGGATGCAGGTGGAACTTTCTTTCTCATATTGTCAATGGTTGACAGGGAATTGCAATAAGTGATGGATCCAGTGATTTGTTTTAGTCACACACTGACATCAGACCCTGCTGGAAATGGGGTGCCCTTATGCTAATAAGGGCATGTACGCTGAAAAGAATGAATACGGTATATATACATGTATATATATATATTCCTAAATGCGGCGTTCGGGACCCCGTTTGTGCATATAGCGAGGCGTATGGGAGACCGGTGTTTTAAGTTTCCGTATGTGATTGTGCAACTAAAGCGTTTTATGTTACGATTTTCCTTATTAGTGGATACAGTTGAACCATAAAGGAAATACCATGTGCCAGTATTTGCATTTTTTGTTTTAATTTTTGGTAGTTTTGAGCATGTTTATTCCAGAGCCTCACATAAATTTGACGAACCGTACGGGACCCCGGCGAAAAAATGCTCATAAGTTAATATTTCTGCTATATATTGAACGAAGGGTGAGCATGTTTTGTTCAGTGTACGATATGATTCATATATACGCACAATTCTTAATAAATATATATATATTACAAAAAAATGCATTTGATGGAAATCTTACGCAGTTTTGTTGAATGCGTCGCTGTCAGATTCGCGACATTCAACAAAGGTGCTTATATGTTCGGTATAAGTACTGATTAGTCACACATCTATTAATATAAGCTACGAAAGTGTATTTACTGTTTCTGTATATGTTTACCTATTTACTGATGTGTAGTTTAATAAATGTTAAAAACTTACATTACATGTCGCGAATATCATAAAGCGGCAGTGACCTTGGCTTCGGCAGTTTTTCAGGACATCGAATTCGAAGTAAGAGCGCTGAGAACTCGTATTTTTAAACTACGCAGAATTGTTATTAATATCTAGAACACATTTGGTGAATGTTGCGAAAATGCTAAGATTTTGTTGGATCCATGCATGTTGAATGCCTATGAAACTGCGGTAGGCACACTGCTAAACGTAAGTAACTGTGTGAAATATGTCGTGTTCGAACATTTTTCATGTTTTTACTACTATACTGGACCACTCGGTTTCTGCCTTACACACGCATAATATGCAGTTGTCAGCAAAAATTTTTGAAATCATCCAGCAACGTATCAATATTATTAATCAGAACCACTTTTTTCATCAATGGCATGCAAACGAAGCGTCATATAAGTTGTTTTTAGTGAAATACTTGTAATATTCGTAAGACGATAATCACTTCACACGCCATACGGAAGCACTCAGTTTCTGCCTCATCGTGTTCAAAATAATCACTGAGCGACAAATCGCAACGCATTCATTGTATAAACTCCACGGGCTGTTCGTTAACTTTCCTGTGGTGATTAGGGTGAATAGTTGCTTACAATTTCGCCCGATAAATTTTAACCATTTCAATAGTACAGCCCTCATCAGCTGTGACCACTGAATACTGCATTCCCAGGGAATATGCAAGATAATGGACTACCTCACTTCAAGTCAAGATTTGAGCAACAATGTTATACATATTCGGAAAGTATGATAATCAGCGAATAAAATGAGCCATATCATTTTACATTCTGTCGTCATGGTAACCAACAATCCAAGATGGCCATCAAGATTTCAACGTTTTTGCAGTTGCTGAACTCGGTTGTATACTAAGTTTGCCGACATCGTTATTATGTCGTTCGTCAACATCCGACAAAGATTCTTCAATAAAACTATCAAATAATCTGTCTAAAACATACGGTGGTAAATCGCTAGTTGAAGTAATGTGCAGATTTTGATAATCCATCATTAAAACCGTGAAAATCACCGTAAACTATTATTGAGCAATAATAAACAATGACGACTGCTGAATAGGTAATTTATTCGCCTTGACAACCGTACACAACAAGTGGCTCCACGTAGTGGATTATTATGAATAAAAACGATTTGAATAACAGACATCATTGTACTGAAGCGTCACAGACAGTGCGGCCGGAAAACCGGCCTGTCGTACTGAAATGGTTAATATTACGGTTGTTTACATCACCGTCACCGATATGGTGCACTGCAGTGCCAGTTGATGGTCCCCGATTTCACCGTACTCATTAGGAAAAATCATTTTAACAAATAACCTGGGCAAACTGTTCGATGAAATATTCATATTATGAATCTGTGCAATAAGTTTAATCAAGTTTTTACAAACAAATGGTTTAACACATTCTTTGAGTGATATTATATAAGCTTGTAAGTTTTAGTTAACAATGTTAAAATTTAAAACTGCAAAACTGCTTTACCACGAAAACACTACTCTACCGCAATTAATTGCATTACGTTGGTTTTTATTTCTGTACCTTATCATGCAAATGTTCCAAGATGTATTATTAATCACATATATTTTTACTAACTTAATTATTCATAGCCGAGTTTACAAAAACAACTTTTTGTAAGGCAACGTCTCCAAAACTGAACGCTCCCTTCACTGCGCCTCAGTTTTGCAGTTTCAGTGCCAATAGTAAATATATAGGCGGCTGCCGCAATATGTTAACTAATACAGCGACTGTTTTGTAACTGTATCATAGCCTCTGACTTCTTCTTGTTGATAAATAATCAGCAGATTCCCTACATAAACAACACGTAGACCTGTATATAAGAAGAGAGGCTAAACGTATTGAAGATGACTTTTCTATCTTGCTCCGAAAAGTTCTACTGGAGCTTACCCACATAACGAAGGATATTACGTCTTGTTCTCTTGATAATTCTATATTCCAAACTGGGATGGTCATAAAACATACACCATATTGCTATACTAGTTTTGTTGGATCTAGTAGGACTAGGTCTGCTCAGTTAATCATTCTGTCCTAAGGCTAAACAACTTCCATCTCGTGGTTCTTTGTACTTTTTATAAACCAATTTCTGAAAAACGTTACTGCAATTTTATCACTGTTTCTTTTATTAAACCAAGTTAATCGTAAAATTTGATGCCGGTCCTGTAAGTATGTTTATTTTAATTCTTGAAATAGAGTATTCATACTTGTTTCATATGAATATTGTGATTTTGTTCATCTCGCAGCACATGTTTCTGTATGTTTTCTAGGCAGTTGATTTTTTTCAAACCAGGTCCTAAACGGAAGCAGCATATTCCATATCAGCCCTCATTAGTATAACATATGCTATACTTTTATATAATGCATAATTTTTCTATGTAATAAACATAATTTCTGGTTAGCCTTCTTTGCTTCTTGAGCTATATTCTTTGTCCAACTTAGGTCATTAGAAAGAGTAACCCGAGATATTTTGCAGTGGCAGCTTATGACCATACATGTGATGTAATCATTCCGAGTGGATACCTGCCATAGTGTGTATAAATAATATAGCAATTTGATGTATTAAATTTAATTCCCCATGCATTACTCAAATGAATCAGCTGATTTGTGTCTTTGTAGTATTAATTGATTTATGTGGATGGCTCAATGAATTAAACAGTCATTTATTCCAAAGTCTAACTGGTACCTGGTGAAATAACAACAGTAGATTGTTCCAGTATAACAGGAATAACAAAGTACCCACATCCGTACCCAGGGAACTCCTGATATCACAATTTCATCATCGGAAAATTTACCATCAACTAGTACTCTCTGGCTTTGATCCAGTACAGTAGGAATGACTAAATTCATTTTTATAATTTATCATTGATACCATACAAATGTGGTTTACTTGTTAGGCTCGTATGGGTCAACATCAAAGTCTTTGGAGAATTGAAGAACCACAATAATCACTTTCACATTTTGACAAGCTACAAGGGTCGATACTCAAAGTCATCGTGAAGTCTGGCATCTTCCAGATGTGCCACTAAGGTAGTTAACGAATATAAAGGTTACATGTACTTAAACCTTGTTCCCATTCCCATTAAACTTTGTACTAATAGTCCAACTTGCAATCGTTGACATTGCAAGCCCTTGCCAATGTAGGCAAGGAACGGTAATGTTGCATTTACGTCACTGATCCCATTAGTTATTATTACGGCTTTATATTTCATTCCTACCTTGTTATATATGTAAAAAATGTTTACTTTTATCACAACACATTACAATAGTTACGTAAATGTCATATTGCATTTTTGTGACCTTGTAGCCCTCGACTTGATATATATATATATATAAAATGCAGACTTATGCAGATATGCCATGACAGTTTCACAGTATACTTTTAGTTGATGAAGAATTATTGTTAAACCTTATATCCAGGTTTAGTGAAATTTTGAATAATGAAATGTTATGCACAATATCCAAATGACCACACCAATTTGCTTTGAAAAAAAACCCACTTCATTCTTTTTTGTAGTTCAGCTGTAACATGTCTGGACAACGGAATATGCAAAGGGCCAACAAACGGTATGGTTATTTTCAGTGGAATATGTGTACAAGCATGCCATGCTAAACAGTAGAGGGAAGTATATATTATCTGTATAAAAATAAAATAATTTACAATGATTTTGTAACGCAATCAGCAGTTGATCATATACTATTTGCATATTTAAAATGTCCAACGTGTTTTGATAAAGTTGTGGAAATATTTATAGTTACATATTTAAATTGTACCAAAATAACTTTACTTATTTTTATAATTAATAATGTAATTTATTTTAATTTTTCAGTTGAAGGTGAGCCTTCAGTTAAACCAGCAAAAGGCAAAGGTATGTTGTCAGGTGTTTTTAGTGTAGGAAATTTGACACTAAAATTAGTATTTAAATTAAGTATATCAAAACCAAAGCTATGGCTGCAATTTTCAGATGTCATCTTTTTAGTGCCTTTTATTTGATCTGTATTAGAAACATGCTGTTCATGATTTTCCAATGACTTAGTGAAACTGATCATCATAATGAACACTATAGCCTCAGTATTTACAAACATTAAACAAATAAAGTCTGCAAACTTATGCTGTTTGTTCCTTAACTTACCACTCACCATCACACCACAAGTGCTTTTATCACTTTGATAATAAACTAATTACCCATTGTTATAAATTAGTTCTGTATATATTCTTTCATCAAATATTGTTGTATTTCATGCTTAGCTGCTCCAATATTTGAAGTAAGCACGTACCGTGAAGTTCATCGAGCTGGACACGTACTATTTTCTTGTAGTTGTGAAATAAAATCAACACAACAGTTATATTGCCAATTGAAATTATGTCCATAATACCAACAGTGAAAACCAATGATACATTATTGGTTAATTATAATTAATAACAGCCAAAAACATAATAATATGAACACTTAAACCACCAGAAGTTAGGTAGAATGACAGCATCATATGATATTGGCTACCAGGAAGAATCATGCGAAAGAAAACATAGTTTAAGTGGAACTGAGAGGTGTGCAGAATTCAACGTGTGTATTGTGCTTTAAAGACGTTGTATCAGTTGCTGCTGATGTCAGATATTTAATATGATCATATATATAATATGCAATGTAGTACATTCTTACTCCACTTTTCCTTCATTGTAAGTTTCTTATAAAGTTATATTCCTTATAAAATAGGTTGATAAAAGTGTATATATATCTTGTTTTTGATGTGCTAGGATGACAAAGTGAAGGTAGCTATCGACTGGCTGGAGCATTTGGAGCGGTCGTTGCCAGTGGAAAACATGACACTGGCCAGTGATACCAATGGTATTTCATGGTTTTTCAGTAACCTTTGAAGTAGAAGGCATCAATTAAAAGCACAATGTTTGAGTGTCAGGAGTCACATTGAAGTATGGATGCATGGCTACATAATTTGGTGCATGTTTGAAACGTATAAACAAAAAATGGGCCAAGAGGCCCTGAAGTCCTTTGGACTAATACTTCGATATGTGACCCCGGCTGACCAAATGAGTGATAAGTCGGAAAAATTGTAACATTGTTTTCTTACATTCTTGTAAAGGTTGGATAGGGTGCTTTACACGGTTTCAAAAATTATGACTGCTACAAAAATTTGCGAAGTTATGGAGCATTGAACATGGTAGGGGTCAAAAAGTGAAAATGAAGAAAACAAAGTTTTATATTATATATGCAAATGGATTGCATGGAAATATTACATGCATGACATTCAAATGTGGCACACAGTATGTATGTTATGTTGCAATGATACACTGGAAGTACAAATGTGCTGCTACAAAGACGTAGCAAGTTATGCCAGATTATGTCTTGATGTGTAAAACTAAGAGGACAGATTATTTGAGAGCAAAAGGTAGACAAAAGAAAATTAACAACGCATGGCAAGCGTAAACAGAACAGTAGAATGCATTTGATATAAATAAAGTGTCGGATATTTCACTCTATAGTTGTCCAGAATATTAATTTTCTATGTTTGTCACCTACAGGTGACAGAATATTAATTTTCTATGTTTGTCACCTACAGGTTTCTACAGACAATACATCTTTAACCAATAGACACCACAGTCACACCATTTTATAATAATTAAATGAACATCAAAATAAACACAACTTGCAATTATAGAAAATCAATAGTTTTGAAGATACGGTTTAAAAGTGTTAGGCAACTGTTCAGTCTAATAGGAGACAAGACACCACAGTCACACCATTTTATAATAATTAAATGAATATCAAAATAAACACAACTTGCAATTATAGAAAATCAATAGTTTTGAAGATACAGTTTAAAAGTGTTAAGCAACTGTTCAGTCTAACAGGGATCAAATGTGTCTACTCTGCCTGGGTGCTGTGACCAATGAAAGATTAGTCAAGGTCTCAATGGACTAGGCTGTAGAGATTAGTCACAGCTGTTGACGTTGTGGCACAATACTAGATAATGTAAAACTTTTGCACTTTGGGGGCCCCTTAGGTGCCCTTAGAATGATTCAATCAAATACAGATTTCTTGTATATAGTGGCAGCACCCTAAGATACATCTATGCAAAATTAGAAAAAAAGTTGCTGAACAGTTTTTGAAAAATTAGGCAAAATGTAACATTTTCACCAGTTTTGGGGTCCTTGGAGGCCCTAGGGAGCCCTTAAAATGATTAAATCAAATACAGATTTCTCGTGCATAGTGGCAGTGCCCTAAGATATGTCTATGCAGAATTAGAGAAAAAGTTGCTGAACGGTTTCTGAGATACGGCAGCTAACGGCGGACAGCGGACGGCGGACGGAGGACGGCGGACGCAGAGTGATGGCAATAGTCCCTTGGACCTTCGGCCAAAGGACTAAAAAGGGAATTACAAGAGTAATTTAACTGAAAATATATGAATTCCTGGAATTTTGTATCCCATTATAAGGAATGTAATTTTATGAATCCGTTATGAAATCAGTATTGCCAGTTAGGCTTATGATCACACATTAATTAATTTTATATTTAGGATATGGTTAAAAAAATTCATAATTACTGTCTATAGTCATCAAACAAGATCACTTCTAGTAATTTTCCTAATGTGTATACTTATTTATTGCAGAGTTATCTTCAGAATTTTCCAAGGATGACTACAATCCATTTGACAGTGAACCAGATCTTGTAAGTGTTAAATCAAATTAGTAAACGTAATGCAATTGCTAGACATCACTTATCAGAATGACTTCAAGCCAGATATAATTATTCTATTTTATTTTAATGCAGTGGGAATAAGTAATAATTTAGCCATTTTATTTTATTTTAGTGAACGGATGATCTTGCTATCCAAGATTCTGTTTATTAGAGTCCACTGTAATGGTGGAGTTACAACATAAATAACTACATGAATCACTGTTCAATTCGAGTCACATCAGATACATGTACAAGCCCAATCACAGTGTATTACCTTTACAGAGAACTTTTTCACCAAACATATATGAAGAAATTGTTGATGCGTCGGTGTCACTTGATGGTAAGTTAGATCAATAGCTTAAATTAATTTGTAATAATAAGGAAGTACATTATATAGCACCATAAACCTGGACATACATATCATTGAAAATAAATTGTTTTGTATGGATTAAACACATTATTAACATGGCTACCTTACTAGGATCATGTAGCTTTCAAAATATGAAATTGGATTTACTATCTAATTAAACTCTATCACACATGTTACAAATAAAACTATCGTCAATATGTTTTAGATTCGCTTCAAGATGTGGTTGTTCCAGATTTGAGCATGCACCATGTTTAAATGCAGGGGATTTAAGTGTAAGTGGTTGTATTATTTGAATAAATGGTTTCACATGACGTGGAACTTGACAATGTTGGTGAAACCTAAGCTATCTCTTAATTTTATCTTTGCAGTTCTCAAATCTGTAAAGCTTTATTGAAATGTTCCTACACCATTGATTCATGTTAATAGACATATTTGTGTTTTAAATTTGCAAAGTTTTATTTCAGTGTTGTTGCAAGTTTGAATCCTGTTGGTGTTCTTTCTTTGTCAAGTTTAATATTTGTTAAGACGTTTGTAGGTGTTGTTGCCAGCTTGAAATGTGTTGGTGTTTTATCTTGGTCTGTTTTAATGTTCTTGACACTTTTATTGGAATTGTATTGATTTTGTTATTGTTCCAAAAACACAGGTTTGTATATTCTAATATCCGTTACCCCTTACTTAAGTGTGCAGCAAGTTTGATTCTTGTTGGTGTTCTGAATAACACACCTGATTGGACACACTTAGTAATTGGGCAGCATTCTTCAATGAAATATTTGGATATACAGCAGTATCTTGCTGGGCAATACAAGTTGGCCTACTTTCATGGAACATTTTGTCCCCGTTCTCATACCAATGGACTGCATGGAAGCAATAGAGATGGTGATATCATACTGGACAGACAGCGGGGTCTCAGCAGACAACCAATTTGTTTTCTCGAGCAGAAGTAATCATGTTCAGATGTAAGTAAAGAAATGGTAATATTAGTAACTAATTATTTCTATGTTTTAGACGTTACCATGTCACCTACTAAATATAACTTAAATAAAAGGTAAGTTCTTACATAGCACTGTATCTGCTTGCTTACACTTCCACTCCTTTGCAGACCTATTAAGAGTCAGACATTCTAACCTTAGTGTATTATAGTCCAGGAGTAAGTATCACGTGTAGTGAAGAAAGATGAGAGGGAGAGAAAGTGGAATGTTTTAAAGGGACGGCTCCCATGCTAGCAACATTATATTCTTAATGGGAGTTTCCCATAACCTTACCTATTATCTAAATTATCATAGTACATCATATAGCTTATTAGTTTGGTTTACTCATTTATATACTTTACTTATTATTTTTAATCATGTACCTTCCTTTCCTATTTGTATGCATTATCCAGTTGTACATGTACTATGTTTTTTTTAGAGCATCCAAGAGCCACTGCTCTGGGTGGCATACTGTCAAGACAGTGTGTAGTCAGGCTGGGGTGTCCCTAACAGCTACTGGGAACTGCCACCGCATCTCGACACTATATGCAGCGATGTGTATGTCAAAGGACGACAGGGAGTGTTTCTACAAGCACATGGGACATGCTGAGGCAGTAAACCCCAACAATCATCAGTGCCCAGATGGTATTCAGGAGATCCGGGTTATGGGCCGGATGTTGGCGCACCTGGATTCTGGTAATTATCAAAATAAGTTTTACAACGAATATAAAAAATGTACATTAAAAACAGTATTTATCTTAGACATTGAAATTATATTATTTACAGCTGTTTTGAAATATCCAGTACTATATTACAATGTTGTAAAATTAATTCTAAGTAAATTACAATTGTTTGTATTCCAGGGACCAATGCTCCATGTTCTTAAATTTACAATAACTATGTTTGTTACCTTTCGATATCTGTTGTAGCGGCATTTGACACCAGCAGTACTGAGGAAGATGAAGTGCCCCCAGCAAAGAAAAGAGGTGCGTATGATTTTGTAATGGTTTACACAACCACTCTACATTTACAAAAAAAAGTGCAAATTTAAATAATCCTAACAAAAAACTAACCTAAAAAGGAGGAAATATGTTCTTAGGTTTTCATTAATGAAAAATATACTGTTCTTAAGTTTATAAGAACTATGTTGAAGGTATACTGCCACCCATATTGTTTTAGTAAGCTAGTAACGATGTTTGCAAGGAAGGTAAACAAAACATCCAGTTTCAAAGCAAGCTTTTTTGGTAATGTTGCCCACAGGGGGCAGACTGTCTCCCTTTAATAACATGTATATAACTTTTCCTGTTTACTTGCTGCTATGGTATCACTTTCAGCGACGAGCGTCCGTTGGGATGCGAAAGACAATGCGTTGCGTGAACAGCACCTTTTTTAACGGTGCTGCAGATGAAAGTGGTACGAAGGGCAGTTTACCAAGTAAGCGTACATTTCTGGCAAGGTATATGTAAATTTACAATAATAACACACATGCCGAACTGTGCTAGTGTGGAAACTGCAATGGTGTGTTTGTCTATGCAATTATAAAGATAACAATGACATCAACAAATAGGTTGTTGGAAGTATTGCAGATTGAAAAATTAATTTGATCGACTACCATCTTCTACAGCTGTCAAGTAGTGCTGGTGTTCAAAATTACATTCCATGACGCAACCAATATGCTGCCTTTAGATGTAGATATGCCTAGCTTTCACAAGAATCCTACTTTTTTCACAGTGCGGCATTTATTCAGGTTCCAACAGATTCAAGGACCCAGTAACAGGACATTGCAGTGTTGGGTAACTCAGCTAGTTTTAATATAGAATTGTCCAAGTATTTATTTTTTGTTCTTGTTTCAGGCAAAACGGACATCATGGAATTCCTGGATTCGTCTATGCCAGCATGCTCGAAGCATCTCGACAATCAGTCTATTTACTTAAAGACAAGGATGCAGTTATTCAATAGGCGAAAAACAAAACAACGGAATGTAAAGAAATATTTCACCTCGATGAAATTAAAGGTTGTCTCCTCAATTCGTGTTTGAGATGGTATCCAAATAATGTGTTGTATTCCACTTGTGTAAACTTCTTCTAGCAGGTTTTGACTTTAATGCACACATTGATAGAAGGCTCTGTTTTTCTTCTCGCTACATGTACTATCTATCCCTGACACTTTTTCTCTAATTCCAGCTTGTTCTTTAGGCTCTAGTTGTTATTCTTTTTTTTCAATTAGGTGTGTACTGATCCCACACCATAAGTCTTTGTGTGGAATCTCACAGCTGACTATCTGTGTTCCTACTTTCTACATGTACTTTATATCTATCCCTGACACTTTTTCTCTAATTCCAGCTCGTTTGAGGCCCTTGTTGTTTTTCTTTATTTTTCCAACTAGGTGGGTATTGATTCCACACCAGAAGTCCTCGTGTGGTATAATCAGTAAGTTAGTTATGTGCACTGTATATATAAAAGAAAGATCTTTGTTCACACCTTAGTGTGACTCATTGTACTCAAGCTCTAAAAGGAATCACAATTACTTAGAAAACTCTGAAAAGTACATTATGTGAAGCTGCTGAAATGAGTGTCGTTTAGAGGAACGAATACCTCACTAATGAGATGTTTAATTGTTGCATATACTTATCAACAAGTGGACGTTACTGGAAGAATTATATATACTTATCTTAATAGAGTATAACAATGACAGCGTGGTTTTCCCACATATTATGTTCTTTCATTTTGTTGAATGTTAACAAAACTTAAATTAGTATGTGTGGGTTTGATTGTTTGTATATGATAGATATTAATTACTATGGTGATATCTCTTTAGCTGTTACTAGTGGTTTATATAGGACCTCAGAGAGGGGCCCAAAGGACCCACACTTAATCACCCACTTATTTTCCAAGCTCAACATTAAAACGGCAACGGGTTATATAAGAAACAAGACAATTCCAAAGGGGAGCCATGACCCAGTGACCTCCCTGGATACACCTTTGGTAGCTATTATAATAAATGTGTGATGTCTATCTAGTCTAGAATTGTCATACGAATACAATTCATCATTTAACCCAGCTTATTACTGATTGTTCGTTTTACTCTTATGGCATTGTTACGCAAGTTAAATATGGTTTAAATGAAGGTTTCGTTTTGCCACACTATTTGTCATAACATTCACCAACATGAATGTGTCATGAGTTTATATGGGGTCTATAGTATTCATTGTCTTCTTTTGCTAGTTATAAACATGGAAATTGCAGTGTCAGGTTTGTACCGTTTGCAAAGTGTTGATTATAAATCATATGTATAACTTAGTCAAGTAATGCAATATGCACTGACAATACACGTCTCCACTATATGCCATCCCTGGTGGAGATTTTAGTTATTATAATCTTGTATATCTCTTATAATATTCCAGAATAAAGTGATTGGATTGAATTTATAGCATTAACTGTTTGTTACGTTCTTTTCTTATTGTGAGGTGTTAACAATTAATTATGTAACTAACATTCATATACAGCTAGGCAAGTTACTTCAGTATCTTGAGAACATTACCCCATATGAAAACTGGGTGCATGCCAGTTCATGCATATCCATGCACAAATTCACAACATTGAAATGAAAACAGTACAATAGTTGAATGCCGGCTAGCAATATCTCAGAAAAGCAGATTACACACATGAACATCTGCTGCTCGACTATGTTGTTATTAGAGCACTTTACACTTCACTTGTCTGTGACTTTTGAAAGAGAATTATAAAGCACATGATATATTCATATTCACATCGCAAATGATTTGCATAGCCACAGGGCTGGATAAATTTAAATTCATTTTATCACATTTAATTGTTTTTTTAAATTCCAGTTGCCATTTTTTTATTCCCAGTCTATTTATTATGTGTGTCAGTAGTACAATTTGTTATCATTCTCATTTAGGCCACTAATAATGCATCTAAAATGTTGTGGCTTGCTTGAAAAGAATGTTGTTTGATAAAAAAATTCACATGGTATCATTAGAAATACATTAATTATTTGTGACTGTTTTAAGACATACAGTTTCATAGATACTGAATGTTATTACAATTGTAAAGAAGCATAACTACATTTAAAAACTAAAAGAAACACTAACCAACCTAAAAAACCGACGGGATTTGATCGTATAACCTGAACACTCGATGTCAAATACCTTACCAACCATGCTACAGAGCCACAGCGCCTTCACAATGAAAATGGAACTTCATGTCTAACCTGTATCGTCACCGTATGCATGTGGATACTATATATTCAAAACTGGATAATTTGTCTAATTAAATACTCGCGCTCTTGATGCTTTTAGCCTATTTTAATGCACTGCTTGATCCTGCACTGATACAACTGACACGTTCTGGCCATACTCAAGCATAGAGCGATTTACACAGCGCAAATAGGATGCACGGTTTTTGACGATGTCCATAGCGTCTTTTACAATATTTGGATTCATCTGGTCTGTTTTCGTAAATAGTTCACTCAAAACAACTATTCTAACGGTCTGTTTGAACACGTTTTACAGAATATGTGTTAGGGATCGAGTACATAGATATCATATGTAATATTTTTTTTAAATGGCGTAACACACTAGCTACGTTTAGGACGCACGATTTGTGCTCCCACCAATGGCACATTAACCTATGGCTATAGTATAGGTCATACAGCTGAACCTGATTTATAAGAGAAGGTAGATATGTATTACACATATTAGGTAAAGATCCGTTGTTTGTTTATTAATATGCATTATATCAATATCGACATCCACTGGACATTGACGCTGTAAGACTAAGACTAGTCTAAGAGTGAAGACTCAAGCCTCACGGTGGGTAGACCCTTGCTTTGGCCTTGCATGTCGTGTGCGGGCGCCAGCCCAGCTCCAGTCCAACGGAAATCATGCACTGTTTATAGTTTAGTTTTTTTAAGGACTTTGTGTTAATTATTCAACAAGCTTGCAAACACATAACTCGTGTGTCAATATATGTTATCATACTCAGTACTCTATTGGGATATCCCACATCGGCGCCATACTGACGCAAACAGGTATACTTAAATATAGGTAACTTCCGGTTACACACCAGCAGCATCTAAGCATAAAAAAAAGTTTTTAAGGAGACCGCATCTTTTGTATATATGTTATTCATTAAAATATGACAACAAACTTTTAGTATGTGGTATAAATTAGTGTTACAAACAATGTTCCGATTTGATATAGTTGGAAAATCAGTTAAATAAAAATATAAGCCTGGTCTCCCGATCGCTCGCCTGTATGCACTGGTCTCCCTATGCACCATCTAGACTATATATATATATATAATATATATATTTATATATATTGTTCTTCATTAATGGTGACAAGTGGGGGTATGCCCACTCAGATCCATTTTGTAAGTGCTGTCTTGAGATACAATTTCCAAGAAGGCCATCATTGTAAAGGAAAAGGATCACAGAATCGCTACACATCAGTAACTAGATCCAAGCAGCTTAGTAAAGTTATTAAAATGTGTTTACATTTCAAAATACCACTCAAAATGGCGGCCAAAAG
The DNA here is from genome assembly GCA_020002185.1 of Paraescarpia echinospica. Classification (NCBI taxonomy): domain Eukaryota; kingdom Metazoa; phylum Annelida; class Polychaeta; order Sabellida; family Siboglinidae; genus Paraescarpia; species Paraescarpia echinospica. The sequence goes on along the minus strand of CM034534.1, from coordinate 31,315,271 downwards.
TGGGAACGTCGAAAATAAGTATTTTACAGACTGGAGTCTCATTGTGTGCTGCTGAAACTGAATGTGTTTACCTTGTTTTTGCATTATGGGATGATAAAGCATACGTGACATTAGGAATCATATGTATCTGTGTTGACTTTGAGAAATTTAACTTTCTTTGAAGGTGTAACCTGCGTGACAATGGCATCACGCCTTCAAAATCTCGTTGCTAGCATCGTGTGCCTGTCGCTAGACTTAAACTGAAACAAAACTACTTTCTACCACAGAACTTCATCAAAATGGATCAGAAACTGTCATTATCCAGAAAGCATATGTACACAGTAAATGTTGCAGTCTGATTTTGTGCGTGGCGTCGCAAATGACGTGCAGGTTACGCCAGTTTTTCGAACTGATCTGTGTCCAAAACTATGTAGTGTTCCCCAGCATTAGGCTTTTCCACAAACTTCTAAGAACAGAAAGCAATGAGCGATGACGTTTTACACAGGGATTCCCCTTCCGAAATCACATCATCAACCAAAAATAGTGCAACATCACACGATGTTCCAGCCTGATGCGCAGGTTACGTGTGGAACATTTTTGCTCAGGTAGGCTACATATTTTGTATGATATGGTAAAAGGGGAATTTAAAATGCAATATTTTGTTGTGAAAGATCAAAAATTGTCATGCTTATTTTGAAGTTTTAGAGTTTTGATAAGTGTGAATTGAAGCCGATCTGCTGATACATGACCGAATCGTGGCGGGAGAAAACGGCATCATGTGTATTGCAGGTTACGCAGCATCACTAATATAAATGTTCACATGCAAATTATCACATTGTTATGTCAATATTTAATAAAATGTGTGACAAAATGAAGATGTTTATAACATTATGTGCCAAAACTGCAGCTCTACTGACACATTATTTGAGTGCAGCAACGGCTGAAGGAACAAATGACTTCTTATATACATTCTTTCATGCAAGAGGAAATGTAATACGCCTGCCAGATGGAAATTTCTGAAATCTAAGTTAAGTGGATGGGCATGGTCATTGAAAATATGAAATGCCCTCCTGGCAAGGGCAGAGTCATAGAGAGTGGACAACTGTTGCTGACCAATGAGTTTACTAGCTATGTTAACAACCCGGCCCAGTTTTGTGTTTTGTTTAACAGTAAGATGCCCAAACCAAGTTATGATGCTGAATGATAAGATACTCTCAATAAGACTTCTGTACACTAGTTCAAGGACATGTGGGCTGTCCTCAAAGCTTCTGAGCTTCTGAGTTTCCTAAGTAAAACGAGCCATTGCTGTGATTTGTTGTGCACCATGTCAGCATGTTCATTGAAAATGAGTTTCTTATCAATACTAATACCCAAGTATTTGAAACTGTCCACCCTTTCCACCTCCCTCTGGTCTATCACTACTGACCTTCCGGCATCTCATCCCCTGCTGTTGCCAAGGACAAGCTCCTTGGTTTTCCCTACATTTAATTCAAGAAAACTGTCCTTAAACATTGTATTCAACACATCAATCTGAAGAAAGTATTGAGAAATGGAAAATTCATCTTTCAGACAACCCACAAGAGCCATGTCATCTGCGTATTTCAGAAGGGTAAGAACTGGGTCATTACATCTGATACCATTTGTATACAGTGAGAAAAGTATGGGAGAGAGAACGCACCCTTGAGGGGTTCCAGTGTTCACAACAATCTCATCAGACAATACCAGTTTGGCAAACATGCGGGCATTAAGACTGACCCGCTGTGGCCGATTGCACAGAAACTGCCTTATCCACAAAACGAGATCAGAATTTACATCTAAGTCTAACAGTCTCTGAATCAAAACATGATGCTGAATAGTTTGAAAAGCAGTGGACATATCCATGAAAAGAACTCTGACAGAAGTACCAGCTTTATCTATATGACTAGCTATGAGATCTATAAGAGTCAGAGTTGCAGCCTCTACACCTCTTCTAGCCATATAGGTGAACTGCAAGGGGTCTATGCAATTGGCCAAGTGAGCGCAAACAATCCTCTCCATGCACTTGACAACAAGTCTTTCATGTGAGTAGCACCTGAATTTTAGGCACTGGAATGATAGTTGACATCTTCCATGAACACGGAGTAACATGACTATTTAACAGCAGCTGAAACAGACAGTGAAAAAATGGCCCAGCTGTTCGGCACAAACTTTCAACACACGACCTCGCAGACCATCTGGTCCGGGTGCTTTGTTGACCTTGACACGTGAAAAACATCTCACAACATCAGCCTGTTCAATTACAACACTAGATAGACTAGATACAAGTGGCAGGCACAACTGATCACATTCTGCAAGGAAATCCTGAGTATCAAATCAGCTGTAAAACTTGTTCATTTAATTTGCCAAGAGAGAAGGGTTATCTGATGCCAAGGGTGTTGGTGGTTGTTTCCTACCCATCATTGTATTGAGACCCTGCCAAGCATGTTGGCATTGCCACACAACAGTTTGCGTTCCACTTTGTCTTTGTATTCTAATTTTGCTAACTTAACTTTACTTCTGAAGACTGTTCAGTTCTGTCACTTTTGTGATGTCGCCAACTAGAAATACCTGTTTCTTATCATTCAAAATATCTTTTAACTCTTTGGTAACCCATGGTTTGTTGTTGGAAAACATTTGTACACACGTCTTCGATTTTATCACCGAGTCCTCACAAAACTGAATGTACGACGTTACGTGATCCACAAGTTCATCTGGGTTGCCATAACAACTGTCAAAAAATACCTTCCAATCAGTCGATTCAAAACAACATTTCAGTTCCTTTGTGCTATCACAGTCCCATGCTTTAACACACTGTGACCTTGGTTTTTCACGTTTCACTCTCTGAATATATTTTGGAATCAGGTGTATAATATTATGGTCAGAACGTCCAAGGGGAGGTCTGTTATGGGCGACATAGGCCTTGGGAATAGCGCCAAAACAACGGTCAAGAGTTCTGTCGAGGCGTGTTGGACAAGACACGTACTGGTGTAGGTTTGGCAGCTGGCCAGTGATGTCGCATGTGTTGAACTCCCCGAGTATAAACATGGCTTGGTCCACTGACCTGCTTAGCACCACATTTATATATATATATATATTTATATATATTAATGCACAATATTTGCAATTATATAATTATATTTATATTCTACTAGCTTATATGCTGAACTTGAACTGAAGCAGTTTGATTCAGATTCAGACTTCAGACTGTTTATTACCAAGTAGCATTTAAAATGTACGAGGAATTCTTGGCGTTGTGGCGTCAACATACATGCACGCTTGTCTCCCCTGCCCCCCATCATGCACACGCAAAAATATACAATCAGAAACATTATGAAACTGTGCTAAAACTAGTATAAATTTAAACCAAGGCCAACTGCAAACATATTTTAAGACAGTCGTACATCTATTGACATTAAGTGAACTTGATAACATAATATTAATACTGTCTGAACGTTACCTAAAAAGTTAAAAAGTATACATGTAATTAAATAAATAATAAATAAATGTATAAATAGATTAGCTGACGATATAAAAGCTAAGCTGACAGTTAAAAAGTATGTACATACATGTAATCAAGTTAATAAGTAATAAATAAATAACTATTAAAAAAATATATATAACTATAAAAAAAATAAAAAAAAATAATTTAGCATGGCGACATATAATCTAAACCGACTGAAAACAGTATCATGGCATCTCGCAGTTCAAGTGACTCACAGCCTGCGGATAAAAACTATTTTAAAATCTAGTGGTCCTTGTCTTAATACTTCTATAGCGATTGCTAGAGGGAAGACATTCAAAGAGATGGATGGCTGGGTGGGTAGTATCCCGTACAATGCTCTTGAATTTTTGTGCACAGCGAGCATGATAAATAGATTCAATGGATGGCAACTCGTGCCCAATGATTCTAGATGCGCCCTTCACGATAACTTCTAGCCATTGTTTCTCCTCCTGACTGGCGCGGCCAAACCACACTACAATCGAGAAAGTGAGGATACTTTCAATGATTGCGCGGTAGAATCTTATCATAATCTCCTGAGCAATGCCGAATCTCCTGAGCTGCCTCAGGAAGAACAGGCGTTGTTGTGCCTTTTTTGTAATGCACAGTGTGTTTGTGTACCAGCTGAGATCGTTTTAAATTGTTGTTCCAAGGAATCTAAAAGATTCAACCTGCTCGACCTCCATGCCATTTATTGAAAGAGGGTGGATGGGAGTCTTCTTTTTACGAAAATCAACAATCATTTCTTTAGTCTTTGAAACATTCAATTCGAGATTGTTATCCGCACACCAGCCAACCATTCTCTGAACTTCCTCCCTGTATGGCATCTCATTCGCATTCTCAATGCAGCCCTCCAGAGTAGTGTCATCGGAAAATTTGATCACAAGGACCGATTGGTCCACGGAGACACAGTCATTTGTGAAGATAGTAAACGGGAAGGGGGATAGCACACAACCTTGTGGGGCACCTGTATTTAGGATAAGAGGTCTGGAGATAGAGTTGTTGACTCTGACAGATTGAGGCCTGTGAAGAAGAAAGTTAAGGACCCAGTGACACATGGCAGGATGTACATTCAACAATGAAAGTTTATCGAACAGCTTGAATGGGATGATAGTGTTAAATGCTGAGTTGAAGTCAATGAACAGGATCCTGGCATAGGTTCCTGGCCTCTCTAGGTGCTTCAGAATGTGATGCAGACCTAAAGCTACCGCATCGTCTACTGATCTGTTTGCTTGATATGCAAACTGGTGCGAGTCCAGGAGGCCGTCGGTGACCGACTTCAGGTACTTGAGTAGTAATGAGTACTATGCGCTCGAACACTTTCATAGCGACTGAGGTCAGTGCCACTGGACGGTAGTCATTCAACCCGGTGATGTTGGAGAAATTGTTCTGCAATTATTTTGTAAAACAATTCAATACTAATTTCTTTGAAAACAAGTGTTCAAACTTTTCAAAGAGAACATTTCAACAAATAATCAGTTAGATTTTACAAAATAAAAGCAACCCAGATGTAAGAAATTCAAATACATCAATGGATTGAGATAATTACAGTTGTACTCCTGCAGTAAACAACAACAATGAACCAGAAACTTATCTGTCATCTAACACAGGATTTAAATGTCAGGTCCTTTCACGCTTCAGTGAACAGCTTGGACAGTGACGCAGACATTGACTGTGTCTGTCTCAACTTGATACTTCATCTGATACACCAACTGGAGACAACCAGTTAGAAAGGTCAAACAAACCATATATTTGACTCGGATAGCTGAACAAAAAACTTTGTGAAAGCCTTAGATGCTACAAGATTCTTCACCCACATAAAAAGTTCAGCAAATGGAGTCGAATGACAGTGTTTTGAAGATGACATTTGGAAAAGTGAAGCAACAGGAAATGGCCGTTTTCCAAGATTTGTTACCTCTGACAAAAAAAAGCTATTCTAAGTATTCAGCATTTTTCTGAGAAATTAATGACATGCTGAAGTCACTGGAATGATACAACATCACAACCTTCACACATCAAGGTCAGGATTTTGCCAAATTTATACAAAGATACCACACAACAGGGAAATTACATGATTACAGACTGACTGATCATTAAAAATTGAAGTCACGATTCAGCCCGGAAATGTGTATTAAGAATTGTGGAAAATATTTATGTTTAACTGGAGAAAGTCTGAAAGGCAAGAGATTTTGCTTGATGCCTGTGAGAATGGATGGATGTCAAATACAGGAATCCCCATCAGATAAGGGAAATGTTTAAAATGTAGGTTTAGTACAGACAGAAGCTGTGTATGAAAAAGGATGTTTGAGAGAAGACTTCACCACTAGTGATGTAACAGACACTTGAACTTGAAGAGAGTGTTTCTTTACATAGTGGTTGTTGACATAGCCAAGATCATGAACAAATTATGGTTAGTTCCTACTAACGGACCATCCATAATGAATGTCTTGCTTTTTGTGGAATTACATCTCAGTAAAATTATGATCATTTTGACAAAAATACATACATCTATAATAATCTATATTATAAAACAGTTCATTCTCTGTTTGTTTGTGGTCCCACATCTCCATTAGTTTTGCAAGTATCAAGCTGAAATGTTGTCTGTGATCTACCGGGCCCATTAAGATGGTTCGTAGATTTAGACATTTTCTAAATTCATCTGGGAGGTGGAGAACTTGGGGGTTCAATATTTCAAAAGGCTGTACGTGGAGTTCCAGCTGCGGAATTTAATATTTTTCTATATCATCGTAAAGACAATTATGCCATCTACAAATATGTTGCTGGATGTATGCAGAAATTTTGAATAGTGTTTAAGTTATTGAGGTTTGAAAATCCTCAGCGCTTAACATGCACCAGGTCTATCAGTCGTTGGTCACGTCCGCACGCTTACAAGTAACGCCCTCTTTAGCATTTCATATATAACCTACAGATGGAGCTATGTGTCATTTTGTCATTTAGCGTCAAAATTATCACCTATCAAGTTATTGTATTATAAAAAGTGAGTGTCAAAAGTTATATTGGATAACTATGAATACAACATATCTATATTCTAAAATAGTTTGTTCTCTGTTTGTTTGTTCACCCACATCTCCATTAGTTTTGCATGTATCTGGCTGAAATTTCAACACAGCATCCGTTGTTGCTGGTTACGTCAGTTAGATGGGTGAGCAACTGAGACTGAGATTTGTGGCGAAAGGTTGTCCTAACAACTACGCCAGTGACCAGTTACCATTTATTAATGCGGGTAGGCTGGAAACATTTGGGATGGGTTTGGGGTGTCTGGTACATATGACTGCCGGCAACACCGGTAACTCCGCGAGTTATATAATTCATTACCTGTATTGATTCATTGTTTACATATAAAATATAAGTTTGGCATACGTGCATATCCATTGATCTGTTGACAACTTGAATACTCCTTATCGATTGATCAACCCTTGTGTTTTGGTGTGCTTCTGAGCTTTGTTTCCAAATATTTAGGCACAACAGATGTTACCTTATTATTATCAAAGTAATAAAAAACAACAGGCCTACTAGTACATTACTGTTTTTCATTGGAAATGAGCCAAAATTTAAACAAATCTTTAGGCAATGCTTGTAAAAATAGAGACCCCTCACCCCATGTAATGCTTCATTACATTTGCCTGTGGCAAAAAAAACGTTACGCCATTTAAACAAATCTCATTTGAACAGCACCATACTGTACTAACTACAGGTAATTCAAAGGTCACAGTCAAGATCTGTGACATGTTTACAGTTAACTTTACACAACAAGTATGTGGTAGTATTGTAAACTACTGGTGTTTTGTTTACCTTTGTTGTTATTAAATGGTCTAATGTTTGCAATCCACACAAGTGGCTGAGAGAAAACGGCAGGCTCATTAAAAGAGTGGGCACATTGCCGAGAATGGTCAGATGTGCAGTTCTGGCAAAACTGTATTCATTCATGAACATGGATATTATCTGCAACTTTATATGTTCCTCCTGAGCAATTCCATCCATCTGTTGATGACTTACACATTGCACATGAATGGAGGTGTTTAGCAGCTATTTTAAACAGTTTTAAATGGCTGCATTATGGAGTAGTGTTGGCCAAAGTTGGTTTCAAGAACAAAATAAACACTCAGTGATAGAGTGGTCATTTTCAAGAATTTGTTGTTTCCAAGAGTTGGCCACTTTGAGAGGTTTTACCATATTTACAACTGCAGGAAAACAAAATAATACAAGTCAGTAATAAAGCATGAATCTTGTAATTACAGTACAATTAAATTTTGAAAATAAACTTGACATTTGTGAATCTAAGAAAACATTCAAGATCGAATCATATGTTGAAGTCATTTGTTTACACAAGGCAGTAATAAGCTTATGATCAAGTAATAATCAGGTTAAATCTACCTGCATACCTACAAGTGGTTCTTTAAGTAGGTTAAGTGACATGTTAACACCTGTTGACAGATTTGTCCAATCAATCAAATGTACAGGTCTGAGCCAACATATTATGAATGGTGTCCAGTGCTGCTAATAGACAGTGTTAGACACATCTGATGTCTACCTGAGGTGAGACCATGGCATTGTTCTGTCTGTCTTGTTAACTTGGGCCACTCCCTTTGTTTAAGAATACACAGTATTGTAACAGCCATGTATAGTCCCAATCATGTCATTACATGAATTAGGGACAAGACAACAATTATATTGCTTATTCAGAATATGATAGGCATACCAGTGTAACACCATCGAGTGCAAATCGTACAAAAATTTAAAAAGACCACTACCTACGCATTTATTAAAATGGCCTTCAGCATCTCAGGAATCTATTATTTTTAATCTAATTTGACGTGATATGTCAGATTTTGTTAATGTAATGTTCATTCTTCTTCTTCTTCTTAATACAATTCCATTTTAGGTGTTTGCCTACATTTTTAACAAATACTAAATTTCTTGTGAACCATTTTTTTATTAGGGAAAAACTGACCCTATCTAGCTTTCAGTAGCTTACGGCAGGAAAAAGGCTGGATAACGAGACACGCCTGTGCACTGGATAAACTTATTTTTTGTAATGGATGCTATAATATTTCAGAAGGTTGGAAGGAGCTATGGTCCTCATGGGGTGGAGGATGGGACCAGGCATTGGGGCTACCTTCCAGGCATAACTGTGGTTTTGGGTAACTAAGCAGGCATATCTATGAAAGAAACAGTTCAAGAATGTTATCAACAATTAGAAGGAAAAAAACAATGTTACGCAGGTAATTTAAGTACTCTGATGAAAAATGTTTGCTTAAATAGTTACCCAGGGAACATTACAAGTTTTACATTAGAAGTTTTAAGAATTCTTAATTAATTACAAATGGTGCATCCAAAAAATTCCTTAAATATTTTCTACCTCTTTCCCTTGTGGGATGGGGGTCCATATCCTTCGCTTGCTTTTTCCATTTTGCTTATTAATATCATAGGCTGGTCAAGGGGGAGCTTTGGGGCACAAAATGTTCAACAGCACCCCTTCCCCGTCTTCCGATGTCAAGATCCGACAATGGAGTTGTGCTGAAGCTCCGGCTCAGACCACACAATATGAATTTGGTTCGGCTGCCAGTGGAAGTTTTTGGCAAACCTCAAGGGGTGCAATTAGAGGTTTTTGGGCCCCTCCTAAACAACCCTCTCTGGAACCGCCCCTGAATATTCTCTATCAACTTTTGTCTTCTGCAATGGTCTTCTGTTATTGGTCATTAACACCTTCCCACCCAATTAAGATCTTGTTTCACTGTTTTTCCATCTTTTTTTATCAGTCCAGAAAACGTTTTTAATGTCAGAAAACGTATTTCAATTTAAATGTGCTAGTACGTCGCGGGTTGAAGTTACTTTAATGTGACGCTCACTTCGCGAACTTGACTTTTTAAGTGATGCCTTTTGCCAACGCACATTTAAGTGTGCATGCTCTGACGTACACACCCACGCGTTTTTTAACGCGACGACGTACTGAGATGCACTGACGCTCAGTAGATGATGATGCAACTCGAAAGCAGACAATCGCCACGCTTGGGTCTCGACTATGCGTAGGCGGAGCGTCTACTATACAGCCTTGTACTGTAGACGTAGACTTAGTATATCGTAGTTCGCGCATGTGACACTACCGCTGATAATGGCACAATGCATGATTAATCCAGCTGCCTGAAACCAGCGCGTGTATATGTATACATAGTCACCGTATATCTAGCTACGACTTCAACAGCGTCAACCCTACCGCCTAGAAATGGCTGCATCTGATGCAACGCATCCTAGAAATGCTCACACGAGTCGTGACCTGCACTGGGCCAAGCCAACTGTCTACAGCGACTGTCACCTAATCGAAGCGATGCTACCGCCGGCAAAGGCACACTTACTTACCATCATCTTTCGTGCTGTCATCGAGCTTCGAATCGTGAGTCATGTCGCCGCCGTCGCCTGTGTATTACACGTACTTTTGTTGACGTCGCACGTTGGACGCGCTACGCGAGAACTCTGCCACCACGAGTACTGCCGCGCGTGTCACTGTATGGGCACACACGCGTACTGTAGCTCCCCGATCTGCATTGATCTGGCTAGGCATCACGTGGTCTCACATGACCCGAACTCACCTCGTTCTCCACAAAGCATGTTGTTATACTTAGCACGGGCAACGGCCCACAGTCCACTGGCACTGTCGCCAACTCCTTCTGTTTGCTTTGTTTCTTCTATAGTCGTTCTCTAATATAAATACACCTTTATGCGTGGGTACTGTTTTTGTCTGTCTAATTTATCCCATTTTGCCGTGTCGGTGGCATGTATGTTCGTGGACGTCAACTCGTTGCCTAAATTCGGAATTCAGGAGGTACCAACTGGGAAACATTAATGCTCTTGCGTGCCGTGGTGTCAGTTACAATATCAGCAGACGAGATGCAGCGTTCGCAAAGGTTCTTCCAGACAGGTTAGTAATTTCGATTTATTCAGCTATAATCACGTATATTTAGACGTATGAGTATATATATTAATGTTGCTTGTACTAAATTTATTTGATTGTTTTCCAATATCAACAACAACAACAACTAGTCATTGGCAATGGCGGTATGAGCGGCCTGGCTGGGCCCTGTTTACTATAGACTAATATCAGTTAACAGTACGACGCTATGCCTATGGCATATACTTATGTCAATGATAGTGACTATATTATGTCTATGTCGTATATGGACTTTTATGGTAGTAGGCTAGTAGCCTAAGTAGGCTTGGGAAAATAGTAATAGTGTAAATGCATTATAAATGATCCGTAACGATTATAATTATTGAACCAAGATGTACATAATTTACTAACAACAGTAATGTAATAGTAATTTAACAAATTTATTACTTTTATATTACAAAATACTATTATGTTATGGGACATTTAAAATTTTTATTTTAATTCAATTGTACGTAGTCTTGGTATTTAATTATTTACAAAGAAAAGAATATTCCAGTAGTTTCACCAGGTTTTTTTATTGTCCCTTCTGTGAGTTTTTGTTATGTCCAGAAAACCAGCGTCCCTCAATACCATGGACATTAATGGCCATAACATGTATACATTATATGGATAGCTCTTGACCGTTGGCATTGGTTGCATTTGGCAGGTGGTCATTCATTGCATTGCAACTTTTGCAAGTACATTAAAATGATTATTGTTAGAAACAATCAGTGCTGTCTATTAATACATGTACTATATTTTCAGAACTTGAGGTGTGTCGACACCACATGCAGATGTATGCTTCAAAGCTTTTCACCTTCAGGTAAACGAATGTTATCAAATGTGGTTACTCTGTCACCAAACCTGTTATCAAAATTATAAATACAAGCAATAAACAAGTATGTCATAGGCGGATCCAGGCGGGCCTGGGGACAGGTGCCCCCCTAGACCATAAGAATTTGGCGTGTCTGCAAATCTTTTGTAATGGGCCCACGCGACTGTCCTCCCAGACCGTTTGAAATGTGCCCCAGTTTAGGTGATAATAATAAGCTGAAGTTATGGCGTCTTCCAATATCACCATTCCAGTGGAGCGGGTGATGTTATGGCAGCGACAAAATTTAGACTACACCATTTGGTTTGGCCGCCAGAGGAGGTTTTTATGCCTCCCATACTCGATTTCTGGATCCACCCCTGTATGTGATAGTTTTGTTTGTCTGCATGAGGATTTTGCAGTAACGTCGTGTCCTCGTTAAATTGCATATTGCTGTTAGAAATGCATGTGAACTGAAGTAAAGACAATGTAAAGTAAAAACATTTTATTGAAACTATTTGATGAGATTGACTATATTGAAAATAATGAAAAGTACAATACAACTACAGGTACAATCATTGCACTTGATGTGTATAATGTAATACTTTTTAATATCACATGCACATAAAATGCAAAACAACAATAGAAAAACACAAATTAGGAAGAGGTTGAAAAAATGTCAGGTATATATAAAAAACATACTTTTATCAAGATTCTTTGTTACAAAAAAACAACACTAGTACACGTGATGTCAAATGCTAGTTGTAGTTTATACATGCCTTGTATGTTTACAACTCACAAAATTAGTGACTAAACAATTATGTGTATTAACAACAATTTTTAATATCGCATGCCCATAAAATGTAAACCAATGAGAACAAATTACTTAGGAAGATGTTTAGTTGAACAAATGAACTATTATGAATCATAATTGTTTTTTTAACAAAGAATCATAATTTATGGTTCTTTGTTAAAAAAACATCAATGATTAGAAAATTTTGTAGTTTATGCAATGCTTGGTATGTATGTTTACAACTCGCAAATAATAGTGACTAGACTAGTCAGGGTCATCGCCATGTGACTGAGAATTACATGTACAATCACTACATGCTACATTGCTCAGGTTTACTCAGTTGTATGAAGAGTACCGGCTACAGACCGCAATATTTTTGTACGAATAGTCTTCGCATATTAATTTCAGTGTGGCTGAATGCTTCCCACATAAGTCGAGATGGTGTTCGAATTAACAGGTCTGCCAGGGATTCAAGTTTAAAGCGCTTTGAGCAATCCCGAGGACTGGATACTACACCATATCAGTACAGGTGTATAATCATCATGCGAAGTGAAAATGTAATGTAAATTATTTGTGAAAATATAAACCAGTGATAAAAAAGAATAATTTAGAAATATGAAACGTGGCATGAAAAGTATAATAACAGTCCTCATGATACGTAGAGAACTTAAACAAATAAAATGCTACTGTCAGTGTATCAACAGATTGTTGTTGCAAAATGTGAAAAGGCTTTTAATACCATTACTTCATCACAAACTTGTGTTGTTGTACATAACAAGTACATGGTGTACATTGCAAGAACTCAGCTGGCTGCCACTGACTATCAGCAACACAAAGACAATGAAACCCTACCACTGTAACAATGCTGAATAATTGATGTATTTTGTCATAGACACTGCAAAAGTTAAAGTTGAATTGAATACAAATACCGTGTATTATTGACTTTTGATAAATGTGTCATCACATATAAAATATAATACATGTCAGAGCCATGCTAATTGTCACTTTGTCTCCGGTATAGGTAGATGCGGATGTACAGCAAAATGTCAGGAGGCTGGTATGCAGTACCATCGAAGACAGCGAACACATACAGTGATGTCATCGATATCAAAACCAATGTAGTTCACCGAAGAATGCTCGACACTGAACCTGTCTCACGAGCTAGTCAGGCGTCACCATATTTGTATGTCGAGCAATCTGCATTCTACATTGGTTTTTAGTCAGTTAAGCTAACTAAAAACCAATGTAGAATGCAGGTTGCTCGACACAATTGGGATCAGTCGGTGGACATTCACATGACAAACCATTAATATGCAGCATGCTGCATGGCTGTAGAATCTTGTCCGAGATCCTGGACAAATACAGCTGCCCGGTATGCCATATTTACTTGGAGACTCTAGTCCAATCTCCTGTAAAGAAAAGCATATATTCAGTAAACAAAAACAGGTATTATTGTAGTGTTGGTAGTAAATAATTATGGAATGTTCATTCTCATAATCAGTAAATGTAAAATAATGTTTCGTGTGACCTGCAGCATTTTACAAGAAAAACGGCAGCAAGAAATGTGCTACTACAGCTGCATCTATACATGTTGATATCTTAGGAACAGTCAGTGTTTACCGGGGTTGTTCCGGAGGAGGGAGAGGGTGGGTTGATACAGCATGCAGACATTAGTAGAATGTGCTCTTTTTCAAAATGGTGAAAAATGTTAACTATTTTTTCTTTATAAGGTGTTCATTGTCATTACATGAATTAAAAAAATTTCAATTTCATTACAGTGATGCCTGATCTTAGTCAATATTATAGACTGATTTGAATTCTGCTAATCAGTAAAGCATCAGTTAAGAGGATTTATATTTTTTGTTTTGTTTTCAGTATACAAATTCATGTCAGTGTCTGCCATGTGTAACTACTACACATATTCATTTTAAGGTTCTGCCTGAAGTTGAATGGTCAAGGTGAATGTTCGAAATTACAAAATGAGGTGTTATTGTGATGCTAACAGTACTCGCCAAGTATTCAAAGGTTCATAACATGTATGTTTACCTTCTTCAAAAATGAAAAATTTATTTTATAAACTTATTTCTGAGTCATCGCCGTATGCTAAATACTTTTAAAGGTGTATTAATATGTCTGTGGGTATAATATAAGTGCAGAAGTCAACTTAGTTTTCCACGTCCAAGATGAAATTATTAAAATGTGTATGAAAACAAATATATATATGTAAATGTGCACATTAACAATTTGATAACTTATATGTGGTTGATTGTTATAAATTTGAAATTACCTGGATTGATCAAATGTGGGCCTCCCACAGACTATGTATCCTCCCTGTGTCTGCTTGACCCAGGTGACCGCCTTAGCTCCTCTTCTGCCTCCTCTCATTCCCATTCTTGGGTTGCAGTGTGGCCTCTAGCGACATCATAATTCAAGTTACATATTATGCATTCATATATTGCTGTGGTGAGAATGTATACACATATTGGCAAATACACAAGAATAGCTGGCATATGTCAGTTGAAAGGTATCACAGGATACCAATTACATAAACTATAGCCAGGCACCAAGGACCACAATGGAAACAAGTGCGAGCATTATCTTGTTTAATCCTTATATATGGTGTACTTTAACTGTACTTATATTTGATGTATTTACACGTTTACATTTTTATATTTAATAAAATCATCATCACCACCATGGTTGTCAATATAACAAATCTCAATTATTTTGCATAAACTACAATGCAAATCAACAACATTCTGCAGTAATAGTATCAAAATATGCGTCACAAAACACTGTTTTAATAATTATGATCACCAATATAATACTCCCGTGTTTGACGTTCTGTTGCACGAAATTACGGATGCTCCCTGACTAAGTTACTTGCACGATCAACAGGGGCCTATTGCCAAACCAATGCTATTTGTCATTTCGCAGCCTCACGTCATCTATTCTCTACATGTATTGTCGCAATAAAATAGTTTATTACCAAGATCCTACGTAACCAAATACAAATTACAATGCACATCAAATATTATGCTCGTTGACACAGCCTCTGACTGAATCTCTGGCTGATAATATTATATGGTCATGGACCTGGTGACTGGCTTAAACTTAGAGTTAGACTGCCTCGAGTCGAGTGTTGACGTTCGCAAGTTGCAATTCTCGTTGGATTAATACGCGGCTACGCGTTCTTGTTGCTAAATGCGATAGTGTAGTATACGTACCTTCGTACAACCACTTTGGAATCTTGATACACCAAAGCACGTGTATGTTGTTATTGTTTTCGAATGTGTGGGATGCCGATCTCGCGTAAAGCACGTGACCGAAATGGCTCAGGAGGTCGACAGCGCAATTGGCTTTCGCCAGCTATACCCGGTGTAACGACAAATCTTGTTTGTTGACGATTAAAAAACAAGTACGCATTTTTTATTAAACCGACTGTGCACACTAGTTAAACTATTCACACATTACACATCTGGACCTAAAAGAACCGGATTGGCGATGGGCAAACGAATTGGTTGAGGACCTTTAAGGGTGGCGGAGAGGGCTATTTGTACTGGTTCACTGCTCTAGTCATGGTCAGGCCCGTAGGCCGGGGTGGTTGGGTGTGGGGGGGGGGGATCGATGGGTGCGTTTGCAAGGGTGTGTCTGGGCTCTGGGGGGCACAAAACCTTCACCGGCGGCCGAACTAAATTAAAGGTGTAGCAAATTGTTCGTTACCGCGTCGCCGTAACTTCAGCTTATCCGCTGTCTCGGCTCAACTGGTGACATCGGAAGAAGGGGCTGTTAAAATAATGTCATCGTGCTGCGCTGCCGTAACGTCAATCACGGGGACACATTCAAAAGTGTCTAGGGGGCATGGTCACAGGGGCCCATACAAAAGGGACTGCGGACAATTAAGCCGAACTCAAAAGGTCAAGTGGCACATGCACCTCCCCCCAGTTGCCCCCTCCCCACAGAAGCGTAGCCTATGGTTTGCACCCTCGCCCCGTTGAGGCTAGAGCTCCGCATGAAGCAAGACCGAGTTTCACTTGAACTGTACTTGGGTGTACATGCAATTTTGATGTCCTGGCGAACTTCATGGGGGTGACATTTAATGGACGTTTTGATGAGCCTGAGGAGGGAAGGGTGCAATTTGATTTTTTTAAGCTTGAGCGAGATGCATTAAAGGTTTTGGTGAACCTGACGGGGATGCAATTTGATTATTTTTGTAAGCCTGGATGTGGTGTAGTTATATGTTTTTGGTGAGCCTGGGGGTGGGTACAATTTGATTATTTTGAGAGCGTGAATAAGGGGTGCAATTTGATGTTTCTCTGAGCCTCGGGGGGGGTTACAATTTTATGTTTTAGTGAGCCTCGAGGGGTTGAAACTGTATGTTTTGATGCCTCAATGGGATGCAATACCCCTGTCTCTGAATGTCAGGCCTTATAATTGGTAACCATCCCGCCAGTACACAAAACCATCCACTTGCAACATATCTTCTTCACATCCATTTATCCAACATGTCTTGTAGTTCTTGTTTGACAACCAGGTGCTGCTGTGTCCAACCATGTGCACGTTCATCCACTCTACGTTGCTCCTCTTCACTTACCTGTATGAGTACCTGGATATCTATAGAGAGTGGTGGATATTTGTGTACGACTCTACTCTTCGCGCATTAATTGCAGCATGGCTGAACATTTCCCACATAAGCTGATGTGGTGTTCTATTGGACAGGTCTACCAGTGGGTAAAGTGTGAAGCACATTGAGCAATCCTAAGAACAGGATACTGCGCTATGTATGAACTTACCTTTATCAAAACAAAACGAAATTTGCGACTGGGGCACTTAATTTATTTAGACTGGCAGGTGGGTACAGCGAACGTTGCATTTCGCAATTTCTCCCTCTTGAAAAAACACGCGAGAAATTATTAAATTATACATACCTCTATAAGCCCACAACAAAAATAGAAGAAATATAAACGGTAGAATTAAAAGTCTATATTAGGACTTCTGAAAACACGAAATGGAAGATACCAGTGGAGACGGGACAGGTTCCCACGGTGAAAACAAGTGACGAACACATACTTACAAATGATGTGGTCGAAGGATAGAAGACCAAACATGGGTTGGAAATTTAATATATTGTGTACAAATAAACTATATTAAACAAGAGCACACGTGGATAGAAGATATGTAATAATATGGCCCTACCGATGTAGAAATGGGTCGAGGACCAATAAGCCGTATTATGGCAACCAACTCGACCAACTCAAAATTCAAACACGCGCACGCACGCACACACGCACGCACACACACACAGACACCCTAACACGGGAATTAATATATGCAAAATAATTATAATTTAGCCTTAAAATAGTAATAAGAGTTAAATCATCCCAGGCTCACTCAGTGTCAGACTGGCTGATTGGACTGGCAGAGAGGAAGGAAAGTCGAGGAAAAGTCAATCAAGACTATCCTGGCTTGGGCTTTTCCAAGTGAGTAGGTGAGTAGGCCTACACACACTATGACACAGAGTGAGGACTGCGTCCTCCTTACCTCGACTGCGTTTATACGCAAATTAGAGAGATCCAGTTGATCCCGAATCTGCTACAGGAGAGGATGAAGGACGCGGGTCGCTCAAAGGCCTCCATGACGACTGGGCGGTAGTCGTTGAAATGTCACATGAAATACAGTTCATTGAATTGCAATTGAGTCAACAGGACAACCTGTTGCAAGTGCTTGACGCGCATATAAGGATTGACCAGGTTCTAAGTGCGATGGAATCTGCACACGATAACTGGCTCCGACAAGTTGATAAATTTAACAGACAAGTCGCTTCTCTAGAGTTAGGATTTTTGACCGAAGAATTAATAAGCAGACAAGAAATAAGGAGAATTCTAACAGCCGGCAGACGTGCTGGTTATGAATCATCGAGTGCACATTGGTACTATGAGAACTTTCGCGTGTCCCCAATCACCAGATCGGAACACCAGTTGATATTTCGTATCAAACTCCCATTAAAATAAAGGGTTAACGGACGCTATAGTGTATAAGCGATATTATCTCACAAGTTCGCCAATCCCGGGGAAAACACACAACTTCACTGTCCAGCTAAAAGTAGCCTCTGATACAGTAATCAATCCATTAACAGGCGGAATGTTCGAACCGACCGCTTGCCAGGGGAAAAAGCCAATGGTGTGTAGAGCTGGAGCAGTATATGACAGGACTCGTTTTAAGTGCCCTAGGGGAATTCTTACCGGTGAGGCTGCCCTACGAAAAATGTTAAGTAACGATAAGACCACAGGCTGACACAGACACGACGGTTACGGAAATGATTGTGACACATGGCGAGACAGTGGCGGATATCTGTGTACGAATAGTCTTCGCGCATTAATTGCAGCGTGGCTGGATGCTTCCCAAAGAAGTCGAGATGGTGTTCGATTGAACAGGTTTGCCAGGGAGTAAAGTATAAAAGCGCTTTGAGCAGTCCCGAGGACAGGATACTGTGCTATATAAGAACTTATCTTTATGTCTCACTCCTTTGCACTAATGAACCAGAACGAAGACTACCATTGACAAGTGGTGCATACGCGTTAAGATTACAACGAGGCTGCCATTTAAAGGCCTCCGGCTGGACATTAGCAAGTATTGCCCGACTCAGCTCCGAAGTTTTGGTCTACTTCTCAGTCATTTCAATTCCCCCAATGTCGCTTCTTCAAATACTTCCCCACGACAAAATTAAAAGCCATTTTGATAATCCTGTCTTGGAGTCCATGGGATAAATTAAGAATATCGCACTGGACAAGCTAGCGATTAGTTCCACTGATGATACGCAAATTTGGGGTAGTTACCCCGGGCACATTTCTTGGACTGCATTAATCGGTTTAATTGGTGTAAATGCAGACCTCCTCGCGTGAGTGACCACCATCACCCCGTAATATGACGACATAAAACACGCATGCGAAGAGCCATAATTCTACAAATTCCATACTATACGTTTCGATCCCTTACGACGTTACTGTTTAAAGACAATTCCCGGATTTGGCTTGAGGCCAAGCCAATTTGCTTAAAAGGGAACTATTTTTTGAATTACTCTCCGCGGGGAAACTAGGAACATGTTTCCCACAGTTTAGACTTCTCAAAATGTCGGCAAATATAAACCACGGCGGATTAGTTCTTCAAAAATCACGGACACTTTAAATATAAAATAGAGTTGGACTGCCGGCGCACATGAATGTGTAAACATTGTACGGACATCATCTCTGAAGTTTCTACTGATGAATAAAACATATATATATTCGTGATGAACCTGGAACGCTTGTTTGTTCAATTTCATTGACAAACAAATACACCCTTAGCCGTGAGGGGACAATGCAACACCACAGCATGATGATGCACACGGCTTGGCGAACGACATACCCGAGGTAAGGCTCCGGTCTTTATCCAAACAAATATAATGTAATGGATATATAATTTATTAATTGTAAATATATTGTACGGTAATATATTGTAATTATATATGTGAAAACAGATTGAGATCTGTCTGGATAAATACAATTTAGAAACATCGTTATATATAATGACCGTATTTTCATTTTTGTGGCGAATAAATAATTACTACAAAAATAATAAAAATATTTACAAACAGTGCATTCTAGTATAAAATGATTTTGTTTATATTACTTTGTGAAAACATAAACAAAAAAGTGTATAGAAAATCAAAGGTTTGCATGCTGTCAGGATTGAACCGCCGTCGCCCGATTGTAAAATAAACGACATGTAACCAACGCGCCTACCCAATGAGCTGGCGGGACCAACGGAAACTGTCTGACTGATTTAAGTTGTTATGATAAATTGTACAACTCCGTCATATATCGATATTCTAGCGATATTATGAGATTATACACGTTACTTTATATAGCTGGATACAATATATGTTTGCTATGTATGTTTATTGGTGTAGATTATCTCCCGTTGGTTGCATTCGATATAATTATTCTGAAAACGAGCCCAATCTCGGCGAAACCTAGTCGACTTGTACTACAAGTCGACAAGTTGTAGGCCCATTCGCATTCGTTGTTTTGAATAAAATTCAAATTCAAGTGGAACCGTAAGATAAATGCTTGTTCCTCTATGATGACTAGTGTTTGTATTACATCGGATTATTGCATAACAACTCATTCTGACGCTCGTTTCGACCCCAACATTATCCATGTAAACATGCTCTGAATGCATAGAAAGGGTCGGCCTGCTGCGAGTGTGAGTCATGTGTGACGTTAAGATACCACGTGATCGCCTAGCTAATGAATCACTACACAGACGGGTTTAAAATCGAATTAATGCTACAAATGTATTTTTCTGTATTTTTTTAATGTTCTCGAATGTTACATGCAATATTAAATTTTCTGTACACATAGAAAACGGATTTTAGCTAATGCCTTGTTTTTATTTCCTTTAAGCCATTTGTGTACCGCCTAACTGAAGGAAGGAAGATGGAGGGGACAACAACCTTACAATAGGACAGATGATTTCCAGACTAGGGGGATGCGATTCTGCTTTAGAGACCAGTTGAAAAGGGTGCTGAACACGGCATCCAGCTGAGCATGACACTCCTTGAGAATCTGACAACTAACGTTGTTAGGCCCGGCTGCCTCGTGGGGGTTAACGTGCTTGAAGACCTTACATATGTCATCGGGAGTGGTTTCTGGAATGTCGTCCTCAATGAGCTGAGACTCAATGTCGCCCACCGCCTCGTGACACTCACGGGAGGAATCATATGCCGGTCAAAGCGCCCAAAGAAGGAATTGAAGTCCTCAGGGAACTTGTGACTCTCTTCCGCTGACTCTGAGGATTGCACTCAACACCATATATAGTTTTCAGTCTCTGCCATGACCTGCGCATTATAGTCTTATTGGAACAGGCTTTCAATTATGTCCTTGAATTCCAGTTTAGCGTCCGTGATCTTTTTTTTTAGAGTAGCTTGGCCTACATTGGATTCTCAGTGCGGGTGTTAAACATGAAAGCTCTCTTCTTTTCAACGCTTATGTTTTTCAGGTGTGTATTTACCCACAGTTTTGTATTTGAGAAGATTTTCACATTCTTTGTGAGGACAATCACAATAATAATTTCACAAAACTTGATATAGTCCATGACGACATCAACTGCTTCGATCCGCAAGCGAAGAACTGCAGAAAACAAGTATAAATCTTTAGCTGTCTCTTGAAAGCATCTGTCGATGGAGCCTGGCGAATAAGAAGGAGTGCATTGTTCCACACCGTGGGGGGCAGCCACAGAGAAGGCATAAAACGAGAATGTCTAGGAAAAACCGAAGAGGTAAGACAGATAGTGAGTGACTACTGTGTCGCCATCTAGCGATTGTTATCTGATGAAGTTTGCTGATACTAGCGATAGTTTCTAGTTTCTAGTTGTTTCCTGCGCTCGGCAACGTTCTATTAATTAACTGATTAGTCTGTACATATTGTTGTATGAAGTCTCATTCAACTAATCAGCCTTTTTCAGAACGTTACAACAAAAAAGTAACGTAACTGTGAAATATATAAAAAGAACACTGATTTGAACCATCCAGTCTGATGAATCTCTTCACATAGATTTGATGTAATATATATATATATATATATATATATATATTTGATGTAATATATATATATATATATATACATATATATATATATATATATATACATCAAATCTATGTGAAGAGATTCATCAGATATATATATATATATATATATATATATATATATATATATATATATATATATATATATAATATATATACATGTTCGCATTTCAAACTACCGAAGTATGTAGGATTCGCTTATGCCATTTCAACGATCTGCCCTGCCATTAGGGGTAAGACCACATTTAAATTTTACATTGGCGGCCATTATAACGTTTCCTTCATTTCCTGCTAAATTTGACGAACAATTTTCTTGAAAATTTCACAGCATATTTAACCTCCATTGACACAAGTGCTGTGGAAAACTCGTAAAATTCTCATACCTCAGTTTTCAGAAAAATCCACCCAAACCTGACACCCCTCAATTTCGTCCCAATCTGGTGACGGATTTTGAAATATTGGTGCGTTCTGCAAAATAGCCACTGTGCGAATACGCGAGCGACTAGCGTGTGTTTATTGCTACCTCGTGAAAGATCTAATGTAGTAGTACATTCAGTATTCACTGGACTGACATGTGCCATGCCAAAGTGCTCTAAAAAATTCACACATGACACCAAAATGGTATTTTCAAGGGCACTCTTTCGGTGGGTAATGGCGGACGAATCCTTAATGTGGTCTTACCCCATTATACTCGCCATTCGACGCGGCTGAGGACACGCAACATCTCGACATCCCCGCAGTTGCTAAGCTGTAACCCAACTCAAAACAAGTCGCCGTTTAGCGCAGTCGGTAATGTCACCCGTGGTCTCCCGCGAAAGCCAAGCCGCCCTTATCTGGTCTGACGTACTCGTTAATGGCAAGTTGAGCAGGGACGTTCGGTGGTAAACGTAACACGTGGGTAAAAAAAGAGTCGCCACCGGGCTTTCGTGACCAACCGACTGATCGGCTCGCACTGGCATCGACGATACGAGGTTTCTGATGTCATCTTCTGTGGATAGTGAACGCCAACAATGTAGCGCAAGTGGCAGTACATACTCAACGACCCATGCATAGAGGCGGACCCGTAATGCTAAAATAATCTGATTCCGTCTGAACCAGACTGTCTGCTTATGAAATGTTACATTTGCGAGCTGTTTACGGTAGTAGTAGTAGTAATAGTAGTAGTAGTAGTAGTAGTAGTAGTAGGTTTTATTTGGAATTGTATAAATCATACGTACAAATATAAACAATCCGTAAAACAATTCCAGGTTGACAGCGGAGCCAATTAAGGCTGTAACCAGTTTGTTTTAATTATTCCAATATAAGATGATAATGATTACGTAAACTAGTCGCCGTCATCCCAAAAATAACTATTATTAACAATGATTTCACGTGTAGTGTGTTGGTTACGTTGCTATAATTAATAGAACATATGTGTAAATTTAATAACATTAATATTAGATAATAAATGTTCACATAAGTAGTCTTGCAAAAAAAACACATGTGGTTATGCCATACTCCAGCAATGGTATAACACCTAAGTAGAATAACATTATATGAAACACATATGTCAGACGTTTCGGGGTGGAATGAAATTAAACTAGAACACCATACCCCCTTACAACATTTGCCTTTAATGATAATATAAAACTATTTAAATTGGGTTTATTTTGTATAACAGTTGGAATTGTATTCCAGATCACCGGACCTTTACATAGCAAACTGTTCGAAGATCTTTTGAGTAGAACTGATAATAGGACATATATTACAGGTTTGTCTTGTTTTGTAAAAATGAATGTCATAGGTAAATGTAAAAATATCCAATAATGAATGTGGTAGACTACCGTGGACATAATTATACATGAATTTTCCAACTTCAATTTCATAAATATCATGCAATTTTATTAGATTTAAACATGTAAAGAGGGGATGTGAATGTACCCAATAGTTTGTTTTAAGAATGGAACTAACTATTTTTTTGCGTAATGAATACTTTTTCGATATGTGTTTTGTATGTGGGTCCCCACAAAATGATTCCGTATGTCAAGTAGGGGTAAACTAAAGTGTAATAAATTGTTTTAAGTGCAGGTACTGGAAGGTAGCGGTTAACTTTATTAAGTATGTATAAAGCACCAGTTAGCTTGTTTTTGCATGCATTTATATGTCAAGTCTGTCATCTATATGAAGGCCTAGAAATGTTATACATTTTGTTCGCTGAATTATGTTATTAGCTTTCGCTAATAATAATTCTTCGTTCTGAGCAGGACGAGATCTAGAAAAATAACATGCATTTTGTCTTAGAAATGTTTAAAGATAGTTTATTGGCACGAAACCAGTCAGCTACTATTTCAAGTTCGTTATTCTTATCTTTATATATTTCATTAATTTGTTTCCCAGTTTTATATATAGTAGTGTCATCAGCAAACAATATTGTTTTGCACATATTTACACAGAATGGAAGGTCATTAATATATAATATAAACAAAAGCGGACCGAGGATAGACCCCTGTGAGACACCGTGTGTGACATCCTGCTGAAGTGAGTCACTAGAACTGTACTTAACATACTGTTTCCTGTTTGAAAGGTAACTCTTAAACCATTTGAGTGGAGTACCCCTTATACCGTAATATTCAAGTTTGTGTAATAGGATTTGGTGATTGATAGTATCGAATGCTTTACTTAGATCCAGAAAAACGGCAAGGACCGAGTCCTTTTTTTCTAGTGCATTAATAACGTCACTAGTAAAAACGGTAATAGCATTGGTTGTTGAATGTTTCTCACGAAAACCATATTGGTTATTGTTCAATATATTGTTTTTCCGTAGAAAAT
This sequence comes from Paraescarpia echinospica, assembly GCA_020002185.1. Classification (NCBI taxonomy): domain Eukaryota; kingdom Metazoa; phylum Annelida; class Polychaeta; order Sabellida; family Siboglinidae; genus Paraescarpia; species Paraescarpia echinospica. The sequence goes on along the minus strand of CM034534.1, from coordinate 31,290,792 downwards.
CATAAGTTCTTCTATGTACAACTTTTCCCAGTATTTTAGAAATTGAAGGTAACAAAGATATTGGTATATAATTAGAAAAGTCATCAGTAGCTTTAGACTTATAAACAGGTATAATTTTTGCTATTTTTATTTCGTCAGGCACTATTCCCTCTCGTATTGATTTATTTATTAAAATAGTTATTGGTGTAACGATAATAAATATAGATAGAAAGAACTATTCAGTTTGGGTGGGTTGGTCAATACGGTACTCCAGCCCTGGCGTGGCCATCGGGGAAACGTTAAGGGGTCAGCACACTGTTGGACTTCCTGCTTGATTACAGACGAAAAAAAATGCAGTATATTTTTGAGAAATGATTTTTTACAATGTTCACTTGCTCTGACATAAGTGCATTTGAGTAGTCAGATTTCTAGATGTGATTGTAGAAGCTGTTGACAGTAAAATGGTGTCTTTTTAGCTGATTTTACTAAGCGGAAGGGTATCTGGCAGCAATTTGGCTAGTTGACACTTTAGCCGGATTACTGCCTGCATGCATTTGTAAATATTGACGGGTGTCATACATACAGGCATTTTGCAAGAGCTAGAGATATTAGATTTTGACTAAAATCGACCAGCATGTCAATGAGATGATAATAACAGCAGGTGAGAAGTTTAAGAAACTTTATAGGTCACGTTTTCTTATAATCGCACACAACATTAACATGGTCGCCAATGGGAAAACTGACAGTGTGCTGAGCCCTTAAATGCTCGACTATTCATGCACATGACGTCACCCATTTACGTGCATTTTCGTTATTTACATGCCGCGCATGAATATAGTCAGATACGGCGCCGTTAGCGGGTTAACGAACGGAAAATGGAGGGAAACGGTTTGTGAAATATGCCAGTTTGTGAAATATGTTAGTTTATGTTTTAGACTAGTAAATCATGATAATGCTACCTTCGATAGCTCGTTGCATTCTTATTCGAAAAGTGAGTATGCTAAGTAGAATGGGCCAACCGTAACTGACTAGAACACAATTATGACCATGATGATTATATGGGACGTTCGGCAATCGGTATACTGACTACTGTCATTATTAGGCCTTACGTTTAATTGGTAATGGCCAGGGTGCCATATACATATTAGCCTTAGGCCTTCGTAAGAATTATTTATGGTTCACAATTTAATGTTTGGGTGGTAACTGAAAGGGTCTACACAAAGCGTGCTTAGGCATAGCGTTAGAATTATATGTAGTTTTGTTGTAGGCCTACAGTAATAAATGCCTTGCCCCTGTAGTTATACGAAATAAATTCGGGTACTTTTGGTAAGTTTTGCAGTTAACTTAGTAACTCTTAGCCTAGGCCCGCACCTCGAAAAAGTCAAGAAAACGGTCACCTACAGTCACCAAACTTCACACCATAATATATCTACAACACCTATTCTACACATGCACAATTATCACGTGATCAAAACAAAATAATGTACTGTTTTTTATTCATCAAAATGTACAAGAAATTCACTCGTTTTTACATGTATTTATTAATTCCATCGGAAATTCCGGTAGGTGGCGCCACTTTATTTTATGGATGCCTTCAGACGTGGGGATAGACCACAATTCATCATTTTATTGACTTTGACAATAATTATTATTATCATAGTCAATAAAATACACAATATTTCATTAAAATAATTAATTAAATAACGGTACGTTAAACTTAATGTTGACAGCAGCTGAGGGTATTTAGTACGGTTATTAGTTTGAGTAATTATTGCTGCATTTTAATATTGTCTACCAGAGGTAATTTATCATAATATGATGCAGTCAGTATATATTATTTTGTGTTTACTAACAATTTGTTGCAAAATTTAATGATGTATATTGTTTTATATGCTGTACTGTGCTATCCATGATGTAAACATTAAAGATAATAATAGTAAAACTTAAAGTGATTCTTTGATAATTTTAATCTCTGTAATGTACACAGTTATTAAATAATCCTGTTAATATGATTATCTCATGTAATTGTATGCCTTTATTTCATTAGAATTATGTTTTAATAATCACTAATGACTTTAACAATATATCGGAAAAATAATTGCTCATACGCGCAGTTTCCACTTTCAGCATAAAGCATTCTCATGAATATTCGGTACTGTCCGTCAGACTTCGATTAGCTATGTCGAGTTAATAGATGCAAGAAAAACATCATCAACATGTGTGTATTTGGATTAGCCACCGCCATGCGAATGAGTCGTGACCGATAAAATTATCAAAAGGAAACAGCTGCTGTTTATGTCACAGATTTAGCAAAGAAAAGAAGGAAAATATATGAAATAAATGGAGAATGAATATAACGACAGCTCATGACAGACGGATTGATTTAAAAAAACACTGATGACATATTGAAAGATTGGCATTGTTTTTGTTGGAATATAAAAACATACCAAATCTCACCTATGGCACTATCATGTTCCTTTTTCTCCTGGCACATCTGGCTATAAATTTTTAAGTTTAGTTTTACTGAAACGTTTAGATAACAGAAACTTATTGAAGCCGAGAAACATTCAATAATGAAAGCATTTTGTTTGCACCTTAAATCCAGCTACTATTTCCATAAGCAGTATAAATACAACATTATACATCACATGAAATAATGTACAATATTAAAATAGCATAGGTGGTTATGTACATAAGGTTTTATTTTATTTTATTTTATTTTATTAGATCTACAAAGAGCATAATAACATTATTGTTAACAAAATATTAAAATATATTGCATCAGTGTAACATCATGTTTTATTTGGTACTGGGAGTGCCATCATTATTTCTGCTCGTCATTTAGAGTAAAAGGTATTGAATTTGTTTCTGTCGAACTCCCGTTTCGATGACAAATAAAATGGCCATTGTATGATGGAAATAAAGTTATAAAATTACAAAACTTTAAAAATAACGCATATTTTAAAACAGTTTTTAGTCCTCATTGGTGTATTTAACTCAAGAAGATCCCTAACATATTTGGAATGTTGTGGAACATTTATAGTATGAATTTTCAAAATTATTGTAAAATCAACTTTGTTGGCACCTTTTTATACACTACTCCCAGTATAGTTCATTTTAACACAAACTTGTTTCAGCAAATGTTGAAGAATATGCTGTAGAACACAACCCAAGCATGATGAGCATAAGAAAGCATACATTTTATTTTGTACACTGTACTCCTGTTTTGCAAAATAATGATGGAATGTTGTGCATTTGGATGCACAAGTCGATCGATTGCACAAATCCATTTGAAACATGTAGCGATGTACATATTCCCATCAGAAGCCACACGGAACTAATGTGACTAAAGTGATGTACAACTTCCCAGTAGATATCGCACAGAACAGAATGGGGCAGAACATAATCAGGCACCATCTTATGTCAGGTGACCCATTATCCAATTAATGGCACTGTTGAGTAGAGCTCTTAAAGTTCCTCTTTCCACCAGCTTGGTTTGTTTGCTAGCTACACAGCATAACATTCTTCATATAAGTAATACTATTATAGTATTAATGACAACATTTATTTAAAATGTTCATTACATTATTTACAAGCACTCATTTTTAGTTTTACATGTACATCTGTATTGTATGAACCAATAATGTAAAGATTTTCAGAAATTAAGTAGCATGTAATGTATAACATTTATCTAACAAAATTAGCTCATTTGAAATAGATTACTGTTATTTTCTATGTTGTAATTCATGCAATGTTACCACGTATCAGAGCAGTGGAGTTCATTGTGGTCCAGTGATGTGTGGCAGGTTCAATTCCTGCTGGTGTTTGAATGTTGCATCCAAAACAGTACTGGTTGTGCACATCTACCGATTCCATTAATTGCCTTCAGCATGTGTAATTAATTTTTTATGTGGTCCCTACCTACCTTTTTTAGTCCTTTGGGCCGAAGGTCCAACGGACTATTGCCATCACTGTGAGTCCGAAGTCCCCCATTAGTTGCCATATCTCAGAAAACGTTAAGCAACTTTTTCTCTAATTCTGCATAGACATATCTTAGGGCACTGCCACTGTGCACGAGAAATGTGTATTTGATTAAATCGATCTAAGGGCTCCCTAGGGCCTCCAAGGGCCCCAAAACTGGTAAATTTTTACATTTTGCCTATTTTTTCAAAAAACTGTTCAGTAACTTTTTCTCTGTTTTTGCAAAACTATGACCTAGGATTAAAATAAAATAACTTAGGTATAAAACAATATATATAAAGTAAAATAACATAGGCATACTTGAAAAGGTTAATATTTAGCCAAAAATTATAAGGAATATTATTCAGATTTAACAAGATTGCCACCCAGAGAATTAACTCTAGGTGGCAGGTGGACAAGGAAGCCCTTTGGCTTATCGAGAGTCCGACCCTTTTATCTATGTGTATCCCGCCCGTCTGAGGTATGTGTCGATTTTATTTTTAAACATATTCACGCTACTAGCACCCACACAATCAGCAGGTAATCTGTTCCATTCATTTACAGTCCTTTGTGAAAATGAAAACTTTCTTATATCCAATCTACTCTGCTCCTTTGCCAATGTAAGTTCATGTCCTCTAGTCCTTCTATCTTTCTTAACTGAGAAAAAAATATTTCTATCAATATTTTCATAACCCTTCAATATTTTAAACACTTCTATCTGATCTCCTCTCAATCTCCTGGTCTCTAGTGTTGTTAAACCGCATTTTTTTAGGCGTATTTCGTAACTAAGATCCCTCAGTTTTGGTATCATTTTAGTTGCTCTCCTCTGCACTCTTTCTAGCATATCTATGTCCTTCCTGCGATATGGCCTCCACGCTTGAATACAATATTCTAAATGAGGCCTAACTATTGTTTTGTACAGCGGTATTATTAGCTCTTTTTCCTTATACGTTATGTTTCGCCTAATTAATCCAAGGATTTGATTTCCCTTTGAAGCTGCAATTCCGCACTGCTCTGAAACCTTCATATCAGCACTAATGGTTAACCCTAAGTCCTTTTCTTTTACAGTAGTACTTAGTACAGTACCCCCCATTGTATATTCTACTTCTTAGTTCCCATGTCCTGTGTGGAGGCATTTACATTTCCCAAAATTGAACAGCATTTGCCACTTTTCAGACCATTTGATCAACCTGTCAAGATCATCTTGTAAATGCTGTCTATCTCCATCACTTTTAATCCTTCTAAACACTTTTGTATCATCCGCAAATTTCAACACCTTGCTTATTATTTCATCATCCAAATCGTTGATATATATTAAGAATAATATAGGACCTAATACTGATCCCTGTGGTACCCCACTCAATACTGATTTCCAGTTTGAAGCCTCCCCATCAACTACTACACGTTGTCTTCTGTCAATCAACCATTGTTCTATCCAGTTTATTATACCATTTCCTATGCCATGGGCCTTTAGTTTAAGCAGTAATCTTTGATGTGGTACTTTGTCGAAAGCTTTTTGAAAATCTAAGTAGACGATATCTACTGGTGATCCCTCATCTACCCACTTAGTGATGTCTTCCAAAAAACATAACATATTTGTTAAGCATGACCTCGCTTTAAAAAAACCATGTTGAGATGGGTTTATCAAGTTTTGTTTAACAAGAAAATCCACCATGTGATCTTTAATTAGTCTTTCTAACAATTTACAAATCACTGATGTTAAACTCACTGGTCTATAGTTCTCTGACTTGTTTCTCGAACCTTTTTTGAATAACGGTATAATGTTTTACTATACATGTTGCAGCTATTCCGTCACTCCAGTTATATCAGTATTATGTAGTTACTACTGTTTTAACTGTCATTACTACTGTTTTTAAGTCAAAATGGATGGTACCTTGTTAACAAATAAAGTTTTATCATAGTTCATCTCTTTCTTCTTCCCATTCTGGGGGAGGGTGGGAGGGACAAAATGAGAGCAGATAATGCATGTGCATTATCTTAATGTTTTACTGTGGTACATGCGAGATTGCAGCTCACCAACTCTCCTGCAAGGTTTCTACAACCACTGGAAATCGGCCTAAATAGCAGAGTATCGGGATAAAATCTGACACTATTTGTTAATAACACATTAACTAATATATACAATATTCACGAAATGGTCTACTCGAATACTTTATTTCCAGGTGTATCTTCACTGGCATGCATATAGTCTAGAGAGCTACTAAACATGTCAACACTTTACTTCCATCATAACTCTTAATGATCTAAAACTATGATTCACAAAAAACTTTTCATTAATAATTACAAACTCACAATATAATCAAGGACTTCAAGGCCTCTTGGCCCATTTTTATTTGAAGTGATATATTAATTTTTATGTGATTCAATAAACAACACACTAACAAATCAAGCATATACAGTGTTTGAAGATTTAAGTTGAACCCTGAAGAGATTGTATCAGGGATTTTTTTATTCCTTACTCAATATCACTCCTAGGACAGTCAAAATGTATATCTTGCATAACAAATGCCTACATACTAATATGACAACAAATGCCTACATACTGATGTGAACATGCACCTATGTTGCATGGAAGTTTTTGCACATACATCTGTACATTAAATACACTTATTTAGTAAAGGTAACACCATAATGCAATTAAACTGTTTTATTTCTCCATTCAATGCAGGCAAATTATATCATGAAAAACACACATATTGCATTGACTATGATCGTGATATTGATGATGATCCAAAATTGTTTCTCGTCTCCTTCAGGTTAGGCAGCTACTGCCAAACAGTTTCCGTGAACTCATTATCAGTGTAATGCAAATTAAACAAAACTTATTGTATTGGAATGTGTTAATGGGAACTGTTTGCCATGCAAGTACAACCACAGATTTGTTTAAATACACCCAGCATTGCAGCTTCTTGAATGACCATACAAGTACAACCACAGATAACGCATTCTATACATGCACTAGGGAAATGGTTCCGAATGGTCGGGCTTTTAGCATTTCCCACTAGGAAACACACGCACGGGAATGGCCCGCACGCACGACCGAATATGACAATTAACGTGCCTAATACTTCTTGATTACTTCAGTAAGTTATTTCACAAAAGGCCTGCAGTACGCGTGGAACAATCGTTGTCCATACATGTGTATGTTGTCAACCTGTGACCATCAAAATGACGGAGTTTTTAGATAATGGACTTCACACCCCGATCGAGAAGGCCCGGCCGACACACACACACACACATGCACACTTAAACAAACACACGCACGCGCACACACACATAGAGTCTACGTACACGCACACACACACGCACACGCGCGCGCGCACGCACACGCTCACGTGACTATTAATTAAAACCTGTCACATAATTGACAATTACACATCAATTATGAAAATAATAATCATTTCGTCGAACGCGTATCCAAACACAGAATATATAGTAGACCTCGACGATGGTCAAGAACGGTCTTTTTTCACCCTAGTATGCAAAGGCCAAAAAATAGTTTTCTGGACCGGTAACACTATACAGGGTACGACGAAAATTTTAATAATACGTCATTAAATAGTGTAGCATTGCTCGATATAATATACAAGTATAATATACAAGGCTTACGATGTATATACTAAAAAAGTGGTCCCGAATGGTCGGACTTTTAGCATTTCACCATGGCAAAGGCGAAATACCTGCGTTTTCGGGACCATGTAGTGACACTAAGGAACGATGATGTTATATTTTCTCTTGTTAGAAAGTAAAAAATACGTCATTATCCTACTATGGCATTGTTCAGTATATAGTATATACAATGCCTATATATATATGATGCATGGACTAAAAAGGGGTCCCGAATGGTCGGGCTTTTGGTTATCACCCTACCAAAGGCCAAAAGCCCGACTATTCGTGGCTATGCAGTGACACAAGGGAACGACAATGTTATATTTTTGCTTGTTGGAAATTACGAAATACACCATTATCCTACATTTTAGCATTGTTTAGTATATAAAGTGTATACAAGGTATATGACGCATAGACTAAAAAAGTGGTCCCGAATGTTCCGGCTTTTAGTTTTTCCCTTTAGCAAAGGCTCAAAGAACGAGTTTTCGGGACCAGTGACACAAGGGAACGACAATATGTTATATATACTCTTGTTGGATAATAAAAAATACGTTAGTAGCCTTCTGTAGCAGTTTTCACTATACCTAAATATAAGGCCTAATACGGATGTACTAGAGAAGTGTTCTCGAATGGTCGGGCTTTTAGCTTCTCCTCGTAGGAAAGACTAAAAGCCCGAGTGTTCGTGAACAGTGTCAGTTACACCTGGGAATGAGCCACACGACAGAATAACGTACATATGTATAGTGTGCTTAACGCAAAATGTCTTAAATTACTGTTTTGTTAGTTTATTATGGATGTGATACATATCAAGTTTCTCTAATTGTATGCCTATTTAGGAACTAATTCCTGCCGTGGCGCTGCACAGCGCCGTAGCGCCATGCGAGTGCTAAATATAGGTACACATTTTGTGGTTGACGTCATGTTCACGAGTGGTCGGGCTTTTAGACACACCCAGTGGCATCGTGGCCAGATGTAATTACTTTGTACGATTATGTTCATTAAAGTTGTTCTACAAAACCTGAGTACATATCTAATGTGACATGGTGGCAGCAGGAAACAACCTACGTACTTGAATCAGTGAAGTGACTGTTTTTTCGTAAATTATGCCGACAAACTAATACTGGGCGAAAAATGGGCGAATTGTCGGGCATTGAGCCTCCTCGCATGGACTGTCTGGCAGCTGACTTGCCGTCCGAATTTCATGCCTTCTGACAGTATTGCGACCTCATATTCAGTGGTCCATTCGCGGACAAGGATGAGGCGAAACGCGTCACGTACATCTTACTATGGATAGGACCAGAAGGACGGCGGATATACGATACATGGAATCTGACAGACGTAGACAGGTAGAAGCCGGATGTAATCTGGGGAAGATTTAAAGCGCTCATCGAGCCAATGTCAAACTTCCGATTAAATAGATTCAATTTGCAGAAATACCGCCAGACGGCGACGGAGTCCGTGGACGAATATATGACACGCTGCAAGACGCAGGCAAAGAAATGTCAATTCCGAGATGAAATTGAAACCGAGGAACGTCTAGTAGAACAACTCATAATCGGAGTCTGACATCACAAAATTCAGGAGAAACTGCTCAGTCGAGATGACAAGCTTACGTTGATAACGGCCATGGACATTGTTAGGACACACGAAACGACGATTGCTAATATGCAACAATTCACAGGTGAAGCTACTGTTAATCACATTGGTCGACACATTAGGCATTGGCAACCACGTGACAACAAACATCACGAGAGTGGGGCCGGGGCGGAGAGCCAGCAAACGTGTTGCAAGTGTGGTCGCCGACACCCAGTGAATGGTCGATGTCCAGCCCTAGGGAGCAGGTGTGACGCATGTGGTAAAGTTAATCACTGGAAGGCTGTCTGTAGACGCCAATATGCTTCTACTCCACACACAGAAGTAAGAGGCAGACCACAGCAGCCAACAGATCGTTGGAGATCTAGGACAAAACCCCGAAACAGGACACGTCAAGGTATTCGTGGTCACTCGAGACGAAACAACAATGATCACGAAGGAGGCGCCATGCACACTATAAGCCAAACGCATGACCACCTCAGCGATAGCTTCGAGAGACTGACATTTGATGACGTCATTGTGGGCACCGACACACGTGATGAAGTCTACGCCAACCTTGACATAATACTGAAAAGGAAACCGGAAATGCCAGCGACGCTTAGGGTCAAGGTAGACACCGGTGCACAGGGAAACGTCCTACCGCTACGAATATACCGACGTATGTATCCGGACGACTTAGATGTACATGGGTTCCCCAAGCAAGGGAGATTGGAAAACAGAAATACGGTCCTGACAGCGTACAGTGGACAGTCAATACGACAGTATGGGACAATGAAGTTACAATGCGTGTACGGTGAGAGGAGATGCACTGCGACGTTTTTCGTAGCTGACACACCAGGTCCTGTGATTCTCGGCCTGCCGTCATGTCGGGAACTACATCTAGTGATGATGAATTGTGAAGTCCAGGAGACGCACAAGAACTTGGAAACGTGTGGCGTGTGTCAAGAAGCGCAACGAACACAGACGAGAGAACCGATGTTACAGCATGATGTGCCGACACGTCCGTGGCAAACCGTGGGAACAGACTTGTTTAGCATCGGACAGCGCAACTATCTAATAGTCACTGACTATTATTCCAAATTCCCTTTCGTAAAGGAAGTAACTGGAAGTGTCACAAGCCGAGCAGTCATAGACTTGATGAAAGACATCTTCGCAGAACAGGGTGTTCCTCAGACTGTTATCAGTGATAATGGAAGCCAGTACAGCTGCAATGAGTTTCAGCGATTCGCACAACAGTGGGAGTTTAAACACGTGACGTCAAGTCCTCATTACCCACAGTCAAACGGTTTTGTGGAGAGACAAATACAGACGGTGTAGAGAACGCTAAAGAAAGCTAGTGCGGCAAAAATCGACATGGCGATGGCACTGTTGGTATTGCGATCAATACCAATCGATAGCTACCTACCTTCACCCGCAGAGATGTTGTATGCCAGGAAACTGAAGGCGGACCTTCCTGTTAGGATACGGGACACTCACCCAAACCGAGACGACATCAGACGACGATTGCTACAACGACAACAGGATCAGAAGTCGTACTACGAATCGCAAGTTACTCGACAACCGGGTCGTGGAAGCCGGCTGTTGTCAAGAACGCGTGCGACAACCTACCGAGGTCGTACGATGTGCAACAGCAGAACGGAAACACCGTGAGGCGCAATCGACGACACATTCGCAGAACCGGCGAGACTCACAGGTTCAACAATGATGATGTTGAGGGAGCTCACATACCGGCCGAAGAACCCGTCGAACAACGCGAAGCAAATCGTGAGATCCGGGCTACAAGTCCAGTGAAACACGTAACGTTTGAACCGGACTCGTGTTATCGTACAATATATGGGAGGGTAGTGAAACCGCCCCTCCGTTTTGAACTATAAGAGACTATAAGTTGCAACTCAAACTGTAATGCGTAAGTGCAACTGGAATAATAATGTATCATTTACATCTCGATGATCCGTAACACTTCTTGTGTAACAAGGGGTATGTAACGATAATAAAAATAGATAGAAAGAACTATTCAGTTTGGGTGGGTTGGTCAATGCGGTACTCCAGCCCTGGCGTGGCATCGTGGCCAGATGTAATTACTTTGTACGATTATGTTCATTAAAGTTGTTCTACGAAACCTGAGTGCATATCTAATGTGACAATTGGTAAGGCTATTTGCTCACCAAATAATTTCGTGGCGTGCCACATCCTCTGAATTTCCTAGTAGAGAACCTAATTTCTTCGTTATCCGCCATTCCATGGATATATCCTGTCTGTTTGTCTCTGGATAGATGTTCTCTCCGTTTTTATTAATTGATGGTGATAAACCACTCTGCCAAGCTGTAAAAGGGGCAATTGTTTATATTTCATTCAGGAAAGCACGGGAATAGCTGACAAAGTCTGTACCATCAGCGTATTCGATGTCGAGTGGCAGGCCCGATGTCAGGACTGGTTGTGGAGGCAGCTGTGACCGGAGACTTCTCAGTGCCTCCTCGAGGTAGACAATAAATAACACTGGGTGGAGACTGTCACCTTGAGGGGTGCCTATTGTTATCACAAATGATGGACATTCACCGACCGATATGCGTGGTCCGTGTGATGTGTTTGCAAGGAGAAGTCTTATCATTCGAATTTCCGACTCTTCAAGGAAGGTTAAAAGTACATGCATGAGCTTGTCTCGTCCAATGGTATCAAATGCTCGGCTCACGTCTATGCCAATAATCTCGACTGCTACGCGGTATCCCCGTGCCTTGGCACACAACCATCGGTACCCGAACACGAGGTCGAAGCTGTATTTCGACCTTGACGGAATCCACTGTGACCAGGCGAAAGGAACTCGTCGACTTTCGATGTGATTCGAGACAAAATCTCAAGGACAGTGTTTAGCGCAGGAAAATCAGTAAAACGATCTGTCTATAAGTCGGTATGGAGCCTACTGTCTTGCCGGGCTTTTACGGCAGGACTAAGACACCTCAACCAAGCTCCAATGGTTCATGTTGTTCCAGCACATCACTGAATATTTTCGCAACGGAGTTTTCCAGACATTTCGACGCGTACTTTAGTAACTCTGCCGGGATGCGGTCGTAGCCAGTTGCTCTGTAGTTGTTGAGCTTGTTCATCGCTCATAACACTTCGTTTGTTGTAACAGGTGTAGGCAGCGCTGTTTGGGTGCCTTCAAATGCTGGAATCCTTTTGGTTACGGAACCGCGGAACTGTTTGTCGAAGTGTTCACTGACCATTGCACCAAACTCGACTGGATCTCCAATATTCGACCTTCTTCGTCATGTATCGTGGCTTGTATGTAAGGTTACGAGTTAACTTCCTGACTGCGCGGAACATCTTGGCTCCATCGTGCAGTGTTTCTACTTCGGCTGTTAACTCATCTAATCTAGCCGAGCCATTCTCTAGAGTTTTTCGTTTTCGGCGCATAGCATGAAGAATAATGTTTCGTTCCTGCTTTGATGCGGCTTTCTGTGTTGTGTCTGTGGTATTATTGTATTATTGTTTTTTCAGCCTTGGTTCGTTCTGGGAGATAAACATCCTTTTTAGCTCAGAGCAGTCGGTAGGACAATTCTAACTGTGGATTTCTGCAGCTGATTTAATAGCACTTTCAATAAAATACCATCTGTCACCTGCACTGATGTTCGCATCTATAGCCTGTAGCGAATGAGCGACGGCTGCACAATACTCATATTTGATATTTTGACACAACTTTACGGTGCACACGTTTTTCCGAATGTGACTTATGCAACTTGCCCCATATACCGAACGCACGATGCATGTTTAATTTGCCAACAACTACACGGTGGTCACTATTTAGAACTGCATGTGATCTCGAATCCGTGAGAAGACGTTTGTGTGGCCTACGACAGATGATTAAGGGGTCAGCACACTGATAGTTTTCCCATTGTCGACCATGTTAACGTTTTGTCTGATTATAAGAAAACCTGACCTATAAAATGTATTAAACTTCTCACCTTCTGTTATCAACATCTCATTGACATGCTGGTCGAGTTTAGTCAAAATCTAATATTTCTAGCTCTTGCAAAATGCCTGTACATATGACACAAATGGCAGGCAGTAATCTGGCTAAAGGGTCAACTAGCCAAATTGCTGCCAAATACCCTTCCGCTTAGTAAAATCAGCTAAACATACACCATTTTACTGTCAACAGCTTCTACAATCACATCTAGAAATCTGACTACTCAAATGCACTTATGTCAGAGCAGGTGAATATTGTAAAACGATAATTTCCCAAAAATATACTGCACTTTTTCGTCTGTAACCAAGCAAGAAGTCTAACAGTGTCCTGACCCCTTAAGTCGATCATACATAGGGACCACACATCCAGTGGATGTATCGAGTTTCTGCCCTTGCCATGTAGTTTTGTGACTAGTTGCATGAGCAAATGCGGTATTACAAACAAACAGATAATATTCGACCTGAAATTACAGCAACAGATGCACCCCCGAGAGAACACAGTTAATTGACAAGCCACAACGAAGACCGAGTCTGAGGCCTGTAGTTGCTTTATTAGATCATTTGAACGTGAATGGCACTACGAATATAGCAGTTATATACGATCGTTGCTTCTAATACCATACAAATGTCGGAAGTTAGCCTGTAAAATACAGATTAAACGACACAGTCACGGAAGTGAATATGGAAACCAGAGGGCAAGCTGGTGTCTCTGTATTGGGTTAATAGCTACGCTGTGGTACAACTGTTGTCCAGAGTGACCACTATCACTACCAATATGGGTTGTTTCAGACACAAGACATTGGTGACTATAGGCTCGGGAACAGGGAGGGGGGCAGGGGGGTAGTTGCCACCTGGAATTTTCTGGGGGGGGGGCAGACATATGGTTCTGCCCCCCCCCCCATTAAATGTGAGCGTGAATGTTTGTTTTTTGTGGCGAGCTCAATGGCGGGTGGAAATGTAAATTTAATGATACGATTAATGTGTACTTTTGTTGACTGTGAAAGGTGTGGGTAATTGGAGAGCAGACATATTTTTTGTCTGCCCCCTTCCCCCACCCACCCCCCGCCTTAGGATGTCATAATTAGCCGAGACAGCGGAGAGAAGCTGGAGAAGGTAAACTGACAGCAGCGGCGCAACGTAAAAAATAACGTTTTGAACGGCACTGTCCCCCCCTGTTCGGATGTCATGAGTTCACAGCGGAGGTAACGGAGACAGCCGAGACATCCGAGACAGCCGAGACAGCCGATACAGCCGAGACAGCCGAGACAGCCGAGAAGCTGAAATTACAGCTGCGCAGCGGCGAAAAACTTACCTGTCTTCCTTGATGCTGTCAACCGAGACAGCAACAAGGTGAAAGAAGATGTGAAGATATGCGGCGGCGCGGCGGCGAACATGTTTCAGTGGTGCTGAAGCTCGGGTTGCCCCCCCCCGCGGCCCAATATGAACTTCGTTCCCGTGCCACTGTTGGTGACACGGTATTGTATTCCTCCATTCGTTCTTTGTTGCGTTCTTTCTTTTCGTCCTTTCTTATGTATACACTGTCTGCTATACTAAGGTCTGCATACCTCCTCCCTCCCTCCCTCCCTCCCTCCCTCCCTCCCTCCCTCTCTCCCTCCCTCTCTCCCTCCCCCTCTCTCTCTCTCTCTCTCTCTGGTTTCGTCTCTCCATAGCGTTTATGCGAGTAATTTGTCTCTTCGTTATATTAAAACATAATGTGTGTGTGTTTGTGTGTGTTTATGTGGTGTGTATGTATGTGTTTGTATGCTTGTGTGTGTGCGTGCGTGCACGCACGCGTGCCTGCCTGCACACGTGGATGTATTTCAATCTGGTCATACTAAGGAAATCAATTTGTGTTTGGCGATTCGTGTTTATTTTCATCCCCAAAGCTACCAATTCTGAGTGTCACTGTAACATTACAAAATAACATCCGGTATACATTTTACGGGCAACATGTACATTCAGTGACACCAATCTGAGCTAGTAATTGCTCCATTTTAATGTCGACTTGTATAATAATATATACACTAGTTGACACGGAAACGAATATTACCGACAAGCACGTGAACATCACATTTTGTCGGCATTCGTGTGGGGTCTATAGGCATCTGGTGGAGGCTAGGCGTACTGTTATATAGACATGGTCGATTGTAACAGAATAATTGGAAAATCCAATACCACCCGTTGAGCAATAAACATGCAATTATATTATTCTAATTGGAATATGCCGCTTGAACCTTGCCACCTCTAAGCGTCTGGCACGGTCCATGACAATCACCACTGATTCATACTATATTCAATCAATACACACACACACACACACACACACACACACACACACACACACACACACACACACACACACACACACACACACACACACACACACACACACACACACACACACACACACACACACACACACACACACACACACACACACACACACACACACACACACACACACACACACACACACACACACGCACACACACACTATTTTAATACCTTATTCGATCGCTACGTATGTTTGTCTTGTCCACATTTCACGGCTTTTGGTTTTGTCTCTCCATAGCGTTTATGCGAGTAATTTGCCTCTTCGTTATAGTAAAACATAACGTGTGTGTGTGTGTGTGTGTGTGTGTGTGTGTGTGTGTGTGTGTGTGTGTGTGTGTGTGTGTGTGTGTGTGTGTGTGTGTTTGTGTGGTGTGTATGTGTGTGTTTGTAAGTTTGTGTGTGTTCGCGCGTGCGTGCGTGCCTGCCTGCACGCGTGGATGCGTGCGTGTGTATTTCAATCTGGTCATACTAACGAAATCAATTTGTGTTTGGCGATTCGTGTTTATTTTCATCAAGAAGACTCGTTCGAGACGCGATCGAGACTGTCGAGCGCGTCTAGACCGCGTGTCCATGGCAAGCCAGCTTCACCGCCGAAGACGAGACCACCTCGAGGCGTCTTGTGTGGGCGTCCTGTGCGAGTCTCCACCAGGAGCGAACGTGTTTGAGTTTTTGAGAGCGTCTCGACGCGTCTTGACCTCGTTTTACCTCGGTGGAGACGACTCAGTGCAAATCCACTTGCAAATGAAGTTCTGGCCAATAGAGACATTTGGTGCGCCGTGAAATTAGTATACATTTGGAATGACGACAATAACGTCTGCCTGGCAACTTTCTGCACCAACAGCACCTTTTACCTCATGGAAATTTAGATAACAATAAATATCATTATGCTTGCTAATTCATTAATTAGTAAACAAATGTTCAAAATGACACCACTTAAATGTGTGTGCAGGCCCAACACGTCGGGACTGGCTGGAGACACTTTGCTTGGAAATGCATCTCGAAAGCGCGTCTCGAAAGCATTTCGAACACGTCTTCCTTGTGGGCGGACGTCTTCAAATCAATACATAATATTGCAAATATTACTGGCGTTTTGCGCCTAAATCGGGAACCTGGGCCTGGTTTCATGATGCGGCGAAGAACGTTCTTAACACTAAGATGATTGTCTTGGTAAATGACGTGATTTTGTTAATATAAGCGAACATAGGAGTATACGCAAACACGTGACGCTAAGTAGTTGCGTAACTTTAAGTACGCTCCATGAAACCGGTCCCTGCACATTAGCCCAGTATAGTTGCTGATACAATGTGAGATTGTGGGCGTGGTTATAGTATCCCGGACGATGATTGCTGAGGAAGCAGCTTTATCGGCACATCTGGAGCACAGCCGACGCCCAGCGAAACAACTTATGCACATCCTTGCGGAAGTCGCTGCTCATGAAGCTGTAGATGAACGGGTTGATGACAGAGTTGATAATGAACAGGTAGGCCAACACCGACGGCACGCGCACGCCACAACTGGCGACACCTAGCGGCGACCAGCAGACAATGAACGCGATCGTAATAACAAGTAGGACGCGCATACCCCTTGCCGCCTGCCTCTGCGATTTCAGCGCCACCGCGCTAAGCGGCGGTGCAGGCGCGTGCGTCGATGACGTAAGCCGGGCGGAAACTGTTGAAATGACGCCACCTGCAGGTAAACTTCCGGTTCCAATGGTGCGCAGGCGTCGTACGCGCACCCACATTAGACGTGCCATCATGGCGTACATGGTGGCCATTGTGGCGAGCGCGCATACAATGGCTATAGCGATAAACACCTTTGAGACGAGGTAGAGAAATGACACGTGACGCCCAATCATCAGAAAGCCAGAGCTGACGAGCGCAAGTCCTGCCAGCACTGTCATCATTATCTGCGCGTGACGTCCGCTGAAATCAACACATAATAACACAAACTCTGATTTTTTCTCTCTCTCCCTCCCTTTCTCTCTCTCTCTCTCACTCTCTCTCTCTCTCTCTCTCTCTCTCTCCCCCCTCTCTCTCTCTCTCTCTCTCTCTCTCTCTCTCTCTCTCTCTCTCTCTCTCTCTCTCTCTCTCTCTCTCTCTCTCCTCTCCCTCTCCCTCCCCATCTGTCACTGTCTCTGTTTCTCTCTCTCTCTCTCTCTCTCTCTCTCTCTCTCTCTCTCTCTCTCTCTCTCTCTCCCATTCTCTCTCTCTCATACACCTACACACACGCACACACACACACACACACACACACACACACACACACACACACACACACACACACACACACACACACACACACACACACACACACACACATATGCATACTAGCTGTCTGTACACTCACCTGAAAGTGAATTTGGTTAGACTGCTCACAGTCAGATAACGTTCTACGGAGATCAAGGTGAGTACAAAGGCAGAGTAGAACAAGGCCATGTCATACACGTACACCATCGACTGCTCCAACCAGAACGGGATTTCGCCTGGAAAGAAGGCACCTCCCAGAACGACAGAGTTGATACAGATCGCTGTGTCCGAGACGGCAAGGCCAAACATGTAGAGGCGGATCGACGTCGTCAGTTTGTTCATGTACACGGCGATGACGAGCAGATTGCCTGGCATTAATAGCGACACGACGACCGACAACGCCATCTTAATCCGGTTGACGTCTGTTTCCGGAGAGAGAAAACAAAGTTAATAGAAAACTCATTAACTAATTAGGAAGCACATACGCAAATAATTGTTGTTCGGTTATTAATAGTATTAAACGGTGTGTCCTACTTAAAACATTTACTAGTGTGAAGTGGTAAACGATAGTGGGGGAACAAACTTACTCAGTCATTAATTGTCCATACTAACATATAGAGGCGCGCCAGGTTTTTTATACGACACATTAGAAATAATGCAGAAATAGTCCCTCGAAATACTCCACGAAATTTATTGTTTAGAGTATCCTTTTATTTCATTATCTACACTATTCTAGGTTATAACACAGGGGTACGTGGGTCTCTGTCTATGTATGACCGAACATATATCCGTAAGCTTCGCACCTGTGGGACTGAAATATTATGAAAGTAAAGTTAATGGGATTCTTTGGGAATTTTAATATCTTTGTAATGTACGCAATTATTAGGTAATGCTGTTAATATGATTATTTCATGTAATTCTATGCCTTTATTTCATTAGAATTATGTTTTATTAATCACCAATGACCCTGACAATATATCGAAAAAATAACTCCTCGTACGCGGAGTTTCTACTCCCACCTTCACGATCCGTATAAGGCATGCTCATGAATACTCGGGACTGTCCGTCAGACGCCGATTAGCTATGCCGAGTTAATAGATGCAAGAAATGCGTCATTAACATGTGTGTATATGGATTAGCCACCGACATGCGAATGAGTCGTGACCGATAAAATTATCAAAATGAAACGTGGACCAGCTGCTGTTTATGTCACAGATTTAGCAAAGAAAAGAAGGAAAATATATGGAATAAACGGAGAATGAACATAGCGACAGTTCGTTACAGAAAGATTGATTTAAAAGAAAAAACACCACCTCTTCATGCACGAAGCCGCCGATGGCGACGCCGACGCCGCGACGGCGATGTCATATTGAATGATTAGCATTGTTTTTGTTGGAATAAAAAAAACTATGGTACTATCATGTTCCTTTTTCACTAGGTACATCTGGCTATACATTTTGAAGTGAAGTTTTAATGAGACGTTTAGATAACAGAAACTTACTGAAGCCGAGAAATATTCAATAATGATACCATTTCATTTGCACCATAAATCCAGCTGCTATTTCCATAAGCATTATAAAACCATTATACATCACTAAAGTATTTTACGGTAGTAAAATAGCATAGGTGGTTATGTACTGTCCTATCCACATAAGGTTTACGACACAATATTAAAATATATTACAATATTATATATTGTAAAAACATGTTTTATTTTGTACTGGGAATGCAATAATTATTTGTTCTGCCCATCATTTAGAGTAAAAGATTGAATTTGTTTCTGTCAAACTCCTGTTTCAATAAAAAATAAAATGGCCATTGTATGATGGAAATAAAATTATAAAATTACAAAACTTTAAAAGTAACGCATATTTTAAAACACACTTTTCAGTCATCATTGGTGTATTTAACTCAAGAAGATCCCTAAAACATTTTGAATGTTGTGGAACATTTATATTTTATGAATTTTCAAAATTATTGTAAAAACAACTTTGTCGACACCTTTTTACACACTACACCTAGTATAGTTCACTAACACAAACTTGTTTCAAACAATTTTGAAGAATGTCCTGTAGTACACAATCCAAACATGTTGAGCATAAGAAAGCATAAATGTTATTATGTAATCCTACTTTTCAACATAATGACGGGATGATGTGCATTTGTATGCACAAATCGATCGATTGCACAAATCCATTTGAAACGTAGTGATGTACATATTCCCAGCAGAAGCCACACGGAATTAATGTGGCAGAACAAAGTCAGACATCTTCTTCACTACTGTGTCAGTTAACATATTGTCCTATTAATAGCACTGCTATGTATTTTGATACACAAAGCTATCAGATGCACACATCCATTTGAAACTCGAAGTGAGGTACAACTTCCCAGTAGATGTCGCACAGAACAGTATGGGTCAGAACAAAGTCAGACATCATCCCATTGTCCAATTAATGGCACTGTTAAGTAGATCTCTTCAATTTCCTCTTTCCATCGGCTCAGCTATTTCCAATGTTCCTGCAAATAAACAAAGTTGAATTTAAGAAACTGAGCCTGGATTATGAGTTAACTAACTCAACACTGTGCAGATTAATTCAGTTTAGATATTGGATTATGGGACTTATCACCAAGTGTACAGCTGGCTAAATGGAAAAGAAATACAAGAGAACCTTGTTATGCTGATTCATTCAGACTAAAATCCCAATCCATTACTTTGGCCAACTTTTAATTTGCTTCTACATAATTACCTGTATGCATTGGTCATATACAGTGCACTCCAGATAACTCAAACTCACACAAGAGTTTTCGCTAAGTTAAGTCAATCTTTTCCTCGGTCCAGGGCAAAGGTCCCAATAAGGGGACCTTATGATAACTTTCTAGTTATCAGAAATTCCACTTATCAGTATTGTCATGGGTCCCTGGAAGTTCGACCTTATTCAGAGTGCACTGTATATTTTCCTTTATTCTTGCTCTAATAATTAATGTTGTATATAAGTATACATATGGGCCGTTCTCGCGAAAAGTGTACAGTAACGGTAAAGTAACATGTCAAAAATAAATGTTTTTAGCGAGTACATATAAGTATTATTATCAAATGTGCTATTCACACGAAGCTGCGCTACTTGATCTTATCTATTATTAGATTTTTTTTAAATATATTCATGGATAAAAACTTATGTATACTAGAGTGCAGATCTGCTGGTGTCCAAAATTCGTGCATCGCAAAGAATTCCGTGGCAACATGGTGTTGTGTATTTTTTAACAAACCTAAAACGTTTACGTTGAATGCCAGCCAGGTTTACTAACAATCGTAGCTGTAACATTAAAAACAGTCTGTGAACGTACGAATCTCACATTGTTATGTTTCAGTTCAAATAAGTGGGGAAATGGGGACTTTTTAAAAATGGTTGACTGGAATTTGGAAAGGCAAGACCCGTAGACACACATACCCAAATGCCAGATTTAGGCAAACAAATTACATCCACGACCAGGTTAATCCTCTTGCTGTGGTTGCATATACTGATACTTTAGTGTGCATTTTCGTTCACTGCATGTCAAATACTGGACAATGCAGTTTTTCTAATCAGAAAGGCGAGACCCTTGCCTAAGGCTATGTTAGTTACTGCAGTAGAGGCTCGACAGACTCAGTGACAGTCCCAGCGGCAGCTGACACCGACTGCAGCCGTCCACGTCGGCGGACGTTATCATTCTATTTAATTGAAACGTTACTCGGCTGACGGCATTGGGAAGCAGGATAAATAAACAATGCAATCGCTTCCTACACTTATAAAAATAGCTGTTAATATACATATGTATACAAACTGCATATTTACAATGTCATTGTCATTGCTTGAATCAACTCACCTCGGAATCAGACATGTTAGCTGTGTGTGTGACGTCAACGGTCTTTGTGTGGTTCACTGCGCGTGCATGAATATTCATTATACTCGGGCTGCAGAATTAATCATTCACGTGGCAACAAGCTCAAAATGATTCGAGTAAACACGACGCCGCACAGGATTCGAACCCACGGTCTCTCAGGTGAGAGACGGTAGCTCTTACCGTTGCACTACTGCGCTCCATTGTAGGCGTGCCAGTGAGCCCTTCAGGTGGTTCGTCGATTAAAGTCTTTTATTTTACCCGGGAGCAGCGTTGCTTGACGTTGTATAGTAACATTATAGCTATCTATACGCATAGCATAATGTCTATAATCTGTATTTTAT
The DNA here is from genome assembly GCA_020002185.1 of Paraescarpia echinospica. Lineage (NCBI taxonomy): Eukaryota > Metazoa > Annelida > Polychaeta > Sabellida > Siboglinidae > Paraescarpia > Paraescarpia echinospica. The sequence continues at coordinate 31,268,864 of CM034534.1, read as the reverse complement.
CCAGAACATGTCAGTATATGTATTATTTTGCCGTGTTACGCCGGGGTAACTCAGCTAGTTATAATCAATGAGGACTGCACTAGTTTACCCTACCTGATTTGGACTTTTCCGTCTCTTTGCAACTGGACGCCAGCGAGTTGTTGCAGACGGGTGCCTGTGTCTTGTTGTAAACGGGTACCTCTGAGTTGTTGTAGATGGGTACTTGTGTCTTGTTGTAGACGGGTACCTCTGAGTAGTAGACGGGTACTTGTGTCTTGTTGTAGACGGCTACCCGTGAGCTCTTGTAAAGAGAATCGGTAACACATGTACAGTTAAATGGTGCCGTTGTCATCAAAGGAACATAAACAATTATCAGAAAAATCATGACGACGTTTACGCCTGACGGCATGAGTGGCTGTGCTCGCACACTTGTTGCTGGTCCGGTGATCGTGTGTCCGTGTATGGTTCCGCTCCTGTGTGCTCGTGTGCCGCATCTATTGGTTTATCCTCGGAATCTGGATGTGTCCTCTCCGCTGTCTGCTGGGTCATTGGTAGCCGCAGTTCAGCCAATCCACGGAGAGATAGACACACACACAGTGGTGATTAGGTGACGAGTAATTACCAGAGCTACCTCAGCGCGCAGTTCATGTGTAGTTGCAACGAACAATGTAAAGAGCAATCTGATCATCGACTTAGACATAGACGGAAGTGATAGCAGTGTAATAGACCCGCATCAGGTGACGTTTAACAAAGACAGAGGCAGAAGGCAGGCCGGGTCGCAGTGACATAGAGAAAGACAAACAACCGAGGTAGTTCACGTGGGTTCTTACTAGGATGATCTGGTCCAATGGTGAATGGAGTAGCTTGTAATCTCAGAAGGCATTTGTCGCTGTTTCTTTGGCGAACAATTAAACGCCGCACATTGTTCCATCGTGTGTTGATCCATTAAATATCCGCATGTTCTGTGAGTAATGGTGTTGGCTAGATCCACTACATTTCGTATTTATATAGATATGTATATATAGGTAGATAGATAGATAGATAGATAGATAGATAGATAGACAGACAGATATACAGATAGACATATAGACAGATATACAGATAGACATATAGACATATATACATATAGACATATAGACAGATAGATAGATAGATAGATAGACAGACATATATACAGATAGACAGACAGACAGACAGACAGATATATAGATATGTGTAATTATTTTCCCAATATTGTACAATATAAAGTAGTAATAAAAAAAACAAAAAAACACACGTATAAACCTATAATGTAACTATGTAACGCAATGGTTATTTAGATTATGTTTGTACAATATTTGGTGTAGGAGACACCTATTAAGACTAATAAATAGTCGCTATCATAGCGACCACCTTGGGGTTTAGTAATTGTCTATCTTTTATATAATTCGTAAGTTATTGTATTCCATTGACACACCATTGCCCAATCCTATTTAGATGCATGTGTATTCATGTGTGTTTTTATTAATGTTTGCTTCTACACACGTATAGTAAGTAGTGAATGTGTGGGAACAATGTAATATGTTTATAGCTGTACGTGTTACTGGAATGGGTGTTTATTCATGATTATGTGTGCATGTGTAGCAATTTACGACTGCACATGTGTGTTTGTATCCTTGTATGATATTATGTTTTACATAATGTATAAATCCTTGCAGGCTGTGTGTGGTTATCTTGTGTTTAATTATATCAGAGGTATTGTTTATTATGTGTGGTACGCTATATCTAAGGCTTCTTTTTGCAAATTCATGTTGTGTCTTGAATGTGTATATTCAGTCATGTTTTCGTGTGAAATGGTTGTATGTTTTGTATGTTTGTATTATATAGTTTTAATATATGTTTGTATTTATAGTAATAAATATATGTATACTCTTCAATCAAATCGAGACACGTTTAAATATTGGTTATTGTGGGAGTTATATTTATTTAAAGATATTGTTCTTACAGCTTTCTTTTGCTGTTTGTTTATTCGATTACATTTGTATCCCCATATTATAAGACAGTAGTTAATGTGGCAAATATTAGTAATGTTTTTTACCTAATTGGTATAACATGCTTCAATTTATTTATTACACCAATTGTTCTAGAATCTATTTGCTATTTTATCAATATGTTTGTTTAAACACGAATCTAATGTAAAGGCCCAGAAAGTTCAACTATTTAACTTTCTCAATATTTACCATCAATGTTGTTAGTGTTAGTTCTTCGACCCTTGTATTAGGCATTTGAAAACATCTTTAATTTTTTATTAATGATAATTTATTTAGTTTTAACGATGTATCTATTATGAAGTTCTTTATTGATCAAATATTCAGTATTGTTTGTGGATCCAACTGGCTTTAAATCATTGATGTATATAATAAATAGCAATGACTCTAAAGTTGATCCTTGTGGGATGCATGTTTGTAAAGGTAAAGTGTTTGATTGTACCTCTTCCAGTTTTATACATTGCTTACGGTTTTAAGTAGTCACATAATAGGTGTATAGCAATCCATAGCATTTTAGCTTTTCTAGTAAAATTGAATGATCAAGTGTGTCAAATGCTTTAGACAGATCAAAAATATACTAATATATAAATGGTTTTGATCAATACTGTTGGAGAAATCCACTACATGTCCACACACTAGTTTATGAACAGTGCCATTGGTTAGATCCACCAAGTTTCTGCTAACCGTTCCTTTGTAAACAATGTCGTTGGTTAGATCCACGAAGTTTCCGCAAACCATTCCTATTTAAACGATTCCGTTTGTTAAATCCACACACTGTTTCTTTGTGAACAGTACCCTGGTTGGATCCACTAAATGTCCACCTCTGATCCTTTGTGAACAAAATTGTTGGTTTGGTTCTCTAAATTAAATAGACACACACTGCTCATCTGGAGTAACATTGACGA
>CM034534.1:31238453-31263453 GCA_020002185.1 Paraescarpia echinospica | reverse complement strand
GAAAGTTAAATAGTTGAACTTTCTGGGCCTTACATTAGATTCGTGTTTAAACAGGAATAAACATATTGATAAAATAGCAAATAGATGTTCTAGAACAATTGGTGTAATAAATAAATTGAAGCATGTTATATCAATTAGAGTAAAAATTACACTATACAATTCACTAATATTGCCTCACATTAACTACTGTCTAATAATATGGGGATACAAATGTAATCGAATAAACAAACAGCAAAAGAAAGCTGTAAGAACAATATCTTTAAGTAAATATTACTCCCACAATAACCAATATTTAAACGTGTCTCGATTTTAAAGATTGAAGACCTACTTAGTATACATATATTACGATATTACTATAAATACAAACATACAACATTACCAGCATACTTTCAAAACTGGCAGATAATAGAGAACAGAAACATACACAGCCATTTCACACGAAAACATGACAGAATATCACATACACTGGCATATTAGTGAGGCAACTGTCTGAACCCATTGTACAGTTACAACACTGGCTAACTGAAGTCAGTTAATAGTTAGCATGATATAGTATGATGAAAACTTGGTGCTGTGCTGTATAGGCATTGGGACGGCAGTGACTTCTTGCCGTACAGCAGCATGGCTGTCATTGGCCCATGCAGCCGTCACTGTATCATGTGTCAACTGATAGCGGCTTAGCGATCTTGTTCAACTAGCGTGTTCTATTTATATCTATGAGGTTATCTCGCTATATATATATATATATATATATATATATATATAATCGAATGCTCCTTCGTCATGGAAATATATATATATATACGGAAATGACGAAGGAGCATTCGATTTGGCCATATTTATCCACCTTCTGCAAATAGGACACCGTTCCATATCCCATTTCCGATGCATCAGCAACGTGATGAAGTTCAATGTGAGTTAACGTTTCTCGTCTGAAGTAGCATCTAGGAAACCGAATTCCTTCTAAGTCACCTAGGTTTGTTTTCCTCTGCTCCCATGCTTCGACCAGCCAAGTTTCAAATTGTAACTCATTTAAAGAACTCTCTTAGCCACGAGTGTTACCGGTCCCACCATTCCAAATGGGTCATAGGGGGAACTTACTGCTGAGAGACATCCTCTACGCGTGTTTGCATCGTCCATGCTAGTGACTGTAATCCCGAGAGTGCCGGTTTCGATGTCACATCTCACCCCTAGGATTCTTTCAATGGGCAAATGTTCAAGGTCGAGGTTCTTGCAGTCGGTTGCCCGTTCAGGTTAAGGTAGTACGGCCAACACCTTCTTCGAGTTTAACAGAAATTGTGTCAATCTAAGTCCTGCTCGGTCTAGCATCCTCACCAGCTGCATAAACAAGTTGATGGCTTCCTCGGCCGTTGGAAACGCGACTTCAGCAAATCATCGACATAGAAGTTCCGTTGTACGGCGACTGCCACTCGTGGGTCAGTCTCGTTTGTTGTCCATAGCACATCGTCTCAGTCCATGCGTGGACGAACTTGGGCTGTCACAAGCATCAAAGATATGACGTGTCATCTGATAGGTTGCGGAGGCTTTTTCAAATCCATCTCTCCACCACAGGAACCTCAGAGCTTCACAGTCGTGTTTAAGCACACTGAACTGATGGAACATCGCTTCGATGTCAACAACTACTGCAACTTCATCCTGGCGGAATCTCAGGAGCACTCCCACGAGACAGTTATTCAGATCGGGACCCTGGTTCAGCGATGCTGCGTCATAGACAACACGGACCTTTTCGGGCTTATTTGAACTCCCAACTCTATGATGTGGTAGATACCACGTCCTTGGGTTAGTATGAATAATCTCGCGTAGCCCTTAGTGATGTTTTCGGACATTGCCTTGCAGTATTTTCTTACAAACTCTGGCTTCTGCCTAAAGCGTTTGCCCAGCAGATCGAGTCTTGTCTTTGCCACAACCCTGTTGTTTGGCAATGCAGGGTGTTCATCTCTTCAAAGCAGACCAATCTCGTACTGTCCATCGACCAATTTCATATTCTTGTGCAACATGTTCAACGCTCTTTTGTCCTCTTACAGTCATCGCTCTCGAACGCATGTTTCCCCAACTGCCAGAGCCGCTCCACTAACTTTTCCAAGGTCATTTCGCTTGAACGGATAACATCACCACCCAGAACATATATCTGCTGGATCTATGTTGTCGTGGTCACAATTTGGTGAGAAGAATCTGACCTCTTGGTCAAGAAGTTGATGCTAACCTCAAATTCTGACTCAGTGGATTGGTCCAGCAACGCACCAGGCCAGCGGCGTCCTTACAGGATACGGTTGAGTGTTTGGGTCATCGCCATAGCAGCTTTCTAAAACTGCGTACTATACATCCTTATATTGCACCACTTCGTCTAAGTTGCGCACAAGTCTCTTTCAAAGTCTCGCACAAGTCTCTTTTAAAATCTTGCACAAGTCTGCTTCAACGTCTCCCACAATGTTCCAGTGTGCATAGTTTGTAGTATTTTTATGCAGTTTCGTTTCAACAGGGGCTTTTTGTGTGTTCAACATATATTATGCTTACGTGTGCAAGTGTATGGATTATTGCATTTTTAGAGAGCGTATGGTTGAAATAGTCTAGTGTACTCGCAAAACATGATCTACCAGTTTCACGGTGTGCTCTGTACAACGTTATAGTAATTGACGTGAGCATTTAAGATCAAGTCGTCACAAACGTAGTTGGAGAAACGACACAAGAGCTGCAAAAATCTGCTGCAAAAAGAGATGAGTGCAAAAATACGAAGATGACAACGGCCCTGTATAACCTTGCGATCTCTCCAGAACAACCCGTCTCGTCTTCAACTTGTCATTAGGCCAAGGACCATTAGCAAGCTTCACGTTAATCTTCTGATGACAATCAAGTTTGTCATTACGGCGACTGTTCGACAGTCTCAGGGCAAGGTGTCAGTGATTTTGGATACAGCGTCTTTTGTAATGGTGAATAGTGGACATATCAGTAGACCATCTCACTGTGGAGTTATTTACATACATAGGACGTTCCTGAATTATCTTCTCAGTCTTAGGCGAGGTCGCGCAAGTTCGCAATCTCACAGTGCGTTAATCATTACTTAGTTGGGGGAGGTTTTGTTGTCACCGCGTATCACGGAAACATAAATCGGTACAGGCCACATACCAAGTGAAGCATATATTTATGCAAATTGACGCTACATAATAAAATGGCACCTATTTACATAACTATGTTCATTTGCTTCCGTGGACCATTGGACTCTGGCCTTTGATTGACGATGCAAATATTTCTGAGAATTCAGTGAAAGTTACTTACCTGTTTATTTACGTGTTTTATATGCTGTGCTTTTCTAGAGAAATAGAGATATCCATCCTGAGATAATTCAGTGGCAATCAATTGTCCACACGGCGCCACCATAAACGAGTGGTTCGTTGCTCCATTGGGTAGGTCTAGGCTTGTATTGTACGATAACTCTATAAAATAAATGATCAAACATAACACAAATGATAATTATTATTCATGGATGGCATTTTTGTTCTGTCCAGTGCTCAGCGCGACCCCAGCCCGGACATGACGTAGACGAGGTCGTCTTGCGTTGCCATAGCAACGACGTTGGGTCGTGGCGGATACCGTTGCGTCGGACAGAGAAGACAACAATCGGGGGGTGATTTTTCGGATATATTTATTAGCCACATTGTTCCGACGGCTTAGTACGCGAAAGACGGCGCACTCCCCTAATACACCCGCAGTTCGGACTGTGTGTGGACAGCTTAAAGGACTCATCGTCCTGCGTAGGCCCCTATCCGCCATGCCGCGGAACTCGCGGGCTCACGACAAGACGAAACTAGCATCAAGCAGTCTGAATGCGCGCCCAGTGTCTCGCAGAACGCGAACGTAAAGAAGCCGACGAAGTCGGTCCGCGTGTCGTCATCGCAACGTCATCGTCTGACGTCATCGGCTCAGGCCAGCCGGACGGCACCGTCGCGCGCGGCTTTCTGGGCGGGGCGGGGCGGTGACGTTAGGTTATAATATGACACACCAGCCGGAGCCGAGAATGCTGGCCTGCGGCAAGGGCTGCGCGAGCATGGTCGGCTGGATGCGACCACTGTTCGCGTTGTTCGACAGGTTTAGCATTGACACGCCAGAGGCGCGACGCTGACGGGCCTTGCGGATCTCGAGCGTCGGTTGCCCGCCGCTCCAGCGCTTCTGGACCACGTTGCCGCGTGGGACGCGCTGCGAGGCCGCCGGCTTCTTGGCGGGGCCAGGCGGTCGCGGGCCCGCCTTGCCCGCCTTGCCCGCCTTGCCCGCGCGCTTCCCCGGGCTCGGCCCGCGGTAGCGCTGGCATGTGCCGCTCTTCGCCCCGTGCGCCTTGTGGATCGGACACGCCGTTTTCATCGGCGACATCTGCGCACCCTGGTGACGGTTATCGTAGTCGACGGCGTTCGTGTGACGCGGCATCCACTTTGCGACGTGCTTGTGCTGTTTGCCGGACGCCTTCACCACCGCTGACTGCGACATTCGGCCTGACTGGTTCTGCAAGGACGTGAATGACCCGATGCCGCCTCCTTGTCGCTGTTGCTGCTGCTGCTGCTGTTGTTGTTGCTGCTGCTGCTGCTGTTGCTGCTGCTGTTGCTGTTGCTGCTGGTGTTGCTGCTGCTGATTGTCGATCGACCAGCCGTGACAGCACGGCACGTGCATCGGACGGTGTGCGAGGTACGCCTTGCCCGACGTCGGCGCTTTGCCTAAGGCCGCCCGTCTCTTTGCGCTCTCTGCCGCCGACGGAGCGCCCCGCTTCTTATGCTTGTTGTTATTGTTGTTCTTGGCAGCCGTCGCTCTTCGCCCGACGCTAGCGCGCAGGGCAGCCGCCTTCGCGCCGCTTGCCCGGCCCGCCTCCAACTTCTTCGTCGCCGCCGCGTCCCACTTGGCCTTTTTCGACGACGCCGATGCCGACGCCTCAGTCGGCTGCTTCCGCTTCATTTGCGATGACTTCCGCCCAGACTTTGTCTGCTGCTCCCGTGCTGTCCCCTGGTGGTGGTGGTGGTGGTGGACTTGGTAGGAACGCGGCTTCTTGACGTGCGACCAGCCTGCCCCGCGACGGCGCTGTCGGAGGCTGCGAGCGGACCGATGGGCGGGCTTGCGCGGCGCCTTCGCCGTCGACTGGCTGCGGTGCATGTGATGGTGGGGCGCGTGCTGGTAGGCCGACGACTGGCACGACAACAAATGCTTCGACGAGAAGCCGCCCTGCGAACATACGGTCGTCATGTCTTCGTCGTCGTCATCGTCGTCGTCGTCGTAGTTCACATAGTAGTCTTCGTCGTTGTCATCGTCGTCGTCTTCGTCGTCACCGTCGACGAGCGCGCGGTTGAAGGCGGGGTGCTTGGCTCGGGCCTCGGGGCGGCTCTCGTCGTGGCCACGTCCGGAAGACAGCCACGCCTGTACCATCTTGTTGTCTTTGGTCACGCCCGCTGAGGTCGCCGCAGTCGCCGTCGTCGTCTGCGGCATGCTCGTCGCCGCCGACCGTTTCGACGGCAAGTCTCGCTTGCTGGAGCAAGGCGTCGAGTGGCAATCACCGCTGAGGGACACCTTCGACTTATGCGGCGCCTGCTGCTGCCGCTGCTGCTGTTGCAGAAGCTGTTGCTGCTGCTGCATTTGTTGCTGTTGCTGTTGTTGTTGCTGCTGCAACTGTTGTTGCTGTTGTTGCTGCTGCTGTTGTTGCTGTAGCAGCTGCTGTTGTTGCTGATGTCGTTGCTGCGACTGTTGGTCGGTTGCTGGAATGCTCAACGGATTGGCGTCAGGCAATTGATACTTGTCAATCGCCGGCTTGTTCCTAGCGGACACATGACGAACTGCTTGTGAATATTATGTCTATACACATGTGACATGGAGGGATAGATGAGTTGACAGTAGCGGGGAGGGGGACGAGTTGCTCAAACACAGGCAGGCAGGCAGGCAGGCAGGCAGGCAGGCAGGCAGGCAGGCAGGCAGGCAGGCAGGCAGGCAGGCAGGCAGGCAGGCAGGCAGGCAGGCAGGCAGGCAGGCAGGCAGGCAGGCAGGCAGGCAGGCAGGCAGGCAGGCAGGCAGGCAGGCAGGCAGGCAGGCAGGCAGGCAGGCAGGCAGGCAGGCAGGCAGGCAGGCAGGCACGCACGCACGCACGCATGCACGCACGCACGCACGAATAGATATAGAGGTGCGAGCCCATGAAAGCATTTGAAAGTGAGAGGTAAGGTCTTGAAAGTAATGCGACTCTTCACAGGAAGCCAGTGCAGCTCCAAGAGCATGGGCATGCCATGGTCTCGTTTCGACCGCCTCTTTATGATACGAGCACATGCATTTTGGACACGTTGTAGTTTCTCAATTACTGTTGCTGGCAATCCATTAAGCAAACTATTGCAGCAGTCAATTCGCGAAATGACTAGCGCATGCACAGGTTGTTTTGTGTTCTTTGTCTAAATATCGACGAATGCGTCCAATGCAATGGAGGTGGTAATACGCATTTCTACAAACGTTAGTTACGTGTCACTCAAGGGACATATTAGAATCAAAGGTCACCCCCAAGTTTCTGGCGTGTGTGTTGGGTAACACGCGAACATTTCCGATAGTTACACCGTCAGGTGTCAACTAAGCATCATCAAGGAGGGGTGATATCGACGAAGAATGATTACGGAGGGTGGAGAGTTGTTATTGCTTATCGACTTACTTGGTCCGAGTGGCCGTCTTGATCGGTTTTGAGCCGCTGTTGCTGTTGTTCTTGTTGGCGCCACCGGAGCCGCTACAGCTAATGCCGCCGCCGCCGCCGCCGCCGCCGCCATTGCCAGCACCGCTACCCTGGCCGCCACCGCCGCCGCCACTTCCTGTAGCGAACGCGCTCGGGGCGTCGAGAGTGAGAGACGTCTGGGACACGTGGAACCCCGTCAGCACGCTGCAACATCCGCACTCTCGCGTCAGCGGCATTCATACTTACGGGATTACCATTAACACAATTCTGTAGAATATCTATATCAACTAGGCATAAACGACTTGGCTAAATCTAAATGTTTACCGAACATAGAAGGGGGACTAAGATTATAAATCCAAGCTTATCTCAGAACATCAGAGAAGGGCACTAGTACTACAATATCTGCATTGTCGAAAGCACACAGTGATAAGAAATTATGTAAATAATATTGAAATATATGTGTACTAGGGCGTTCTTTCTCTTAGTGGCGAAATTTCAGTTTGACCCCGTTCTTTGCAGTTTCTATTAGCTGCGCTTAATTACGGTTGCCCGCTCCTCGATTACTTCGTAATGCACCTGCTCGGCTGGAGATGAACACTGACCAGGCGACAGTAGTACAGTTGACGTCTGTTATGACGAGTATGTTTGTTGCAATGCGACAAAGTGGAGTCATCCCACATTAACCGAGACGGTTACCTTTAAGTTGAGGGGAATGTACTAGGGCGTTCATTCTCTTAGTGGCGAAATTTCAGTTTGACCCCGTTCTTTGCAGTTTCTTTTAGCGGCGCTTAATTACGGTGCGACACCGTTTCTGCTGCGCGATGAAAAGGTCCTTGCCACGAGGTTGTGTGTCGTGAGAACATTGTTATTTGTTGGGATGATTTATGACTTAACGGGTGTGGACCGTGATGGTTACCTAAACAACAATATTACAACTGATGTTTTGCACGTACTAGTCATTTAATGATATTATTCGACCTAAATGTTGCGTTGTTATTATTAAGAGTGGTGATTCGATTTCACTATAGATGTGTTTCTCATAAACAAATGTTTGTGACTTGTGTGTAAGGAAATAGTTGGGATTGTGACAAGTTGCATTAATTCCATTTTCATACCTAGCCATTATTATATCTAAATTGTTAGATCACACTAATTGTTTATCTTGTGTAATCATTGTTGATACTGTGTGTAGTATGTACAACTGATATCATGACAGTTTAATATAAGCTGCTCCGTTGCCAATGGCAGTGCTCAATTATTTGCAATCGCAATATGTTTGGTAGAATACTGACATATTTCTTACTTTAGAAATATGGAAACATTTACAGTTGTGTCTTATGATCACTGTGTCCTTTGTTGTAAGACTGACACTTCTTTCTCTGAAGATATGGTGATTGTTCTGCTCCCTTACTTTGTGCCTAGATTCGATACAGTTCACTGGGTCGATGTTTGTGTTTTATTTACTTTTAAAACGATTGTGCTGACATTAGTATTATTGTTTGTGTTGGCAGATGACTCGCCTCTGCCGTCTCTTTGTTCGTATTGAAGTGAAAATGTAACACCAAACTTGGTGAACGAACCTCAATAAAGGGATTTGATTCCACATTAGTGCAGTTGACATTTGAGAAGTTTGGTGCACTAGAACATATGTACGCTATAGAATATATGTTTATTCTATAGGATTTTTGTGCGGACACATTTCTATAGAATTGTGTTTGCTATAGGTTATAAAATGTACTCAAAACAATTCTATTGAAATTCTATAGAATTATATAGAAACGAAAGGGCCCATAACATATCTACATATTTTCTATACTTTACTATTCTGTACAAAATCTATAGAAGATTACTGAGAAAACGAATCAAGCGCCCGTGGCCAAAACGGCACCAACACGACTCCAAAGTGCAGATAAGAATTCTTGTCGGAGCTTAACAAGAGCTCCGACAACCTTCCTTAAGCAAGGCTGCAACTGGTTATGTTTCAAGTATAGAAGGAATTATACCCATAGTTGGGGAAATGTTCACATGATAATGTTCCATGTAGGGTGTTGGACTATACCCATTGTTGGCGCAACAAATGAAACAATGTCAGCAACGACCCACCCACCTATTGGACTTATCCTACTACGGACAGAATGAGACCCACCCACCTCTTAGACTTGTCCTTCCACGGACTGAGCGTGGTATAGGTGGAGGTCTGCAGGCGCCGCTCATGTTGACATTTAAATTGTCGTTGTTTCTTCTGCGCTTTGTGCTGGTTCGTCGCCTTCTGCTTCGATGGCCACGACTTCCAGGCGGCATACTCCCTCGTATGCTTATATTTTGGGCATTTGCCGGTGTTTGCGGCGTCTTTCCTGTGATAAACATCCCTTTACTTAAGTTAAACGGCATTTTGGATATATTCAACTAACATAGTTAATACAAACTAACCATTTGCAACTACATTCAACACTATCTCGCTACTGGTTTACTCAGAATGTGATCTTAGAAGTGGTGTTTTCTAATGAAATCTCATAATTCCCGGTGGCTGACATATTGGAATACGTTCCCGATGATTGGCCAATAAGCACCGAGCGTTTATTTGACGTTGGCCCGGTTTATGAAACGTTGAACTAAAGTTTCGCTGGGATTGTACTCTTGAGTTTGCGCGAAAGGAGGGGAGAGAGGAGAGGGAGGTAGAGAGAGAGAGAGAGAGAGAGAGAAAGAGAGAGAGAGAGAGAGGGGCAGGGAGAGAAGGGGGGACAGATTGAGAGAGACGGGGGGACAGAGTGAAAGAGAGAGCAAGCTAGTGAGCTAGTGAGCTAGAGAGCTAGAGGAAGAAAGAGACAACTGCACAACAATACAACAGGTAAACCTCACCAATGCACTGAGGAACAAGGTAGAAAAACAACAACAATAAACACTACTTACCATTTGTTGATTTTCTTTACACTGCCGTTTGATCGTTGACAGTGAGCGTGCGAATGCGCGTGGCGCTCTCCAACCGCTGGCGACGTCACGCGGGCCATGGTCGATACACCACTCTGAAAGCAACACGACGCATGATCAACTAACTTACTCATGCACCTCCTTGAGGTATAAAACTGCTCGTTCCTTTGGACTTCCCACAAACACGAACAGCACCCACATTGAGACATCTAACTTCACCCCCCTGAGACTCCCAAAATTCCTCCACCTTGTATATAATTTAACCTCCAATTGCACACCCCTTTGAGGCTCCCCAAACCCCCCAATCTGCTCTCCCACTATGAAAACACGTGTGTAATCCTTTTCCCTCGAGAGGAACTATTTTCCTTCAGCGCGCGCGGGGGGAGCGCCCGCATCCATCTTACCCCCCTTCCCAGTTAAATAAAAGCTGCAAACGAAGCACTTCAAAATTAAACTAAACACGGGGCCTACTTGGTTAAGACAGCAAGTGGGTCAAAGGTTTACCTGTCAGTCTACCCACCCACTCCGACATACGGTCCTCTTTGCACTACTCTACTGGCTGTACCTCCCCGCCAAGTCGGCCTACAACCCCGGCTCGCTCTTGGCGGTTCTCGGACATCCGACCGCCGAACGCCTCGCGGATTTCGCCGCCGCTCTTGAACAATTTCGCGCCAACTGAAAAGAGGCGTTTCCTTTGGAGCTATGCTGCTCTAGTGTTATTATTGTTCCTATTTGACGCCCTACGCTAGTGAGTTGACTTCAGAAAGTTGGACTAGATCGGTGTCGTCCCAACGTCCAACGAATGAAACACGTTGATTGAACGCACCCTGCCAAGGACATGTTCACATTATTTGGGTAAAATGCACTGAGCAATAAAAGTACTCTACCGCTCCTATATTACCGTATATGGCGACGTTCCGGAAAGCGGAATCACATTACTCACATCAATCCATCTATGTTGTTTGTTTGCATAAATTTCACCTTTGCACGTTGCGCTGTTTTGAACTACAGTTGCTTCCGTGACAACAAGTGAACGAATGCACTTGCGCTATACGTACTCGTGACGTCAACGATTGTTCCAACTTACGGTGTTTTACGTTTACCGCCAACTCCACGACATCGCTTCGGACAGAAAACTCTTTCTTATCTCGCTAGTTGCGTAATTTAGAAAATATTTCGTGATCAGATGGTGACTCCGTTGTAAATAGTAATTTGTATGAGCATGACAAACTATGACTGATAAATTGAGAGTAATAATTGTGATTAACAAGATCGTGTCCAACTATGATTACAAATCAAAGAGAGTGGTTTCTTTCTGTTGGTGTCCATCGAGACTAGATGGCCAAGCATAGCCCGGCAAGGGAAAATTAATTATTTATATGTCTGTATATATATATATATTATTTATGAGGTCCGTAACCGACGTGGGTTCGTTTTGAATGTATCGTGCGCGTTGTAGTAATTCCTGTTTTCAAGCCAGCCCATTGTTCTTAACTTAACAACAACATTGAGGCGGCCTCTGTCATCTAGATCCCCATATGTACGCCTAACATCTTGCTGAAGACCTTACATTGGCATGGGACAACGTCGTCATAATCGTGTGTGTGTGTGTGTGTGTGTGTGTGTGTGTGTGTGTGTGTGTGTGTGTGTGTGTGTGTGTGTGTGTGTGTGTGTGTGTGTGTGTGTGTGTGTGTGTGGGAGCGTGCGTGCGTGTGGTGCATGCGTGTGTGTTGTGTGGGTGCGCACGTGTGCTTCTTCCTCAAAGCTCCCTATTCTGTTCTTCAGTCCATGTAAGTATGCCAGCGTTGCAATTGTATTGTCAAATGTTTTGATTATTATATTGTCTCTGACTGTCGTAAATCACACAACATTCCAGCATGTCTTGTGCTCGCTGATGTTCTCCGCTGTAACTCCACCTCCGACCGCCCATCCCCAGTAACCATTCTGCCAAACTCCTCAGTCACCACCTTGTTCGATCTCCGTCCCTCCAACTTGATGTCTATAACTACTATCTCTGGTGTCCAAACCCACATCACTGCATCTTTTCCGTGTTCAGTGTCAGTCCCACCTGTCGAACAATTCTGCCCAGTCCTCCAGGAGTTTTTTGTAACACGTTCGTGTATTTCAATACAACGATCACTACGTCTGCGTACATTACTCTGCCTTTCGATCTCTCGCACATACCGTTATAAATACCATCATAACATCCGCTTCTCGCCCTCCCATTGATCAGTCTCGGCGTTGTTTTCTCCATCTATTTCTGGGTCGTGTCGTAAGACGTCTAAATGGCCACAAATAATACTACCGTGCGTATTCCCTTGCATATCCACATTTGTTCTACTAGCTGTCTTTAATAACGGAAACATTTCATTCATCGTCCTCCTTTCCTTTTTAAACCCCTGTTGTCCTTCGCCTAATTTATGTTCCACTCTATTCAGTGTCCTATCCAAAATCGGGCTCTGTAGCTCCGGCTCAGCCCATCCAATATGAATTTGGTTCGGCAAGCAGGGGGTGCATATGGAGGCTTGCCCCCTCTTAGATTACCCTCTCTGTTCCTCCTGCTGGGCGCAGTCCCTGGCCACCATCAACACGGACTGTAAGAACGTGCGTAACTTGCATAACGTGCGTGATTAACTTCATTATTTGAGTTTCTGTGTGTCTACGTAGGAGTTCTGCGTTTAGTTAAATGGCGTTTTGCTTTCATTTTTTCTAGTGCAAAGAACCAGCCCTATTAATATATTTACGAGAGTTCTGTTTTATGTGTAGGGTGATACGACTTACGGAGGTATGAGTAGTTATAGTGTTGTCCACAGTACGGGTCATGATCCGAGATCAAAGGGTTTTTCGTTTTTTATAAGTATACTTTTTGCGTTTTTTAGCAGTCAGGAGCACATTCTGCGTCAAATGGAATGTTACTTATAAAAACAGCCTACCGATAAAAAACGGTTGATTGACAGGTCCACGGAAGAGAGTGTGCCGACATCTAGTGACTAATTAGGTAATTAATTAGGTACTAATTAGCAACTAGTGAGTAGTGCATTCACTGGAGGGCAGCACTAGCAATAAGTAAAAATAGTAATTGAGAGTGCCGACATCTAGTGACTAATTAGGTAATTAATTAGGTACTAATTAGCAACAAGTGAGTAGTGCATTCACTGGAGGGCAGCACTAGCAATAAGTAAAAATAGTAATTCCCAACTAATTAGTATCAATTAGGTATACGGCGGTGTGTGTGAAGTAGGAAAGCTTCTAGGCTGCGGTGTGGTACCTGGCGGAGCAAAAGATCAGCGAGGTTAATCGAGCGGCCTAGTTTACGCGGCTCGCTGCAGTGTGGTGCCTTAATCGGGTGGCCTAGTTTACACGACTCACTGCCGAATAGGATATCGTATGACGGTATGTGGCTGTGCATTAAGTCTGCGCGGCGCGGTTTAACGATGCTGGAGAATTGTTATGGTTTGTGAGCGGCGGGCGAAGTGCGGCGCGCGATATAAAATTATAAATAAAGAGTGCAGTGTTATGACGCGCTGGAGTCTGTGCGGCGCAGGCAGTGATTGTTGTTTTTCTTCGTGGCTGGTATTCGCTGTCAGAATAAGCTGGCCGTATGCAAGGATGCGCGATGAATGTGTTTGAGCATTAAGCGGGCGCTTGTTATGGTTTGTGAGCGGCGGGCGAAGTGCGGCGCGCGATATAAAATGATCAATAAAGAGTGCAGTGTTATGACGCGCTGGAGTTTGTGCGGCGCAGGCAGTGATTGTTGTTTTTCTTCGTGGCTGGTATTCGCTATCAGAATAAGCTGGCCTTATGCAAGGATGCGCGATGAATGTGTTTGAGCGTTGTTATGACGCAGGATTATTAGTGTGTGGAAACAGTTCTGCGCGGCGCTTTTAATAACGCTGCTGGATTATTGTGTAGCGGTGGTAACAGCTGTTACTTGTATTTGGAATAAGCTGCGCAAGGATTGAGCATAAGAAAGGAAAACTGTGAGATAATATTTTTATTGTTGATCGTCGTCCCTGAGGTAACGTGCAGGGACGGGCCCGAAGCCGCGTCGCTCATGCGCGTCACTTGGGAGGGTGTAATGTGGCTGACCACCAAAAGTCCGTGCACGGCCTCGTCCATGTTGAAACGGAGTGGTGGTGGTGGTGTATGAGTAGGTTTGGTCCGTTTCTCCATCACGGTCCGGATCTAGTATCGTTGGTGGCCTCGGGCGGCGTATGCCGATGGCACGGGCGGTGGGAAGGTTTGTCAGCGGCGCAGACCAGACGACACGCCGTGCGGGGGACGCTTTCGTCGGGTCGACGGCGGGTGGAGAGGGCGAGGCTTGGTGGCGAGTGGGCGAAGATGGTCGGATAATGATGTGTATGCACGTTCCACGGCCGTAGGGAAGCGTTCGATGATCAAGTCCGGGCGCGTGAATAACGTGGCGTGTGAATGAGCTGTAAAACAGAAGTTTAGGTGGATGATGCGTTATTGTCGCGTTGTCGTCGCCCTAAATATAGCATTCCCCGTCCATTGTCACGAGGGGTCGTATCTAGCACGATGAGGTCGGTTACGCGGATTCCGCGCGGTGGTACGAATCCGTTTCGCTTAGAGGGCATCATAAGGGTTTGCCCCCGACCAACGTGAAGGGTTTCGAACCACGCAATTAGGCGTATGTAAATAAAAGTGACGTTGAAGGTAATTAGGCGTCTGTGAGTGAGTTAATCATGAGCAGTTATAGTAATCAAAGCCCGTAATTAGGCGTCTGTAAGGAAATTTATAGTAATCAAAGCCCGTAATGAGGCGTCTGTAAATAGAGTGAAGAGAGTAAGGAAGGCAATGAGGCGTCTGTAAGTTAGTGACGTGGAACAGTTATCAAAGCCCGTAATGAGCAGTTATAATAATCAAAGCCCGTAATTAGGCGTCTGTAAATAGAGTGAAGAGAGTAAGGAAGGAGGAAACGTACCTTTCTCCCGGTCGTTGAGGGGGACGGGGGGCATTGGCGTTCGCGTGTGGTCTGTAAATAAAACCCAAAAAATGTGTTAGTGAGTGACGTCGAAAAGGAAAGCAGTTATAGTAATTTGTAGTGATATGAAAGAAAGCCGTTAAGTGAGTTAGGAAAACGTACCTGTCTTCTGGTTGTCGGGGGACAGCAGCAGCAGCAGCAGCAGAGTGTTGTTGGTTGTTCTGCTCCATTGTGAGAAATGAATTTCGCAGTTGTTTTCGCGGTGACATGTAGCGGTCTAGACACGTACGCGGTAGCCTTACATAAGCGTCTGACGTCACTGGTTATATAAGGCGCTTATGTAACTGTTTGTAAGTGCCTAAAACTGTAATAAAGGGTGAAATGCGCGTAAACTAAGCGGCCTATAATACAAAGTAGGGACTGGAGAATCGTATGGTAAACTTATATTAGAAAATAAAAGCGGCGTTCTGTTTGTGCACTAAACAAACCGTGAGTTTTTTTTCAGTTTTAGTAACCTTGTAAGAATCGGCTGTTTTCTGGCGCGCGTGCGCGAGCGCACGGTAGCCATGCGCGATGCTATTATAAATAGGGTCGGGCGGAGAACGCCTATGTATTGTCAGTGTGGTAACGTTGTGTTGTTGCCGTTGCAGAGCGTTGTAGTTGTTGATAATGGTTCCGCCGCCTGTTCACGGAGAGGCCCCGAAGAAAGCGAAGTCGAAGGTACCGACTGGCGCGGCGGCGTCCTGCGGCGAAATGAAAGCCCCTTCATTTCGCTGAAATCGGCTCTCGACGCAGCGCTTACTATGTCGGGGTCGCTGAATTCTCCTCTCGACGCAGTGGTGAGTGTGGTCGAACCGACCGAGGTAACTCTGAAAGAGTTTGTGTTGGTCTCGGGTGGCACGTGTAAGATTACTACACCCGTAAAAATCGTTGGCGTTGCATAAAAAAATAAATGCACGTACGTCGGCTGTCACGCTTGTAGGCACAAAGTGCGAGGCCTTCAAAGCGGTACTATGTTGTGCGTAGTACGCTGCGTGCAGGCGAAGCCGAAGACGCATTTTTCGGTTCGCGTCCTGTTGGAAGGGCATGGCGACGACGACGACGACGCTGAGGCTGGTATCTGGCTTACACTATTCGACGAAACGATATCGTCGATCGGCGATTTCGATGCCGACTACGTGGCCAGCATGTTACCAGAGCAATTGCGCAACAGTTTTGTAGCGAGCCTGACCGGCACAGTACTGGAGGTGACCGTGCACAAGGTCGTATGGGACGGAATTCTAGGCACGTACACTGTCAGGGATGTGAGGGTCGTGTCGAAGAAGGCGAGTGAAAATGAAGTGCGCGCGTACGATGTTCACCCTTGAATGACTAACGCTTGGTGTTTGTTGATTCTGTAGGACGCTGTAATCGCCGCTGCTTTACGCAGCGTCGTTGAAGAGAGCTCGCCTCCCGCCGAGAAGCGCGCCAAAACGGAAACGCCGCCTCCTCTTCCGCTCCTCACTGATGAAGACACGCAGACCATTCCTCCTCCTCCTACCGTGACGCGCGCCGGAATCGGCGCGTCTCCCTTGCTGGCGAGAGAAGCGTCGATGTATCGGCCTTCGAACACCGCTCCGACGTACGTTACATAGATTCCGGTGGTGCCGACAACAACAGCATCACTGCTATCACCACGTCTGGACGTGTTGTCTGTGTCTTCGGACGACTTTATACCGTGGGCCCGCGAGAAAAAGCCAGTGATCGTACGCACCCTCCAAGCCGACTCGATGTGGAGCGTCCTCCATTCGTACGCCGGACGGCAAAGATGCATGATGGCCATCTTCGCCGAAATAGTCGGCGAAAGGGTAATGGAAAGCGCGCGTCAAGAATGCGGTGAGTGCCCGCCCGAGGAGGGCTGCCCCTTCCTACACGTGTACGGCTATCGAGGAAGGAAGCCGAGCAGACGGTATAGGCTTGTGTACGAAAACGTGGCGGCCATAAATGTGTTTTTTTTACATTGGCGATCGACAGCTTTCTGCAGCAGACGTTGTTGTTACCCGCTATTCGATTGATCGCGGTGCTCGAAGAACGATGCGTGCGCGGCGATCGATTTTCGGAAGGTGCACTCGTGCACCGAGTGGCCGACAGGCTCATGGGCACGGACTGGACGGCTCCGTTTGATCGTTCGCTCTTGGAAGTGGCCGTACAGCATTATCTGTTGAAAAGAGCGTGTCTCGCCGACTAATATGCTGTGGCGTGAAGATGAACATTACCCTGTGGCGTCGTTTATACTGCCGAATTGTTGAACGTATTGCGCGATTAAGTTGCACCCGCATAAAGCCTTATTATGTATTACCCTGCTGTAGCAGTGCGGACTATATAGCGCGGTTTAGTTGCATCGACATATTTACCCTGCTGTAGCAGTGCCGAATTGAACATTAATTGCGCGGTTTATTTACACCAATGAACATTAACCTGTGGCGTCGTTTATACTGCCGAACATTATATTTGCACCCTGCTGTAGCAGTGCCGAATTGAACATTGCGCGGTTTATTTACACCGACATATTTACACTGCTGTGGCATAAAGCCTTATTACTCCGCTGTAGCATAAAGCTTTACTGTGTATAACATGTAGCGCGGTTTATTTACACCGACATATTTACCGTGCTGTGGCATAAAGCCTTATTACCCTGCTGTGGCATAAAGACTTACTGTAACATGTAGTAGCGTGGTTTATTTCCACCGACATAACCCACTGTGGCATAAAGCCTTATTACCTCGCTGTGGCATAAAGCCTTACTGTGGTGATGTATGATGATGATGATGCTTAATAAAACGTATGAACAAAAAAAAACCCGCCTCCTGTTGTCGACACGTCCACCTCTGCGCCATCGTCCCAGTACAAACAAATTGCTGCCATCCAACGCATCGATACTACGAACTGACGACGGGTAGTAAGACAGCTTCCTCCTCCGCTGCTGCGCCGTCATCCCAGTGTAACAAACAACTGTAGAGTAGCGCCAAAACAATTCGCTGCCATCCAGACATAACCTGCTAACGGACGGGGTAGTCGACAGCGCTGCCAACTGACGGCTGTCTCAGTGCAAACAAACTTGACGGTAGCGCGCTGCCATCCAGCGCTACGATACTTCGAATTGACGACAGCCTCTGTCGCGCCGTCATCCCAGTGAAACAAAGAAACAAACATACTGTAGAGTAACGCCAAAAAACACTGCCATCCAGACATACCCAGCGAGCCCCTGCTAACGGACTGGGTAGTCGACAGCGCTGCCACCTGACGGCTATCCCAGTGCAAACAAACTTGACGGTAGCGTTGCCACCTGACGGGGCGGTGAGACAAACCATCCAGAATGTTCGCTGCCTAGCTGCAAACAAACCGCGCGGCGCGTGAGAAAAAATTCGCCCCGCCGTCCAGAAAATGGCGGCTGCCACCACCACCACCACCACCATCACCTAGCGGTCGTTGCGCGCGGCCTTATAGACGGTGTCGGTAATTCGTCGTGGTTAATATCGTTCCGGGCTCGACTAGGACGAACGTGCATTCCGCGCCGCTGTCACCGACGATGCACGCATGTCCGAAATGCAATCGAATGTTCGCCAGTCGCTCCGATATGGTGCGGCATCTGAAAAGCTGTGGCGGCGGCGGCGGCGGCGGTAATCACGCGTGTCCGAAATGCAATCGATGGTTCGCCAAGTGCGACAATATGTTGCGACATTTAAGAGTCTGCGGTACGCCGACGTCGCCGCCGCCGGCGCGCGATGACGACGACCTACGGCGTACCGTTCGCGAACACTGGTCGAGCATCCGTAGTCTGTAGTGCGCGGTCCCGTCCAGTCTAGATATAATTTCGATATGTCCGACTGTTCGGAGACGTCCGCGCACGACGCCCGACTACGACTGATGCTCGAGCCTTTAAAATAAATTTATCGTACGGGTTTATCCTGCGTCACAGGGAGACTGGCCGATTCATGTATCTGATGCGAATGCTATCTCGAGTCGCCCGTCCTCGTTACCGACGCCGCGTCGTTCGAACGTTTCCTCGACGCCGCTCGACAGCCCGACGTTCTGCAGTAAGTGATCGCGCAGCGACCCGACTCGGGGTGGATCGCCGAGTTGGTGACGAACGTTACGTACTTCCTCAACGCCATCATCTACCATCCTATCGGGAGCGCGCGCTAGCAGCGACTCCCCGACTACCTGCTCAACAACAAGGCGCTCATCGGCCTAGTGAAAGATCGCCACAATCAACCGTACATCGAAAACATGTGCCTCTTCCGCTGACTGGCGCTGCATTGGGCGCCGACTTCCGCGTAGACGATTTGACGACCTCGGCCTTAAGGCTCTATGCCGACTACAGCGTCGCCGGCGGCGGCCAACCCTACTACGCATTCGCCGGCGTCCCGCTGAACGAACTCGACCGGGTGGAGACGGTCTTCGAAACGAATGTGACCGTGTATCGACTGACGGAAGAGGACGCCACCACTGAAGTGGTCCGCCGCTCACTCCACCGCTACCCGACTACCATGAGCGTCAATCTGTGAGAGACGCACTATTCCTACATAACCGACGTGTCGCTGTTCTGTCGCTCGTACCTATGCGGAAAGTGCTGTCGCTCGTACCTATGCGGAGAAGGAGGCGTCGCGCGATAAGAGCCCGTACACGGTGCTCGGCGACCGCCTGTGGACGCACCTGCGCCGCCTCCCCGTCCTCGGCTTCAATTCGGGCAAGTACGACTTGAACGTCGTCAAGAAATACCTGTCGCCCCTGTTCATGACCAGCGAGGCGCACAGCGTCTCGTCGGCGTTTACGATCAAGCGTCAGAATAACTTTATGTGCCTAACGACTGCGACGCTCAAGTTCCTGGACATCACCAACTACCTGGCCCCCGGCGTCAGCTACGATAGGTTTCTGAAGGCCTACAGCTGCGAGGCGACGAAGGGCCACTTTCCCTACGAGTACATCGACGACATGCGAAAACTGGACGAGACCGAGCTGCCGCCGCGCGAGGCCTTCTACAGCCACCTGAAGCGCGAAGGCATCTCCGCCGACGAGTACGAGGGTTGCGCGAAGGTATGGCGCGACGAACGGATGAAAACACTGCGTGACTACCTCGTGTGGTATAACAATAGGGACGTGGTGCCTTTCCCGGAGGCCTTCGACAAGCAGTTCGCCTTCTATCGGCAGCGTCTCATCGACATGTTCAAGGACGCCATCAGCGTACCGGGCCTGACCCTGCTGTACCTGTTCAACGATCTGCCGTCGATGCTCCACTTCACGCTCTTCAACGAACCGAACAAGGACCTGCACCGGCTCCTACAATCGCAGATCGTTGGCGGCCCCTCGATCATTTTCGCGCGCTACCACGAGGCCGACGTGACCACTCTTCGGCGCGACGAGTACGGCGAGTCGGCGCGGCCCTGCCGCTCGATTGTCGGCTTCGAACGCAAACGGCCTCTACCTATGGGCGATCACGCAGGAGATGCCGACGGGGTGGTACACGCGCCGTCGCGTGGAGAATGCCTTTCGACCGGAATGCGTGCACCGCTACGGCCGCCTGTCCGTGGAGTGGCTGACGTGGGAGGCGGCGCGGACGGTGGCGCGCATGCGACACCAGCTCAACGGGCGTGAGAAGCGCGTCGGCAAGTACCGGGTCGACGGCTGGTGTCGCGAGACGCGGACGGCGTACAAGTTCCGAGGGTGCTTCTTCCACGGCTGCCCGTGCACGGGGAAGGAGACGAACGCGGTGAACGGCAAGCCGATGAGTCAACTGTACGCCGAGACGGCCGCCGTCACGGGCTACCTTCGCCGCTTCATCACCGTCGTCGAGATGTGGGAGTGCCGGTGGCGCGCGACGAGACCGCCGCCGCCGCGGAGCTGACCGACGGTGGCGGCGCCGCCGTTACGCGGTCGACGATCCTGAAGGCCGTGCTGGACGGCACGCTGTTCGGCCTCGTCGATTCCGACATCACCGTTCCGGAGTCGCTGCGCGACGCCTTCGCCGAGATGCAGCCGATCTTCAAGAACGCCTACATAGCGCGCGACGATCTCAGCCCGTTCATGCGTCGCTACGCCGAAACACACGAGCTCCTCGCCTGGCCTCAGCGCACGCTCGTGGGGAGCTTCTTCGGCGCCAAGATTCTGCTCGCGTCGCCGCTACTGCGGTGGTATCTGCGGCACGGACTCGTCGTCGAGCACGTCTACCAGATCGTCGAGTACGAGCCGGTCGCGTGCTTTCGTCCCTTCGGCGACACGGTCTCCGCCGCACGACGCGAGGGCGACGCCGACCCCGACAAGACCATCATCGCCGATACGTTCAAATTTCTCTGCAACAGTTCCTACGGGAAAACGATCACGCGGGTCCACCTGCACCGCGACATCAAGTTCTGCACGTCCGCTGGCGCCGCGACGCTGATCAACGATCGACGCTTCCGTCAGCTCGACGTCATCGTTCCCGACGGCCTCTACGAGGTGGCGCTGAACAAGCGAACCGCCCGGTACGCGCTGCCATCCAGATCGGCTACTTCGTGTATTTGTACGCCAAACTGCGTATGCTGGAATTTTACTAAGATTTCATCGCCGCCTACATTCCGCGCCCCCTGTTCCAGTACTGCGCAATGGACACGGACTCGGCGTATTTGAGCCTCGCGGGACGCGACCTCGACGAGCTCCTGGCGACGGCTAAGCGCGAACACTACTTTCCGCACCGCGGCGAATGGTTCCCGTCGTATCACAGCGACGCGCACGCGGAGGCGTACGTGCGGCGCAGGCTCGCCGGCCGAGCGTGGGACGCGCCCGACGAATGTTGCGCGTGACGGCGCAGGTACGACAAGCGAACGCCGGGCCACTTCAAAGAGGAATGGTCCGGTCGCGGAATCGTCGCGCTCTGCAGCAAGACGTACTACTGTTTCGGCGGCGACGGCGGCGACAAGTACAGTACGAAGGGCCTGAGGAAGCGTCAGAACGACGTCGACAAGGACGTCTTCCTCGGCGTGCTGCGCGGTCGACGGAGCGCCGGCGGCTGGAACCGCGGCTTCCAAGTGAAGGAATCGTCCGTGCTGACATACATTCAGGAGCGCGCGGCGTTGAGCTACTTTTACGCCAAACGTCGCGTGCTCGACGACGGCGTCACCACGGCTCCGATACTCGTATAAGGGGACCCACTCCCTAGAAGTAGGGACCTATTATATATAGGGGAGGCCTTCCCCTAGGGACCCCTAGTTAGGACCTACCCCTAGGGTATGTATGTATGTATGTACGAATAAAAAATGAGTGAACACGCGGTACAGTTTTCATCGTTTTTTATTTACTACAACCTCACTACTTTGGTCTTGCCTGCCTAGCACGGCGAGGAGCCCGCGACCGACAGATCCGAGAAAGTCGGTTCGAATACTCGGTCGTCTAATAATAACAAGCGATAAGCGTTCAATGCGGCTTTAGCCAGTCGAATACGAGACAGTCTTTGTTCACCCTATCGGGACCGAACAGTTACTGAAAGCCGCTTAGTGGCATACCGCGGCATCGTAAGAGCAGGAAGGCGACGCAATATTGTCCGCACACGTTAGATACACCGCTCTGCAGTCTCTTGTCGTTATACGTCCACGAGTCGCAGTTGCGGCGAAGGAAGGCGCGGAAGTCGGCGTGCAGCAGCGGCAGGCCGTACGAATCGAAGTACTCGCCTCGCCGGTCGGCGTCCACGTACATAGCCACTCAGTGCTTCCCCGGTTCGTCGTCGTCGTCGGTGTTGCACACGAACGCCGTCGGGTAGGCGGTGAGCCGCCGTCGCGGAAGCTCGTCTTTAGGCACGACGCCGACGACGATGTTTTTAGTGTACGTGTCGATCGACAGGCGATCTATCAGCTGAAACGTGACCATCTCAGTACTCGTACACGACGTTCCGGTTCTTGTCGATTTCGAGCACCGTCTCGAACTCCCCGTACACGACGACGTTCACCGTCCAGGGGAGCGCCTGCGCGAAGTGGATCTCAGCTCGCAGGTTCCCCTTCCGCACGACGTTGAAGTGTTCGCCGTCGCAGCAGTCGGGCGATAGGTCGAAGCCGAAGATGGTGTAGCCGTCGCCGAATTCGGCGCGCGTCAGGTCGATCCCCTCGTCCTCGTACGCCTTGCCCGTCGCGGCGAACACGTTCATGTAGCTTCGGATGTAGCGCCGATGTGCGAAGTCCGGCTGCAGGGGCTTGCTCGGCACCTGGCGTCCGTCGACGTAGAGGGCGAGGAAGTTTATGTCGCTGTGCTTCGCGTTGAACGGGTTTTTATCGTAGGCCCCGTTGTAGGAGTCGTTGTCGATCAGGCACATGAATACGCGTCTCGGGAGCGTGCCCAGGTAGACGTTCTCGTGTGTATGAGACATCGTGCCCTGCGGTATCGAGAACACCTTGCAGTCGACGCGACGCATCGGGTACATGGCCTTCCCCCTCGTCAGTGCTTTGATGTGACCGAGCTGGACGGCCGGATTCATCTTGGCCTTTCGCACCTGCAGGTAGGTCTCCAGCAGGACGGTCTTGAACCCCGGATCGACGACGTCGCCTATGAGCGCGAAGGCGTCCTTGCTTCGCACCAGTCGCACCTTTACGTCCACGCCGTTCAGCAGGTACCGGTTTTGCACGAACACGTCGACGTGCAGGCGTCCCAACATGTCAAACTGGCGGCTGTCGTGTATGTAGTGGTGCCGATGCGCGTACCCGCCGTTGTTGTTCCCCGCCGTCTCCATGCGCCCGGCCGTGTCCTTTCACCACAGGTCGGCCTCGAGCTGCGATCTTTTGGCGTCGGACCCGTAACTGAGCAGGGTCTCTATGTAGACCCGGTACGGGTACGTATTGGTCGACGACGTCACGAGCGTGCCGTTCAGCGACACGTCGACTTGACTGAACATCGAATGCAGGATTCTACGACGGTGAAGAGCTCTTCGCTCCAGTTAGCCATGTACCCCTTCTTGAAACGTCCCTTCGCCTTGCTGATGCGTACGCGGTCCCGCTCTCGCAGTTTCGGCTTGTTTTTTTGACACCCGACGCCGCCTTTCAGCCGCTGCCACACGCTCTCCTGATTCGCTGCGTTGACGCTCGCCGGCGTCCTACCGATGCTTCGATGGTAGGCGTTGTTGTACGACCGCACGAAGTCCTGCAACGGCTCCACGTACTTCAGTGTCTGATGCTTCGTGAAGTACCTCCACATGCGTGTCTTCAGCGTACGATTGAATCGCTCCACGACACTCGCTTTGGTCTCCTCGTAGTGCGTCACGAAATGGTGGACGCCGCGCGCCTTCAAAAGCGTCTGAAGGGGCCTGTTGAGAAACACCGTCCCCTTGTCGGTCTGCAGGGCGTTCGGCGGCTGTTGCGGCGACGACAGCAGGCCCTCGAAGGCCGCAACGAGCGCCGGACTGGATTTACTCTTCAACGGGACGCACCACGTCCGCTTCGAGAAGACGTCGATGACCGTCAATAGGAACGCTATACTGTCGTTGTGTTTTATCAGTTTAGCCACGTCGACGAGATCGGCTTGCTACTGCTGGTTTCGACCGCCCACGATAACGCAACGTCGCTTGAAACGGCGTCTGACCGGCTTGTGAAGCATATAGGCGTCCTGCTCCGATAGCCACCGCTCGACGATCGGCTTGGGTACCGCAGTCGCCCGGTGCAACGCGTCGACGCCGCCGTAACTGCCCGCCCGCCCGTTTCGGGTCGAAGTAGGCGCGCTTCAGTCGGTCGTCACGTTGTTGGCGCTTTCGTTGCGCACCACGAGACCGCTGGGACACCACCGCCATGGCTCTTGCGACGATACGGCGAACAAGAGGGCGGCGGCGAAGGCCGCCGCGATTACGCCGGCGTTGACGACGACGACGACGAGTACTGATCTTCGGGCGGGCATCCTGTATGGGCGCTAAAAGTTGGCCCACGGCATGCGTTCGACAGATCGAGTGCGGCCCTTTCGCTTCTGCGCGCGCTGTATGTACGCTCGACGCTGGGGATTACGGACGAGCTCCATAGGGTCGTTCAGCCGCTTTATATGGTCCCCAAACGCTTCCCAGCCAACCGGCGCGGGCGTCTTCTTCCTCTTTCGCATGAGATCGTTCACTAGATCTACCATGTTGCTTCCGGCGATAGGCGCACCGTCGTACACGAGCTCCCCTCGATCTCTCCAGCGAATCAGCGGATCGGCTTTCAGTCTCGCCATCAGGAGGCGGGCTTTTTCTTTCAGAATTTTCGGTACGCTCTTCACCATCTCGCTCTCCGTATCGTCCGGCGATTGGTCGGGCGGCGGTGGCGGCTGGTCGAGCGTCATCGGCGACTCGCTCTTCACTACGGACACTCGCATCGGTTGCTGCGCGCGAGACGTCTCCATGGCGTTGTAACGAGTCAGCAGTTGATTGTACGCCGCTACCTGTACTCGTTCGGTTAAATCCGTACGCTCGAGAA
>CM034534.1:31084049-31237453 GCA_020002185.1 Paraescarpia echinospica | reverse complement strand
CACAGATGGCCTCAAAGCTGGAGTAATCAGGGTTTGAATGCAAATTAACTTTGAACTGTTTTGAGACGAGAAATCCAAAACCACCACCTCGCCCAACTGAACGTGGACGATGATGGAAGGTGAAACTGGAAGGAGAAATGTCAGCAATGCATGCAGCTGTGTCATGTGGTCTGAGCCAGGTCTCAGTGACTGAAAGAATGTCTGTTGTCTTGGAAGTTAATAAATCGGTAAGCGAGGCTGTTTTGTCTCGAATAGATCGAACGTTAGTGGTGGCTACTCGAATATTGCGCCTGATAACAGGTCCAGGATTAAGACTTACATCTCCTGCTAGTAGTAAAATAATTGCCAATTTAAACGTTGGCTTAGAGCGGGGGATTGGCAGTAACTTTCTATTAAAGCAAAGATTAAGACACAGCAAACTGTGAAGATGTGACAAGGAATTTTGTGTTCTCATGTACTGAGAAACTGTTACAATGACAGCCGACCGTTGGGGACTAAGTGGCTTGCACAGCGTAAAATCGTGACCTCTCGAAGCAGCAGAACAGGATAAAAATAAAACACACAATAAAAATGCTGGTGACATTTTCTTTCCTCAAAATGGTGAAGAATAAAATGATAATGTCTCATAAAAATAATAAATAATTGAAAATAATAAAATATTCTAAAACTGTATAATTGTACTAAAAATATGTAAATTGCTAGGCTATTAAAGAGTGGGTTGGCGATAATCAATGGCAATATTACAGGTCGTATGATTGTTTGCGCTCAGCAGGCCTGTGCAAAGTAACAAGACGTTTAGTGCCCGTGCAAAGAAAAGTCAGAGGTCTTCACCCCCAGGGCGATTCTTGGTATAAAAGAACGTCTTGTTGAAAAGGGCTGTTAGTATATAGTTTATAAGGGGACTGTCCTGCCTTAGTATGTTGTGTACGTAAGCCTGCTAGCGCGAAAATCAAATCGACCTGTATTATCGCCCAAATAATTTAAGTACAAGATTTAACAGCGTTGGTGGTGACAATTTATAAAATGTTTGTTTAAGCAATCAGTGCAATACGTTGACACTAATTCTACACAAGTGTCACAGACAAAATTAAACGTTAAATTGCAAAAATGATTTTGAATCACGCAGTGACAAAAAACAAGTGCCACCTTACGCCACCTAGCGATCAACCAAGATTATAATAACGCAACTAACCGTAAGAATGAAGTTGACGAATCCGAAAAAGTACTTCATGCTAATGTACGCGGTCGAAGGCGATGCTACGGTGTACCCCCGTTAACGACACAACAAGAAAACAGTATGTCGTGAACCTAGACTGATAGGAAGGCGGGAAGACCAGTCGTGATCACAGAGAAACATACAAACTGACATACATATAGACTGGCAAACATTTATACAGATAAAGAGACAGACAGACAGGCAGACAAACAGACATACATACGTACATACATGCATACATATATACATACGTACATACATGCACACAAAACAAACAAGCAAGTAAACAAACAATCAAACAATCAATCAATCAATCAATCAAACATTGTATATTCTCACTTGTATTATAGTTAAACTTGTTTGGTTGTCTTGTCTTGTATATATTTTTATCAATGTTCTGAATAAACGTTCATTCATTCATTCAAACAAACAAACAAAATACATACATACATGCATACATGCATACATGCATACATGCATACATGCATACATGCATACATGCATACATGCATACATGCATACATGCATACATGCATACATGCATACATGCATACATACATACATACATGCATACATGCATACATACATACATACATACATACGTACGTACGTACATACGTACATACGTACATACGTACATACATACGTACATACATACGTACGTACATACATACGTACATACATACGTACGTACGTACATACATACATACGTACATACATACATACATACATACATACATACATACATACATACATACATACATACATACATACATACATACAAACGTACGTACGTACGTACGTACGTACATACATACATAAAAACATACATGCATACATACATACTTATACCCTTCCACACAAACACACACACACTTCCATACGTACGTACATATGTACATGTGTGTGAGTTTGTGTGTAAGTGTAAAAGTACGTACGTGCATGCGTGAACGCATACATACAAGCGATACGAACACATGACAGCGTAATTTTGAAAATATGCTAAGTTACATTTCAGAGTCCTATGTTGCTCTGAACGGAGCTTTCGACGTCTTCGCGACGTCTTCATCAGCGTTGGTCTTCGCCATTCTCGGTAGTCGTGTGACAATGTTGGTAACTATCACATAACAACATTTCCAGGAAGATCGCGGGAAGGTTGTACCCGGAATCCCTGTTGATTTCTGGTCGCCTCTCTCTGATTTTAATCGCCACACTGATTTTCTCCTTCAGAAGTTGTTTTCTCTAGAGAGTACCTTTGCGTCTTTAGTCGAGATGTTGTTGCCCTCATTCACTCTGTGTCCACCTGCTGCTGCGAATGGACCCCTGTATTCTTTGAATCGGGCTCCTAGTGCTCTGCTGGTTTCGCCTACATAGGTCTGATGACAGTCTGGACATCCTATCTCATATATTATTCCACGTATGTTGTTCTTGGGGTTTTTGTCCTTGGGGTTCACTACGATAGATCTTATGGTGTTGTAATGTTTGTGGTACGTCCCCACTCAGTGTTCCCGGAAAATGGTGGTTAATTTATCTGACAGGTTGCGCACGTATGGTAAAGGGATGTTCGGTATTTCGCCGATCTGTTTTTCTGCACTTAGTGTCTTTCTCTTTTTTTGGTGATGTTGAACATCCACTCTGTGTAGTTGTTGGCTCTGAGCGCTGCTCTCACGTGTGGTTTTTCGGTGGCTTTGCTTTGTCTTCGTCTGTGGTAGTGAGTTGGTCTGCCCTGTGCATCACTGTTCTGACCACTAATCGCTTGTGCTCGAGGTGGTGATTGAAGCTGAAATTCAAGTATTGGTCCGTGTATGTTGGCTTTCTGTATACCGTAACCCGTTGGCTGCCGTCATCGTTCACGTGTACACAAGTATCCAGGAAAGGAAGTTGGCCTTCTTTTTCCGGTTCCGTGATGAATTTGATGTTGGGGTCTATGCTGTATAGGTGTGCAGTGAAACCCTGTTTTCATGTGACAGTTACCAACATAGTCACATGACGACCGAGAGTGGCGCAGATCAACGCTGATCAAGACGTCGTGAAGACTTCGAAAGTTCCGTTCAGAGCAACAATTGACTCGGAAAGGTAACTTACCATATTTCAAAACTATGAATGTAACCGAGTCCGGAAGCAATTTACATGGTAATAGCAGCATAATTGTTAACATAGACTGACAAAAGGTAATAAAACAAGACAACAATCTTCCTTGAAAACAGACAGGCATTGATTGCAGTACGACACAGGACATTTTACGTGTAAATAACAACATTATCTTTGTACATAACTAGAACTTTACTACTCATTATCAACGTTTCAAAGGCCTAAGGTGACCTTCATCAGGAACTGTTCGTTACAACAACATACTTCGGCTTCAGGGGTACAATTTACCAACACTAGTTCGGCACAGTGATGGGAAGCCCAGTGTCACCGGTGATACCCAATCTATTTATGGAATGGCTGGAACAACAAGCCATCGCCACAGCTCCAGTAACATGTCAGCCCAGACTATGTCAGCACTAAGTGGTTGACGTCATGGAAATCGTGAGAAACGGGTGTCAACAACAATTGAGATCATCTTAACACAATTGACGCAACAGGCAACACCAAGTTCACGTGTGAAGAAGAGAGTGGGGGGTTCCTAGACACATTGATGGTACGGAAAGAAAATGGAACGGTCAAACGTCTAGTGTATCAAAAGAAGACCACCACCGACCAGTATCTGAACATTAGTCCACACCATCCGCTACACACACACACACACACACACACACACACACACACACACACACACACACACACACACACACACACACACACACACACACACACACACACACACACACATGTATATATATATATATATATTATGTAAGAGAAAATAATGTTCTGTATGTAAAATTTCGTATATAAAACGTATGCGAGTACTGTATGATGAAATAGAACACAGGACAGTTGAAAGCGACTGGGGCCGATGTCTCTTTACTGCATGTGCCCGCTCTTTGCTTAACGCTAACGTTCTCTTGTGTCTTGGCTACG
This sequence comes from Paraescarpia echinospica, assembly GCA_020002185.1. Lineage (NCBI taxonomy): Eukaryota > Metazoa > Annelida > Polychaeta > Sabellida > Siboglinidae > Paraescarpia > Paraescarpia echinospica. Next base: position 31,233,210 of record CM034534.1, on the reverse strand, counting down.
TCTGAAGACTAAGGTAAACATAATCTTCGTGAAAATGTTTATTAAGTTGGATGAACTAAATATATATTCCACATTTACATCACATAAATTTAGGCAATCATCTGATCGGTCGAAATCGTAACAACATATAATGTATCACGTCATGCAAATTAGTTAATTAATCATGGTATTCCTATAGTGTTTGTATGTTTATTTACTTCGGAGCATCTTGGATATAACACTTTCCAATGAGAATTTATGGCCTTGTCCGCGATATTTCCACGCGGCAACCGGCAGCAGCCATTTCCAATGCATCATAAAACAGAACCGTTAGTATACTTCAGTCCATTCAAATTGGTTAGCCTTATATAAAACATTTGTCACTAACCTGGAAAATGGACGGTACACTAGACTCTTCTGTTTCTATCAGCAAACTTATATTGTAAAACATGCAAAACTAATTCATTTCATGATAATGTAAACATTTATAAAACTTCAAATATACTATAATCAGTTAAAAACCAGGTACATTAGTAGGGGGTGGAATACACTGTAGATACCGGGTAACTTCAGATATTGACATGAACCCCCATTGTGGTCGTTTTTAAAGATATACGTAAACATTAATGTCCGTATATCTTGGAAACTGTATGGCATGGCATTTTTTTATAGAACGTGTTTTATATTTGTTCACGCAATATCACACGATCACATTCCTTTATCGTGGGAACCAACATGAACGAGACAGGACTGACTGTTTTCCTTGTTAGGTCGGTCACATGTACTGTCTGTGTAAACTAGGAAATATTATTGGTCAATACAACATTTTCGCTGATATCTAAAGCATAAACATGTCGAACAGTGCTTCCACATTATGCCTATAGCTGCGTGGCTAAAAAAAGGAAGAAAAGGACTATATATTGATTTTGATAGCCCTAACAAGTTCAACGGAGTCCCGAGAATGGCCAAAACCAAGGACATAACAATAACTTCCGTTCAAAGCAGTTTTGTGACGGATATTGTGCATCAACACGTTGTCTGATTCTTGTTCCTTTATGGGATCAGGGTGTTAATCTTCTCACACACAAGGTCGTTTTCTATTCACTCGCTTAACGGGAGTATTTCGTTTGACTTAGCCTCTCCAAACAGTTCCTTTCCGACGATGCTATTTTATAGTTCGGAGTCACGATCTACTCTGGCATTTAAATCCCTCTTGCAGAATCACCATGTCCAGTTCGGGGAAGAACTCTTCCTTGGTTTCCTCCACGGCGTCGAGTATTTTGTCTGCACAAATTCTAATTCCTATAGAAGACAAATCATATTCGGACGAATCGCGATTACGTGACATTAGGTCTCGTATCCTATCTGGCTATACACAACAACTGCAAAGAAGATGCGTCGGCATCTATTACAAACAAACGAGGGAATCAGTCGACTATTTTTCAGCTGCATATTTTGGCCGGTCACCTGAATAACTCGTATGTTATTGTCAGGCTTTAGGGGTGGCATTAGTCATAAGAATGTCGCTACGTCGTTTGGGTCACATTGTAGACAATGCACAGCATTCTGTTGTGTATAGCCAAGATGACAGATTACCATGACGACCGGACACCAAATAACAGCAATGATGTACGACTATTGCACCCAATTAAAGATCAATTGGCCGATATGTCTTCAATATCATATTGTTGCACATAGCGGAATTGCAAGAGTCTGATATTCCGCGAACTGACTACACTCCACGTTGACATAAGTATGTCAGCAGTTGAATAGTAAGATTAGTTTAAAATTAAATTAATGATTTGTCAGGAGCTTTATTTATTTACTTAAATCGTTCATCTAAGGTGATAACTGCAAGTTAATACGATTTCCCGTTTGTTTTGCCAGATCTACCCCCTTCGCATCATATCCGTCTCGTTGATCTCGCCAAGATTAGCATTTGGTTGGCTGCTTAGTTATGCAGCACCACATGACCTGCTAGAGGTAGACGACACTGACTCTGTTTGGCCGAGAACCGTGAAGGGAGTCGTATAACCATATAGCTCCTGGTTGGTGATGTGATTGTACCAGACCACATTCAAAATACAGTACTACTATATGTTACTCATCATATGATTTTTATCAGGACACCCACTATAAGTGCATAAATTAAGATAAACACTTTTATTGGTATACCTGTACATGGTTTTGCTTGGACTGTGATGTGACGCATTGACGGGGAGTGTTTTAAGATCCTAACCTTTTGTGGAAATGTTCAGAACTGTTTTAATTAAATTATACTGGTAGCTAGGTTGTGTTTCCTCCAACTAAGGATTGATTAGCTGTATGGAACTTATGGTCAGGGACACATCAAAAGGAGATTGTGTCCGTCGCCAAATTCTTTCAATTAGACCTATCAACAATGATGTTTTGTGAAAGCTGTGCCTGATGATGACAATCAAACTGATGCATTCTTGCATTGATTTGGGGTATGTTTCTCAATGTAATTTTAAAGATATCAATGTATTTACTATTAATATATAGCAGTGAAGATTTATTTGGTATCGGGAGGTAATGATTTGCGAATTCCCTACAAAGGGCATCCGTATAATTTGTGTTTATTCATCGGAATATTTACACTTTTCTTTCAGATCCAGACCAGAATAGTAACTAGAAATCAATGATTAGATGGTAAACATTTTAAGCAGGCTAAACTGTTTTGAAATTGTTGCAAGTGGATCTATGGATGGACACTTCCAACTTGTGCTTCTGGACATCACACGAAAAAAACACAAACGTGTTCCAAGCACAAACACAAATAGCTATTATTGTTCTCGAGTGTGTTTTATTGCGTACATGTTCGTAATAATGTAGCAACAGTAATATGGGTCCATGTGTGTGTGTGTGTGGTGTATGTGTGTGTGTGTGTATGTGTGTGTGTGCGTGTGTATATTTGCGGTGTGTGTGCGTTATGGAGTGCTACATCAATGCAATCAGAACTCAACCTTGATTCGCATATTGACTTGATATTCGTACGTCAGAAATTACTATTCGCCTATACAGGGTAACAGCTAGACCTCGCTGGAAAACACACACGTATACAGTAAATTGAGATGACGTTTCTTTCTGTACGTTTGACGAGTGTGTACAAATACCTGCAAGTCGTAGTGATGTAGCCAGGCTCTGTACCAACCCTACTGCATGGAAACAAAATGCATGTTTTTTTATTGTGTTTGCTTAGACTTAGGTCTGTGTATTTCCTTTGTCAGCTGTGTGGTGTTGTGATGGATGCCCACTACTCAAGACAACATGCACCTGCCTAGTATTTCACGAACTCATGTAGGGCGGCGACAGAGACGAACCATCGAGCGTGTTAAATGAGATGTTTGCGTAGACGCGTCAGTTGACCTTTTTGGCAAGCGTAACGGCCGAGCACTAGGGGTGCTGGAACTCGTCTCAGTGCTGGTGGGGCGACACCAGCCAGTATAGTTAGCTCATGGGTAGTAGTTCGGTGTAGACACACAGTGGTTGTTTTTATGGCAGAGTTAAGGATCACGTCCACGATTGTGTGGACTTTGGCATAGTATGCCGCCGGGGCAAACACTAGTTTGATGATTGAAGTTCTTAATGCAGTTGCCTTTGCTCCTCTCCCAGTGTCAGTAAGGTGACGGATTAGTTTGCGTTATCGTGTTTAGCTCCGTAGGCAGTGTTTTGAAAGACAGTCGTCCACTGTTAACAACTACATAAATTGTACATTTCTCCGTCTCTCCGTCTGTACACCTGTCTCCCCATCTCCCTTTCTCTCCATATCTGTATCTCACTGTTTATATGTCCCTCTGTTTCTTTGCGTTTCTTTCTCTCTGCCTTTCTGTTTGTAGACATATCAGCTTGTAATTATGCATATCTTTACGTACACATGTGTGTCGTGTCTGTCCCTACCGCTGACTCTGTCTCATTTTAACGTCGAGTTCCCTGTGTTTCTGATATTTCAATTACATTATTGAGCTTTAATCTTCTATAAATGTGCTGCTCTAAACTGCTTCTCCGTAAGTGGTGTCTAATTATTCGTTTTTCATAAATAATAATAATAATAAGATAACTTCTATTGCGCCTAAATCCTTGGAAACCAAGCTCAGAGGCGCATAAAAACAAAAGGATTGGTCAATGTCAAAATCCATAAATAGTATTCCAGTTGTCAAGAGATGGGTCAAGGCGCTACGGAGTTAAGGTGGATAAGCAAGGTTGTAAAGATACGTTTTTAAATGACGACGGAATTTTTTACTATTTTCAACCGATCTAACAATACGAGGGAGCATATTCCAAAGAGTTAATATCCTTGATATAATAAATCAAATGTCAGCCATAATCTACTACCTGTTTAGTTTTGAGACATCGTAACTTCACTAACGTCTATAACTGAGCTTTAGTGTATTTCATATATATATATATACGTATATATATACATATATATATATGTGTGTATATATACTTGTAGTTTATCAGAAAGACCTATAATATATATATATATATTATAGGTCGTTCTGGTAAACTACAAGTATATATTATATATATGAAATACAGTAAAGCACATATATATATATATATATATGTGTGTGTGTGTGTGTGTGTGTGTGTGTGTGTGTGTGTGTGTGTGTGTGTGTGTGTGTGTGTGTGTGTGTGTGTGTGTGTTACAGGTCTTTCTAGTAAACTATAATATTTATATTATTAGAAACGCATTCTTTCGTTTGTAATCTGCTTCGCAATTTGGAGGCTAAACGAATTGGACATCTGCGTGTGTGGTGCAATTAAGAACACTAGACATACATACTATACAAAGAAACAGTGAAGACTGGTTGTCAAAAAGAACATGTGAAGCAGAAGATGATGGCAAACGATAAAGAGAAAGACCAAAGCTGATATGGAACGACAGCAAGAAAAGAGGCTTTATGAAGGCAGGCGTGAGTAACCAAGAATGGAAGGTTATTACGGACAACAGACAGATATGGAGGGAAATAACAATAAAAGTAGAAGTAGCTACTGAGTGAGCAAGAGAGGAAGGGAGCAAGGGGAAGATTAAGACGTTATATATATTATAGTTCCGTAACAATATCACATGCTTTTAGTTGTTATATTAGAGTTCTAAGATATTTACCAACTTACCGTTTAACTGGGACAGAGCTGCTGTTAGATGAAGGAGCACGATAGTACTTAACGAGACCATCTCACGAAGATGTAACTGGCAAAAATGCCCATCCCCTGACGGGATAACGAGGTTGTGCATACACGACAATCACGATCACAATATTTGCCAACTGTTAAGAAACACACAGCACTGTTACGTAAACACCGTACCGCGCTCGTACATCATAGGAACAGCGTTGTTTGAGCGCACGTAAAATGTTTAACCAAAAGCATCTGTCTCCAGGACAGTATGTTCAAAATGACAAAAATACGAGAGAAACCGAAGTTAACGTCAGTCAACTCGTGATAGTGTAACATTGTCAAATAATAGTCGTGTTGATATGGAAGATGAAAACATATTTTGTCAGCGTGTATTTTATGTCGCCAAGCACCATAGCTCATGGCACGAGAGCCGGTTTTCCTATGTATTCCCCACGTATGCATACGCGCAAACGCACATACAAACACACATTCACACACACACACACAAACATACCTACATATCTACCTACATACATACATACGTACATACATACATACATACATACATACTTACATACAAACATTCTTACATACTTACGTGCATGCGTTCACGCGTAGACACATACACACAAACACACATACACAAATGCACACATACACACATGTACACACACACACACACACACACACACACACACACACACACACACACACACACACACACACACACACACATACATGCATGCATACATACTTACATATGTTTTGGTTATAATTGTATTTACATATACTTAAAAGTTCTGGTAACGACCGTTCTAATGCCACCACGTTACTTACGTATGCATGTACAACTAGCTAACTTACCTTGCAGTTGAATGTTGCGTCTCCGCTTCTTTTCTCTGCTGCTAATTTTAATATGGCTGAAATTTTCCGATTTTATACTCCTTTCTCCATTGTTTGGACAAGCATAAATCTGCCACGAGGCAATCCAAAGAGAACACCACGTGTGTAAAGAGGAATGTGTTTATTTACACGTCCTGGCAACCGTGTCCATTCTGTGTGACGTTATATATATATATGTGTGTATATATATATGTATATACATATACGTGTGGAACTAGTCATACATGTAAACGTCACGTTCAGTGAATGTACGAATGTATGAAATGTATGAAATGTATGAAATGTATGAATGTATGAAATAAAAGTGACAATAAAGATATAATCCTACTAATTCAGTAATGTTTGACGGAACATGTGGTTTATCAAATGATGACGTAGGAACCCCAGAATAAAGCCAGTAGCCTTTCCCTGTTGCCTTCGTGTTCGTCTATGACAATTCATTTGTCATCATGTAATATTTCACGTAAACGCTGTAACGACCCATCCAACATTCTGCTCCATGTTGATCCTTCGCCAACGCATCGTGCTTTGTGTGTGTAGCCTCGCTCTAAAGGGCAATCGACGGTGGCGCCCCGCTAGTGTGGGGTAGGTCAATTATTTTAGTTGAACCTTAGGAAATACAAAATAAACAACAATAGCTTCGTTTTGATGTGGAAGTGCAGTTACCTGTCTGAATTATGTGTTTGCTGAACGGAACTATTAACACCATCTTCTTCATTTTTATGCTGAGCCGGTCTGGGTAGTCATGTGACGTTGTTGGTGTAATTCACATGACAGCAGTTCTAAGAATATCGCGGGAAGACGCCACAGTTCTCGACAGATAGAATGATTCATGACGAAGGTAGATCAGCAAAGCCATTGAGATTCTAGAGAGAGGTGACCATCTGTGTGTTGTAGTCAAAACAATGTCCCAATCAGCATCGATAAGTGCATATTACACATGCATATGCAAGCTACAATATATTACATAATGTGACAATATTAATTAGCATACCAATGTTAATATTACAAATAATGACAAACTATCCGATAACAATGCTATAACATCACCGTGCGTAAGTGGTGCTAACCCCCACAACGTTCTAAGCGCTTTTCGCCATACAATGCAAATAGTGCCAACACTCTTACTCTGAAGATCCCACAGTGGGGCTCCATAATAAGAGCACCAATATTGTTTAAATAAATTGCACTTTACATTTGTCTTAATATGACCGAAATCGGCCATGAACATATTATATCCTCTCCAGAATTTGACAGTGGCATCGACAACTATACTATTCTTATTAACAACGGATATATGATGGCCCAAATGTACAGCTTCTTGGGCACGGTCCAACTCGGTATCATTAAAATTACAGTTCTCTTGTCGGGTTTACAGCTACGACTTCTAAAAACAAATATCTACTCTTAGTGCCGTTAACATTTACACAGTATTTGTCTGCATAGTTTTTGCATATATCTATTAAAACCTTCAGTCCAGATCATGTGGGTGTTAGCAGAGTGAGATCATCTGCGTATCCGATGCAAACCGTATAGTGGTTGCCCATGTGGCATCCCACTCCACTCTTTTCTAACTGTTCAAACAATCCATCCATGTTTATGGAGAAAAGAATAGGAGAAAGAACTGCTCCCCGTTTGACGGGGAGTAGTTCTTTCAGAGCAGTTTTTGTTTAGTATACGTATACAACAGCAGTCGTAATACCAGAGGTGATACCTTACGTTTTAGAAGTACTCTAAAAAGCTTACAATAATTGACCCAGTCGAATGCTTTGCTGGCATATAACATGAGTGCATACACATTACTGCCATTTGCATTATAATAACTGACTGTCTCCATCATAACATATGTGCAGTGAGTAGTGGACATTTTTGGTTTAAATCCAAATTGGAAATGCGATGTTGCAAGCGCACTTTGTTCCTTAGATAGTACAACAACATCAAACAGGTTGGCAGCAATGCTGCCAAGAGTAATAGCTCTATTGTCGGATGTACATACTAATTGTCACTTGTCTTTTCGATAGGAACCATAGTTCCCACTAACATGGAGTCGGGGCTAAAACCATGTATCAACATACTGTTAAAAATTAATGCTAACAGCACAAAGAGTACTTTCGGACCATGTATAATAATGATTAGAATTGAGACCCTCTTCACCATCCGAACTTTCCCAGCTTCAGTCGCTGGACACCTTCGATATCCTCATCAACTGGTATATCATATGCAATATTTTATTTAATCTGTTTGTTTATCTCCGTATTTATAGCACTCATGTCATCAATATCATACGACACACTGCTATAGAGGTAATTATATTGATGGGAATTTTTTTTGCTATTTCTTCATTACCTACCACACCATTAATGCTTGAAGGCAAGAATTTATTGCTGCCCTTTATCCGGCGTACCTCAAACCACAAGTCCCGGCTCCTATTTTCACTAATGGCTTCAGCCATCGTAGTAGTACGAATTCTGTCATCCTCTCTCATAATATGTCTAATAACCCTATGATACCGAGCTCTAGTTATACGCCTCATTTCTATAAGGTCACCCTGATGAGGCTTTCCCACTGCTCGCCACTGTCGATGCCAGAAAATAGCCTCCTGTTTCGGGTGTTCAACGTTTTTTGACCACCCAGGAAGTTTCCTTCAGCCACCAGTTGAATTAACGTTGTTTTTAGGACAGGTGGTAGGTATACATTCCGATGATTCTATGCACATATTTAATATGTCATTGTATACTCTAGATAATTCGTTTTCATGTTTTTTACACATTACATTCTTACACAGCAAAGCCTCTTTGTCATATTGTAACATGGAGAGTTTATACTCAAGATCACTACTGCATTGGTTAATGAGTTTCGTACTAGCTTTATGCCATGCTAATTTGTGACAATAGTTCCTTTCGAATATGTGGTCTACGTTTATATCTAACCTGACTTTAAGTGTTACATGGTCGGAAAACAACAAGTTGCCTGTAATAAAACATTCGAGCACATTCTGTCCTAAATTGGCCGTGGTTAAAACATGACCAATTCTGAAGGTCAAACCGTTTGGACTTACATAAGTATATGGCACTTACGCTTCTGGGGCATCTATACATACCGTCAGTTTAAAATCGAATATAAAATTCCGTAATACATGTGCATGAGGCGTATTCCTAGGCAAATCTGTATTTATGTCAACCCCGTATATAACGTGAGCGGGGTTGTAAGTGAGTATTAACTGCTGTATTTCATCTAGCACATCTATATATTCAGCAAACGTATCGTCTTCCGACCAGCCATCACACGACATGTATACATTGAGGCACATGACTTCACAGTTGTCAATTTGTATCATAATCCCACACACCTCACGTCATTGCATTTAAGCTATTTCACTGCAAACTTTCCACAAAATTGCACATCCGCCGTATAAGCGTCCTTCCCTGGCAATACATTCATCCATGGAACTCTTACAGTTATTGCCATACCGTCACCTAATGTGCACATCTTGTTTAAATCACTTTTAAATAGACAATGTTCTTGTATAAATAGCAGATCATATTCTTTCCTAATATTGTATACACACCCAAATTTCGGTCCTCTGTCGTTAAAAAGGTAAGTTCTTATATAGCGCAGTATCCAGACATCAGGACTGCTCAAAGCGCTTTACACTTTACTCCTTGGCAGACCTGTTCAATCGAACACCATCTCGACTTCTCTGGGAAGCATCCAGCCATGTTGCAATTAATGCGTGAAGACTATTCGTATACAAACATCCACCACTGTCTTTAACCAGGTACTCATTCATACAGCTGAGTGAACTGGAGCAACGTATAGTTAACGAACTTGCGCAAGGTTCGACACCGCCGCACAGGATTCGAACCCGGGTTCTTTCGGTTGAGAGTCCGAAGCTCTAGCCACTGCACCACGGCGCTACACTACACTCTAAAATGCTTACGAATATCACGCTTTCATTGCAAGCTCATGTCGACATTCACAAAACGGTTAAAGCAAATTTATGTTTAAAAAAGTGCTTCATTACTACATACGTTGACGGTGACTACGTTGAAAAACTCAGCACATACACTGATGTTACAACCATGATATACATATTGTATACGTTTAATTACGAAAACGTCTTTGAGAATTCTTCAGTAATACTGATGTCGTGTTACGATGACGTGGTACTATCAGGGTGTCAGTTGTTTTATATAAATCATATTAGAAAGACGGCGAAAGTGTACACATATGATTATGCTGCCTCACAATGAATTGATTTACTTGACTTAAATGCCTAGGCCAATTTGACCCCTCGCTATCCTCCTGGCTGTTGCATCCCTCCATTTCGTCATGTTAAAAGCGGGAGTCCAGTGTCCTGTCTAACTTGGTAACTCTTTCATAGCCTTCCTCTTTTATGTGACCTTTAAAGTTTTGAAATGCGTTGGTCTTTATTGTGCATACGAGTTCACAATCTCAATTACCAGTATTGAAGTCGGGTTGTCTTGTTTACTTTCTACTTCTCCACAGGACAATTGTATGGTATAAGGTGTCATTAAATGTTTTCACGGTAAACTCAAGGGCATTAGATCGCAGCATTAAACTGTTTGACTTGTTAACACAAATTATGTTATTATACAACATTAATTTGTACAAAGAAGCGTCGAAACGTAATCGCATTTTATTACCAGTCGTTTAGTCGCAGATCAGCAGTGCTGCTACGACAAACCCTGAAATATTCTGCCGTTTGATAAGGGTGGAGGAACGCTCGATCGCGCACACTACAAAGGATATTTCAGCTTTAGAGTTGTCAAAATACCGATCGTGAATCATCTCTTGGAAGACTGGCTGCCGTATAAGCAGTGTTGTTTGAAATCGAACAACTGCAACAAGTACGGGTAAATGAGACCAACGGATGACTGCAGCGAATATAACCCACCACCGCCAGGTGAGCGATAATGGAACGTGTTCTGTTAGACTCGGTTAACCGATTCTCGCTTGTCTCCGCGAATTCGTCCAGAAGAGATTGCAGGGGCGGATCAAGACAAGGTAATTTAGGAGGGGGCATAAACATTCTAATTGCACCCTCCCCTGTGGCTCGCCAAACTTACCAACATTGAGACTTGCCAAAAATACTACCATTGGGCTTTCCAAAAACCTCCGATTTCACCCTCCCTTGGGATTCACCAGAAATACAAACACTTCAGGCTATCCAAAAACCTCCAGTTGTACCCCTATGAGACTCGCAAAAATACCAACACTTCAGACTTTCCAAAATCATCCAATTGTACCACATGTATTAATTCATATATACGTGTACAATTATTAACGTTACTTTTTTATGTTATGTACAAAATTAAGTTATAAAGAAATTAAGTTACAAAATAGCAATATACAATGTAAAAAGCAACTTGAACACAGTTCCACTGTGAACTGTGATTCTCACCACTACGCGGGTCACATGGTAGATATAATAGCAATATAAAATTGAAATGTTTTGTTTATTGTATTGTTTGACTCGTTTCACTATACGTTAACTATTGAATATTTTCGAAAGCATAGTATTACTTGACAACAGTGTGTTCTCATTTATATTTATTTGACAGTTGGTCTGAGAGCCAATTATGATCTTTACCCGGGTTTGGGAAAAAGTCGTCTACCAGATATACGTTTCAAAGCTTTATGTCCCAGACGATGTTTGGGTAACCAAAGCTAGTGTTCTGCCGTATCGACGATCAAGGTTCCGGAATGTGACGCCAATGTTTGTCGCTCACAAATCGCATAAATTGTTGTCCGTTCCGATTACGATTGGTCACCCTAATTAAGGTACCCAATATAATTGAATCTCGTTTGATTTAGTAGCATGTAGTTGTGGACACTATGTAGGTTTCCGTTTTTATGCAAACGTAATCTGACATGATACGAGACAACTTTAATTGTCTCATCTAATGAAACAATCAGTTAATTTCCATGCTACACACACGGATATATAAACTGCATCCAACGTCATGAGAAAAGCGTCTACACTGTCTAAGATTCAAGATACATGCTTTAACTTTGACAAAATGCCAGTGAATTATGAAAATAAAAATTAAATATGTAAACATGTACTCACTTCTGTGTTTTAGCGATCACGTTTGGAGACCAACATGTCACTACGCTGGATGGACTGCGATACATCTTCAACGGACTGGCTGAATTCTGGCTAGTTCGCAGCACAGAGTTCATGCTGCAAGCAAGAGAAACTCAAAGCGGGAACAATCAAGGTAGGGTCTACAGACAATTTTAAATATAATGTTATGTAAATCGTATGCATCGCCCCTCGATCTTTACTTCAACGTGGTCATATGTGTGTGTGCGTGTGTGCGCGCGCGTGCGTGCGTGTGTATGTGTGTGTGTTTTGTGTGTGTGTGTGTGTGTGTGTGTGTGTGTGTGTGTGTGTGTGTGTGTGTGTGTGTGTGTGTGTGTGTGTGTGTGTGTGTGTGTGTAAGGACCAGAGAGAACCAGTTACGCTGTTCATCGCAACATTAACGGATATATATATATATAATAATAATAATAAGATAACTTCTATTGCGCCTAAATCCTTGGAAACCAAGCTCAGAGGCGCATCAAAACAAAAGGGATGGTCAATCTCAAAATCCATAAGTAGTTTTCCAGTTGTCAACAGATGGGTCAAGGCGCTAGGGAGCTACGGTGGATAAGCAAGGTTGTAAAGATACGTTTTTAAATGACGACCGAATTTTGTAATATTTTCAACTGATCGAACACTAAGAGGAAGCATATTCCAAAAAGTTGGTGCAGCAACAGAAAAAGCCCTAGTTCCAATGTTAGTGTTGACTCTAGGAACAAAAAGTAGGTCAGAACTAGATGATCGAAGCTGGATAGGTTTTCTTACAGGAGTAAGCAATAAATGCAAATAAGATGGTTGCTTATTGGACAGTGCCTGGTATGTAATGGTACAGATCTTAAATATTATACGATATCGTACAGGAAGCCAATGCAAAGACTTCAAAAGTGGTACAGAGCGAGAAAAATGAGGAGATCTTGTAACTACTCTTGCTAGACAATTTTGGACACGCCGAAGTTTTGTGATATCCTTGCTAGCGATATTATAAAGGAGGGAATTGCAATAGTCAAGTCTGCTGCTAACAAGCGCTGTTGCAATAGTCTTAGCAACAGAAAATGACATATACCGACGAATACGGCGAAGATCACGAATATGATAAAAACAGCAGCGACATGTTTGAGATATGTGTTGTCGGAAATTGAAGTTACTATCAAAGATCACTCCTAGATTCCGCACCGAGGTTGCTGGCGTGATATACTGATTCAAAATACGCGTAGGTAAAAAACCATCCAGTTTACAACGCTGTATTGGAGTACCAATAATGATCAATTCAGTTTTATTTGCATTTAATTTCAACTTGCAGTCAGTCATCCAGTAGAATATATCTTGAAGGCAATCACTAAGTTGGTTAAGGGAGCGATTTGTATCCGGGGTAGCCAACGAAATGAAGATCTGAATATCATCAGCATAAAGATGATGATCTAAGTTATGTCTTTGTAAAACAGAGCTTAGTGGCGTGGTGTAAAGAGTAAAAAGTAAAGGCCCAAGAACAGAACCCTGGGGAACACCAAATAAAGCCGGCAGTGCAGCTGAAAAGCAGTTCCCAATCTTTATAGTTTGGTATCTGTCAGTTAGATACGAAGAAAACCAGCTTAGAGCTGTGCCAGATATGCCGTACCACTTTAATTGGCGTTCAAAGAGAATGCTGTGATCAATCGTGTCAAACGCGGCAGAGAGATCTAGTAAGGTAAGTGCAGTCACTTTACCATTATTAATGTTCAAGTTAATGTCATTATGAACCTTTAAGAGGGCAGTCTCTGTTGAATGAAACTGCCTATATGCTGATTGTGACACATTATTTAAGACATTTGTGCTAATGTGAGATCTTAGATGACTTGCTACAACCTTTTCTAGTATTTTGGAAATGAAGCTGATATTAGAAATAGGTCTATAACTGTTTAGGTCTTGTTTAGGCAGAGATGACTTCTTAAGAAGTGGTGTGACATGGGCATACTTAAAATCATCAGGAAAACAACCACAGCAAAGTGATGCATTTATAATATTTGTTGTAGGTCCAATTAGTGTATCGAGACATGCTTTTAGCAGTATTGTTGGAAATGGATCAAGTGCACAATATTTATTTGGGGAGGACATAATTATTTTCCTAACTTCATCAACTGTTGCAGGTTCAAATGATACAAGTTGAGAATTTACTTGTGGAAAGTCCACACTGACATTACTTATATTATGACGTGGGAAAGCAGAACGAATAATACTGATTTTATTCTTGAAGTGATTAGAGAACGAATCACATAGAGACTTAATTGACACATGATCAGGTAGCGATGGAGTAGGCCGTCTGTGTAGAATGTTATTGATGCAGTTCCATAACTGACGCGGATTATCAGACTTATTTATGACCATATTTGTAAAATAATCTGATTTAGCTTTAGCCATTTGTCTGTTACAGAGGTGACATTGCTTAGAATAGCGCGATCTATCTAATGGCGAGCGTGATTTGCGCCATACACGCTCTAAATAACGACGACGCTTTTTAGATAGTATAATTTCGGAAGTCAGCCATGGAGCCGGTGGCCTTTCTGACACCCATTTGGATTTTATAGGTGCATGTTTGTCAAGTAATGCATTGAGTACTTGACAGTACTGTTTATATAAGTCAGATAGATGTTTTTTTTTATCTGTGATAAGGTCAGATGTAAGGATATCAGCCATTAAAGCTGTAATGTCAATCCTATGAATGGCTCTGTAAGACACATTGTGTTTCGATTGTAAACGGGCTATAGAACCGTTAATATTGGCAATGACAGTATGGTGGTCTGATAACCCATCTGAAACAGTAGGTGCTTGGATATTATTACAAGTTGAACGGGTTATCAACAGGTCAAGCCAATGGCCATGTATATGTGTCGAAAAGGTAACATGTTGTTTCAAATCAAATGATGCCAGAATATCATCAAACGTAGCTGTAGTTGAAGAAGGTATATCCAAATGTAGATTAAAATCACCAAGAATGTAAAATTCTGAATGAATAACTGCCAGATTTTCCAACATATCCTGAAAGTCTTCAAAGAAATTGGCCGGATGTCCTGGAGGGCGATAGATACAAACAAAGTGTGCGGAGAAAGAAGAATCTGAAATTTCTGCACAGATGGACTCAAAACTAGAGTATTCAGGGTTAGAATGTAATTTAACTTTGAACTGCTGTGATATAAGAAAGCCAACACCACCTCCACGGCCGACTAAACGTGGTCGATGGTGAAAGGTGTAACCAGAAGGGGAAACGTCAGCAATGCATGCATGTGTATCATGTGGTCTGAGCCAGGTCCCAGTTACAGCTAGAATGTTTATTTTCTTTGAAATTAATCAATCACAAAGTGAGGCTGTCTTATCTCGTACAGATCGAACGTTTGTAGTGGCCACCCGAATGTTTCGTCCAACAGATGGCCCAGGATTGAGACTTACATCTCCTGCTAGTAATACAATTATTGCTAATTTCAATGTTGGCGTAGAGCGGGGGATTGGCAGTAACTTTCTATTATAACAAACATGAAGACATGGTAAACTATGCAAAATTGAAATAGAATGATGAATTTAGTGTGATTAGGAAAAAGCACATTAAAATGATTAGATCTCAATGGTTTGCATAAAACAAAATCGATATCCCTTACAGCAACAGAGCAAGACAAGCAGAAAACACCCAATAAGAATAATGGTGACATAATTATGTTAGATTATTATCATATTTAGTAGAAAATAATAGACCAAAACCATATAATTTTATATCATATAGATAATAAATAATAAAGAATGTTAAACCCAGAGCTAAGGCTAAGCCTACGGCGTAAGTAAAAAACTAAATTATATTGACAAGGTCAGTAGAGTCTCAATTTAAACAATAAAGCCTACTTTATTTAATAGAAAATGTTGAACCGGGGCCAACTCCGGTAACTAAATTGAGACTTACAGGCCTATTAAGGGAGGAAGAACTATTTATATTTATTATAATTCACTCAGTCTGCCGTAGCCTTAGTCTTAGATAGGCAGAAACTGACTGTAGTATCAATCACTCAATGGCAATTAACTGCACTATGATTCCTTTTTAAATACCGTATTTATTGTAATAATATAAAATGCCAATAGTAATCTAAAAGGTCAATTGAAAAAACGCACAGGCACCATGTTTTGTAACTGAATCATTTAACAGTATAATAGGTACAAACGACAACATTTAAACAAACAAACAAAAACTAAACATTGCCGACCGGCGAAAGTGAGCGATAATCATAACGGCTTTAAGTCCGGTTTTTTAAGTTGAATAAGACAGGACCAAAACTTGTTAAAATATACTTATAATTTAAATATACTTAGCTTATGGTTGAATTCTTGATTCTTTAGCGCTTTACAAGTTACAAATATTAAAAGTAATCTATTCAAAATAATTAGTATGCTATAATTGAACATTAAACGAAGGATAAATTTTGAAAGTAAACATTATGCCACGCCCCCTAGCGACCAAAATTTATATGATATAAATATATTTATATAACTATATAGATATCTGTTAAGTTTGCGGCAAGACTGTCTGTATATCCTCCAACGTGTCGATGTTCACTTCCTGTGTTCTTTCGCTTTCTTGAACCAGTGGCCTCTTGTCTACCAAATTGCTTTATTTATGGGGACTCTCCAGCGGGCGCCGCTTAGTATATGCCATAATTGGCAACAGCCAAACATAGGCAATGGTCAGCGAAAACAAGTGTTAAATAAAAGGTGTGTAATGTTCATAACTGCTGCGGTTGTATTTTATTTGTTTCATGGATGTACGGAAATTGACGCAACTCTTTCAACTGGTGTCCTCTCTTATAAATGAGTGAGTGGTCCGGTCTACGTCAATGAGACAGCCAACTGGACATAGCTTGTTTGAGATTATGGTCTTGTTTTCCCTATGACACTTGTTTCAGGTAATTTGGTCAGAGCGACGTCATGGACAGCGATGGTGGCGACGTGGGCCAACGGTAGCATTGCCTAAGTGCAGGTTAACGCGAGGACGGGACTCGTATTTACATCGACGGAGACAAGGACGACTTCGGAGATCTTCACACACAAGAATTTACACGTAGGTGTTAACTTCCATTGGTATTTGTTGGAGAATCGATCCCACCTCTGATTACATAGCGACAACTTCATGATAGGGTATACTGGAACGTTCACGCACACGATGATTCAATTATAAAAAAGATACGTGCAATTAATGCGTACCTGCTGTGAACATTACATTCATGTACATTTGATTATGAATGTATGTGAACACATCGTACATACAGTAGAAATCAATCCTGGAGCTTCTTTGACAACCGTGTACGCGTTTGTATCCTGCGACTTTTCTGTCTACGGATTTCATTATTATACAAGTTAACATAAATACACAATTTAATTCTGGTACGAACTCTATACATACTGAACGTGTTTTTTCTGTAGCGTACAATGTGTCTGATGCGTACAATTAAATATTTGTGTTACGAATTATCCTATAATGATACATTGTTTGGTGTCACGGTGTCTTATGACGAAGACACAGTGCCAGTTGAAATACGCTACCATGGCCAAAGGGAATACGTCTACACGATAAGAACCGTTGAAGGAACTCTTTCGCTGATGATCAGGTGGCCAAGACAGGCAGGTATGTATGGGAATGCATGCTGTATAGTTCTACACATTCGGTGGAATTACAACAATGCATTACCACAAGGAATGGTATGTACGTTCGAAAATGCAAAAACGAATATTGTTACGTATATGTGGGTGTTGATTTGGTCGGCACCATATTTTTGCAAAACACAATAGCTCTATTGGCGCATCTGTGTTATTATGACTAGTGGAATCAGACAGTGTAAGACGTAGTATCTTATCATGTAACGTGAACGAACATTCTAACAAGTGTATTCGTCATCTTAGCGAAGAAAACATCAATGCATTGAAGTGTAACACAAATGTACAACAAACATTGTCCTGTGTCACCTGTACGACCTAAAGTATTAACAATTAGTTTTTACAAACCGTGGTTTATTAAAGGACTCAGAAACGCATGTATCAAGAAAAATCATTCGTATAAAGCATTTCTGTCATCCAGATCAATTATCTCGGAAACTAGATATAAATCATATAAAAATAAATTAACAGGTATTCTCAGATCCACTAAGAAACAATATTATAGCAGTTTACTCGCACAGAAGAAAAATGACATTGCTGGCACCTGGAAAGTACTTAAAACTGTAATGGGAACACCTCGCTTAGGAAATCACTACCCAGATCAGTTTGTTAATGATGGCATAACCATTAGTAATAAGGAAGATGTAGCGAACATGTTTAACAATTATTTTACTAATATCGGTCCGGAGCTGTCAAAAGATATAACGGCACCAACAAATGTTTCTATTTATGTCAAGGGACATTCACGACCGGTTCGGCATGAGTTGTAAGCATGATTCAAAATGCAGAATAAAATAAACCAGTAAAAATTTTACACATCAACATAACGTAATAAATTAACTATAACCCATACGTATTTGTATGCGATCTTGTTGTGTAATTACCGTTAGTTATAGTCTTTTTGCAAACACTTGTAGTTTTTAAGTTTCAATATATTAAAACACATACTTGTCAATAAGTAGCCGCTCACATAAACTTCAATTTAACAACAAATAGCATATTCTTCCGTTTACTGGACAAGTGTGTGTTATGATATATGTTACTTTAAAGTGTATTTCTGTGTATTCTTCTTCTTCTTCCTCTTGTGTTCACCTCAGAACTCGTGTGGCAGCTTATGTGGCTAAAGTACTGTTGAGCTTGTGTGGGACGTAACGTTGGCGTAGGTCTGTCTGTTCGTTATTTTGTGAAGTTTATAGACATATTAAAAGACCCTATAGCTTCGTGAGCGTAGATTACTTTAGGTAATCACGGAGAGGAGATCCTTTCTAAATTAGTCCATTGATTGTTTGCTAACTAGCTGTTGTGTGCATTTGTTCCATGTTTTGATGGTGCTTGGAAAAAATGAGTGCTTGTATACGTCGACGGGGGTGAATGTCTGGAAGAAGCGATATGCGTTGCCTCTGATATGAATTGAAGCGGCGGTGAGTGAAGTCGTTGTTATGTCTACACTAACTTGTTCTTGGTGTGGTGGAGAATTATGAGCTTGGCATTAGCCCGCATATTCCATAGGTCTTCCTTTTCAGACTTTCGATCATGGTTGTCACACTGCTGCATCGACGAAGCGAACAGCTGTCGTTGGACATTCTCCACAGACTTGATGTTCTCTGTATGGAAAGATCCCATACTGTCGACGCATATTTCACGATGGGTCTTTGGAAAGCCTCATAACATAATGCTTTGATGGCTTGAGGGCATCTGCTGCTGGTGTTTCTCTGTAGGAAAGCTTTGATGTTGTTAGCCTTCTCTGTCACGTTGTAGACGTGTTCACTCCATGTTAGTGTCCTGTCGATGGTTACTCCACGGTACTTGGCTCCATTGACCTCCTTCAATTGTTGTCAGTGGATAGAGTAATCGCTAACAATTATCTTCTTCCTTCTCTTGGTAATTCGGATAATTTCACACTTGTCCGGATTAAACTCCATCAGCCAGTTTTGTTCCCACATATGCAGCTTGTATATGCCACTTTGTAGCATATCTGCATTACCTTTTGATTTTATGATTCGGTACGGGAGACAGTCATCAGCAAACATGAGTACAGTAGAGGACACTTGGTGTGGTAGGTAATTTCTGTAGCAAAGGAAGAATAGCTCTATTGGCGCATCTGTGTTATTATGACTAGTGGAATCAGACAGTGTAAGACGTAGTATCTTATCATGTAACGTGAACGAACATTCTAACAAGTGTATTCGTCATCTTAGCGAAGAAAACATCAATGCATTGAAGTGTAACTTAATGCAAAATTCTTGGCATACTGTTATCGGTAGTGAAAATGCAAATATAGCATATGACAACTTTCTTCATGATTTTACACAAATGTACAACAAACATTGTCCTGTGTCACCTGTACGACCTAAAGTATTAACAATTAGTTTTTACAAACCGTGGTTTACTAAAGGACTCAGAAACGCATGTATCAAGAAAAATCATTCGTATAAAGCATTTCTGTCATCCAGATCAATTATCTCGGAAACTAGATATAAATCATATAAAAATAAATTAACAGGTATTCTCAGATCCACTAAGAAACAATATTATAGCAGTTTACTCGCACAGAAGAAAATGACATTGCTGGCACCTGGAAAGTACTTAAAACTGTAATGGGAACACCTCGCTTAGGAAATCACTACCCAGATCAGTTTGTTAATGATGGCATAACCATTAGTAATAAGGAAGATGTAGCGAACATGTTTAACAATTATTTTACTAATATCGGTCCGGAGCTGTCAAAAGATATAACGGCACCAACAAATGTTTCTATTTATGTCAAGGGACATTCACGACCGGTTCGGCATGAGTTGTAAGCATGATTCAAAATGCAGAATAAAATAAACCAGTAAAAATTTTACACATCAACATAACGTAATAAATTAACTATAACCCATACGTATTTGTATGCGATCTTGTTGTGTAATTACCGTTAGTTATAGTCTTTTTGCAAACACTTGTAGTTTTTAAGTTTCAATATATTAAAACACATACTTGTCAATAAGTAGCCGCTCACATAAACTTCAATTTAACAACAAATAGCATATTCTTCCGTTTACTGGACAAGTGTGTGTTATGATATATGTTACTTTAAAGTGTATTTCTGTGTATTCTTCTTCTTCTTCCTCTTGTGTTCACCTCAGAACTCGTGTGGCAGCTTATGTGGCTAAAGTACTGTTGAGCTTGTGTGGGACGTAACGTTGGCGTAGGTCTGTCTGTTCGTTATTTTGTGAAGTTTATAGACATATTAAAAGACCCTATAGCTTCGTGAGCGTAGATTACTTTAGGTAATCACGGAGAGGAGATCCTTTCTAAATTAGTTCATTGATTGTTTGCTAACTAGCTGTTGTGTGCATTTGTTCCATGTTTTGATGGTGCTTGGAAAAAATGAGTGCTTGTATACGTCGACGGGGGTGAATGTCTGGAAGAAGCGATATGCGTTGCCTCTGATATGAATTGAAGCGGCGGTGAGTGAAGTCGTTGTTATGTCTACACTAACTTGTTCTTGGTGTGGTGGAGAATTATGAGCTTGGCATTAGCCCGCATATTCCATAGGTCTTCCTTTTCAGACTTTCGATCATGGTTGTCACACTGCTGCATCGACGAAGCGAACAGCTGTCGTTGGACATTCTCCACAGACTTGATGTTCTCTGTATGGAAAGATCCCATACTGTCGACGCATATTTCACGATGGGTCTTTGGAAAGCCTCATAACATAATGCTTTGATGGCTTGAGGGCATCTGCTGCTGGTGTTTCTCTGTAGGAAAGCTTTGATGTTGTTAGCCTTCTCTGTCACGTTGTAGACGTGTTCACTCCATGTTAGTGTCCTGTCGATGGTTACTCCACGGTACTTGGCTCCATTGACCTCCTTCAATTGTTGTCAGTGGATAGAGTAATCGCTAACAATTATCTTCTTCCTTCTCTTGGTAATTCGGATAATTTCACACTTGTCCGGATTAAACTCCATCAGCCAGTTTTGTTCCCACATATGCAGCTTGTATATGCCACTTTGTAGCATATCTGCATTACCTTTTGATTTTATGATTCGGTACGGGAGACAGTCATCAGCAAACATGAGTACAGTAGAGGACACTTGGTGTGGTAGGTAATTTCTGTAGCAAAGGAAGAGGATGGGTCCAAGGGCTGAAACATGTGGGAAGCTATTGACCCCTTCCAAAATCTTCCCAAGCACTCCGTCGTGGTGAGGTTTGGTAGCCAGTTGGTGGTGAGACACTTTGTCGAGATGTCGAGATGGTCGAGATGGTATTCGGTTGAACAGGTCTGCCAGGGAATAAAGTGTAAAGCGTTTTGAGCAGTCATGAGCACTGAATAATTCTCTATATAAGAACTTAAATTTACATTTTTATCTGTAGTTTGAAGCGGTACTTCTTGTTCCCTTCTTGTATACTGGTATGACACAGGCGTGCTTCCAGTCTGGATGTACTGTTCCTTGGTTGAGTAATGCCTGGTATATGAGTGTTAGCACTGGTGCAAGTTCTGCGGTATAGTCTTTTAGGAACCTGGCAGGGATCCCATTAGGTCATGTGGCTATGTGGGATTTGAATGCTTACAGTAATGTTCTTACTCCTGCTTCAGATACTCTGATAAGCGGAAAGTCACTGTATGGGCTCATTCGAAGGCTCGGTGCATTGCTGTTGTCTCCGTCGGTGAACACTGATGGCTGAGAACTGCATATTAAGAATGTCAGCCTTTGTGTGGCTATCGCTGTGGACAATGCCATTCTTCGTGAATAAAGCTACTCCGCTGTTGTCCTTTTTTGCTTTTGATGAATGATCAAAACTTCTTTATATTTCTTTAATTTCTACTATTTTCGCATATCATTATAATTTATATACCCGTAATACGCCTTTCGGCACTCTGATTGGGCAGGCTTTTTTATTTCTCGATATTTCGCCATGTCGTGGGACACTTGGTTGGTTGGGCCTTCTTGAAATATTTCCTTTTCTCTCGTGACATGTTTCTTATTATTTCATTGGCCCAGGTTTGGTTGTAATGTTGGGAAGACAGTCTTTTAGGGACGTGATTGAATAATACGTTTTGGCACTTGGCCGTTAGCAATGTCCATAGTATTTCCACAGGTGTGTCTGGATTGTGTTGGGTTTGCATTTCATTAGCAAATGTTGCTAGCTCTTCTTGAATCTGCTCGGTATCTGAATTTTCCTCCAGATGTGGATCTTCCTCTGGATAGGTCTTTGAATTGTTGGTAATATGTCCGAATTTACCTACACGGCTGCATCGTGATGACTGACCACTGGTACTGGTTCGCATCTGTTGACGAGGGGTGGCCGGTTCGTGAGGAACACATCTGGGATGTTGTCAAGTCTTGTGAGGAAAGTAATTATTTCAGATAGGCCCAACATGGAGAATGTGTCGAGGAAGAGTTCGTTTATCTGTTTTATGTACTGGTGTTTTGATTCTGTGTTTGTTTTCCATTCGATATCCGGGAGGTTTGTCTCTCATGCCATCCGTAGGGGGCTGTTTGGTAATTTCCTGGCTATGCTGGATATGGCGTCACATATAGAGATTGACTAGTCATTATTATTATCAGTGGATATGTAAATTCCAAGTACTATGAGAGGAGTGTGTGCGGTCTGAATTTCCACAGCAACCACCTCACATGGTGTCATTATCGATAACTGTTCAGCAACCAAACCAGTCTTGATGGCAATCTTGACGCCACCATAGCTATCTGCTTGGTACTTTCTTATAGGAGGATCATGTCCAGGGGGAATGAATTCAGTGGTATTATCAGCGGGCTTCAACCAAGTTTCACATGCAACTATGACGTAAGGTTTTGCGTCGTCTATCATGAGGTTAAATTATAATTTCTTTGCGCAGATTGACTGCGTGTTGACGTTAATTAGGCTGATGCTGTGCTTGCTAGGAGGCTTTGATATTCGATCCATAATTAAATATCTGTATCGCGAAGTTCTTCGTAAGAATTAAAATATAAATGGGCCATCGACCAGCAAGGGCGTAAAATTGTAAGTAATACAAAATAATAAATATAAAAATAATGTATGTTAAAATATAAAACAAGTAAAAATAATAATAGCAAACGGCTAAAAAAAATATAAAATTTAAATGACTACAAGAGATAGAGAGCATACGCAACGCCGGTGAAAGATCAGACGGATTTCAAGATTAAGTCGTAGCGATCAAAGTCGACTGTAGGGCATGTACGTCAAAAACAAGCCTGGTTAGCACGAGGGGTAGTAAAATGGCAGGTATTCCGCGATTATTAGATATATCGGTAAGTGTTGATGCTCGATTTCAGGCGTCAACTAGGCTAAGTTCCGTTAAATATGATGAGATTGGTGAGCTAAGAATGTTTTTTTACATCCTGGTCGACCGTGACCGAGAAAGCGGAAAATGCAAATTTTGATCTGCAGGCTTAAGTGCAAAATAATTGTTTACTTAGCAGATTTCGTAATTTGGTTTTTAAATTTCTACCGTCCAGTTATTTGTGTCATATGTCATCTACATGTTGATTTATGGTTAAGAAGACTGCCTGTACGTTTGTAAAAGTAACACCACCGCTTGCGTCACCTAGCGACCACCACTTTTGCACTAGATATATTTGAAGTATGGCTCGATGCAGAACGTTTCTGAAATAGCGCTGTTTAAGACATATCTTGTTGCAATGATACGTGGATAGATGGACATGAATACGATTTTATATAGCCAGAAGGCGATGAGGGACAAAACATGCAGAACTGTTGTGGATAAAATAGTGCCCCAACGAGAGCCACTGTGAACATGTAGGCTATGTCACTGTTAGAAGTTACGCGTCAATTTCGTTACATGTGTCGTACAACCGTCAAACTTGGATGCATCAGTTTAAATGTTGAATTATGCTTAACTGTGTGAATGCACCCTTTGTCTTTATATGCAAACAAATGAGGTCCTGCCAACTGACAATAACGTTAACTGTTATCATGAAGTTCTATCCCTTTTAATGCGAGTTTTTGCAGTGATGGTTTCAACCGTCATGCAACTCATTATTGATTTTGTGCTACCACAAATAAACGAAAGGTACAGGGAACCCTACATTTGTGATGATATCACAAGGAACCGTAGTGTTTTATATAATACAAGTTACAATTATCTATTTAAATGTGTCGATGTACCGATCTAATTGAATTGCTCTTCCTGATAAACAAATTATGGTTATTCTGGACACGGCTGACGAAAGCAGAAGACTCCCTGTTTCTGTATGACGTCGGTAACAGTCATGCCACCTTCGTCGATCCGTCGTTTGAACCGTTGTTCCAACTTCCGCCGACAGATAAAACCACATTGAGAAATGTGACCCGGATGTGCAGCGGTTCCAAGGAGTGCATCTTCGATTACTTGGTGACAGACAACCGGATGTTAGCATTGGCCTCAACTGTCGCTGTCAAGAAATGCAAAACTGTCGTCGAAGCAGCAAGGAAGCGTAAGTGATACATTATTATTGATAGCATAGTGAATAATGTCAGTAGTTTATCGTGCACCATTTTCTTTTGTGCCAGACATACCTGAAATCCACAAACACCTATGTATTAAGGTTACGTACTACATTAAACAGCATTTCCTACAAAGGTATCAAGATACATGCACAATCTCACACTGTTGCACATGCACACTAAATAATAACTGACGGACGGTTACAAAGCATGTTCTCAGGCAGGCGTATACGCGCGCGCGTTCACACACACACACACACACACACACACACACACACAGGCACCACTACACGCACGCAAACACTTGACGGGAATATTTGAAAACAACATCTCGTATGTTTAGATTTAATTATTTGTTTGTTTTCTTCAATAAGGCAATGCAATTTGTTTGACCAAATTAATTACATATAGAAAGGTTGCTCTTCGATAGCGATTGTGAAAAGAAATATTAGATGAGTCTGCGGACTCGATTACGTATGCCTTCTTGCGTTCATTATTTTAATTTTCTACACGTAACATTGTGATTTATTATTATTATTATTACTATTTATACACATATATTGATGCATGTGTTCTCATGGGTCAAATAAAATGTATTCTTCTTCTTTTTCTTACGATTGAAAATATGCCGAGTAAAAGCCGTTTTATTCACAATTTGTTGTTTAATGACATGTGTTATGCTACAGCCGGGTACGACTGCCGCCAGCTATCTCCTTGTACTAGGGCCAACCGGGCGTTGGGCAAGTTCTACTTCCGGCAACTCGAGAAGAACAAATTCGTCCAATGCTGCAAATACGGTCATTGCTTCGTCATGCCATGTGCCAGCGGAACTGTCTTCAACCGAGATGTCTTGGTGTGTGATTTCCCATCGCGTGGCTAACGTCAAAGATATGTCAACAACATGCATGGACGCTGATTTCGTTCCTTAAAAGGCATTAATTAGGCGTTAATTAAAATATGTACCATTGCTATTATCATGGAGTGACTAATAAAACGATGTTGCATTGGTTGTGACTACCGTCTTGACACGGCATTAAAGCCCAAAGTCCAGGAATCAAGCGAACACACACATGTATAAGTAAATTCAAGTCAAATCCATATTATCATGGGTAAACTACCATTAGTTGACGAATATATTCGTAGGTATAACCACGTTTATGCCATTTGATTAAGGAATAGGTAAAATACAGATAGTAACATATATATAACAGTTTTGTTGAAAATTCCGTGTCTTAAAACGAATCACAAGTGGTAAATTGCAAGGATACCAACATGTTTTATAATTCTTTCTGTAATCTATAATGAAGAATGATCGACTAATTTAAAAATTATTCCGCGAGGTGGCATCAAGGTCGGTTGTTTCCATGGTAGCTGACGCCGGTAGGACCTACAATAATTCTTCACATACGCACGCTCACGCAACACGCACGCACGTACGCACACACGCACACACACACACGCACACACACACACACACATACATACATACGTTAGAGAGGACTATTTGAACGTTATATCTTTTGTAATTCGCTTCTCCCACCAGGAGACAATTGGTAGACTGACTAAATCCACAAAAAAACACCTTCAAATCACGTATCCACAAATATATACCCCACGTTCACGAGAGCTTTTTTCTAAGAAACTGAAATTATGCTGGTGGTCAATAAATCACAATGAACAACGGATTTCGTAGAACAATCGCCCAATTGTTCAGAGCATTGATCAACTTCACGTTGGTATTGCAATTGTGTAGTTATTATGAAGTTTGTGGTGAGTGTAAATTTGTCGGATGATACAAGTGCTGAAATTTTAACAAATTTGAATCTGTAAACAGCATCACAGCTTCACATTCCCATTTTTTTATATTTTTTAGTCTTACATTTTATTTCTTATTTTAAAAATAATTATTTGTATTATTATGTGTTTACTTTTTATTATTAAAAAAATATATTTACTATTCTACAACATTGTTCATCACGCATTTCTTTCATCCTATGTACCGTACCTCCATAAAAATAGGTATTCATGTCATTTTATAGGCAATATAGCGTAGAGTAACCATCGCTTGCTACCCTTTGTCTTGTGCATTCTATCACTGTTCTATTGAGACTGGAATGCAACGGCTGAATGCATTCATGTGCCTAGATTGGTAGATTTCGCTCTATCGGTTCCATTGTAGATTTATAGTGTTATTTATTTTTTATACATTTATTTTCTTATGAAGGTATTAACTTATTCGTTTATTTTTATTTTTATAAGGGGTCACCTTCTACCCGAAAGGATTAAACTGATTTTATCAGATGTCAGGATATAGGGTTCACATTCGCCACCTACGCTCCGTTGCCAGTGCATTAGGGTCTTCGTTCATGTTCCAAATCCTTAACGGAGGATACATGAACACCGTGGAATTCAAATTACCTTGATAAAAACTTTTCAATCGAAACCGGTCGGTTTAATTTAATTTGAAATTCGTAGTATGGCTTATAATCGGCACTACTACGGCACTCGGAATAAGGTAGACGGCCAGGCTGGTAGCAATATTAACTTGGCTAAAATCCTGTTCCAGTTGCTACAGATGCTCTATCATATATCAATCGTGAGTAAACAAGCAAAAGGCTCTCCCGTGAAAGCCTTCTTGCATGAAATAGCTCAGTTGAACCATTTCATCAGTCCAGCTAGACCGAATTCAGATATAATCCAACAGATTCAATCCCTAAATCGATATTGGGTTAAACAGGTAGGAGTGATCGCTTGGCGACCACTACCTCATCACGCTAAATTCATTCCTTGTACTAGACTAGAGCCCTCTCCACCATTCACCGATGCAGTGTGGAGTGGAGCACCGAAATCGGCAACAACGACGTCGCTTAGCCCGGACCTCGACATACCTTCATCGGCACCAATATCCAGTGGGACAAGCCCCTCACGGCTGTCCAGCTCTCTCATCCCATCAACCTCAACTACACGCAAACCCTGTCCACCATCCACCAGTGCAGTGTGGAGTGGAATACAGCACTCGGCAACAACGACGTCGCCTCAGCCGGAGCTCGACACTCCCTCACTGGTACCAATATCCAGTGGGACAAGCCCCTCCCGGCTGTACCGGTCTGTCAACCTACCCATCATGCCATGAGGAGGGGAGGGTACCACCGGCGAATTTGTAATGCCACTAATGATAAGGGTGTCCAGGGATGCGCTGTTGACAGAGCCCTGGATTGTTCTTATTGCCCTCTTATGTTTTCGCCTAACTCTACTGGCAACACCTTTTGATGCAATCCCCACCACATCACTAGTGCCCTCAACAGAAATAGCATTAACATTCACTATTAAAGTTGGTGCTGGTGAGATGGTCGCCCATCATCCCAACCAGTCACACTCTCTACTGTGACTGGCTTCCGTTTGCCGGATGTGGTCGGTTGTGTTTGACTGCGGTTCCTTGCAGCGCCAGTTAGGTGTACCCAAAGGTAGTCAAGACGGTTAACCGGTCATCCATTTATAACCGCCACCCGCTCGAAATGGCTGCGGTAATTCTCCCAGTTGCCAGAGCCGTCAAATTATCTTGGACGAATCGCCATGAGATTGTGATTTTGTGTGTTGATGGCCGGAACGATTGTACGGAAGTAGGCATGATCGTCGTCACAGCGGCAGGCACAAGGTGTTGGAACATGATAGTCGAATGACACATCAAGACCCCCGTGCCGAAAGGACAGACTTTGTCGAGTTCATGGTAACACTCGATATAGTGGCAGTCATTTCTGACACCAGTGTTGCGTGAGGGTGGTTTTTTCTCTGTTACTATAAATACAAGTCGATCGAGATTTTGACCAAACTGTATACGTAATTCCCCGTTCCACGCGGTCCCCGTTAACATTCAAGTTCTTGTGTTTATTACGTCATCGCGTGAACATGCAAACGTAAACGCGTAAATGCGTGCTCAAGCGCATGGATGCACGTGTCCGTAACAATACACACATACGCAGAAGACGGTTTCCCAAAATAGTATCATTAGCTAATAATTAATGTTATTATGTTTAATCAAAAGCTTATTACCAACTCATGTTTTGACATCCAACGTTTACTTCCCTCTACAGAAATCAGAACTTGCATTTGCCGGTATGGGTCACCGCAACTGGACGAATGGGGAGAACAGGTGTCCTGTGGATGAGGCCCCAATAGACTAGATTGTGCAACAGGCTATGAGTGCAAAACTTATCCACTCGACCGCTTCGCCGTCTGCTGTCCTGTCCTTGATTCGTTGTTAAAGAACTATATAGATATACTTGAACACGTGTGTTATTCCATGTTATCACAAATCCGGAGCCACATGTTCACCAAAGCATTGATAAATTTGGTCTTAATCAGTGACCGGTCACAGTGCAAACCTGAAAATGTATGTTTTCCGGAAATGGCCGAAGGCGCAGATACGTGACATCACTAGTGGGATGGCCTACGTACGGTTGCATGGTCTACGCGGCTATATTGTATTTCATTATAGTTATATTTCAACTGTTTCTTGATCATTAACCCAATAGACCCCAAGTCGGCCGTAGCCGGCCACCCGTTTCTCCCCAAGTTGGCCGTAGACGGGTGGCTGGTTGAGACCAGCCTAGGAGTGGCGGCACCTCCTGGACTGTTTTGATTTATATCTGGCTTAGTCCGCTAGGCTTTTAGCAATGCTTTGTTGTGTTTTCCTGCACATGTTCTCATTGAAAAATTTCGAGAAAACGGCACTTGAAAGTGAGTTGTGATACAAATGTGGGACATTTAAAAATGGTGTCTGAGAGAAGATTCACGGCTGAGCAAGTTTCGGCGATGTTAGAACAAGAAAGTGATGCTGAAAGCGAGTTGGATCAGGACGAATCCGACTTGGAGGTAGAGGTAAAACATTTCTTTTTATAAAACCAGAGCCGTGAGCGAAAATGAGTGAATATCAGTGATTCTATCGTGTCAGGTATCGGAACAATGGGCACAACCGTAGAATAGTAGGTTGTGATCCCACTATGCAAGCCCACTGACCAAACTGTGCTCCGTTTTACTGCCAACTAAATAATCAGACCTTTTGTGATATTTGTGTTGTATTCACAATCTATGGATATATATGATTTATTTGAAGAAAACAAGAGGCTAGTTTTAGTGTCAATGTTGTGTTGGTGTGCCAATGAGGCTGGTCTTGCCTTGTTTGGAGGGATCGTCATAAACTAAGTCTAAGGCACAACAAGACTTTACATTTACTTGTGTGTCTAGCGTTATAAGTAACTTGTCTACAATACTATGCTATTACTTCACGTATATAGTATTGTTTGAAAAGGCAAGGATATGCTATAGATCCATTTGCATGAGTGTGGCTGGGAAAAAAGGAAGAAACCTATGATATCTTGCAACATCATGATTACTATTGATCTATATATATATATATTTTTTCATTTGCAGCTGTGAAAATCCATGGAAACACATATTATGTGTTCATTTATCATATTTATTATTACTACATCTGTTGTGTCTTTCACTTGCAGCCCTCTAGTGGCGGTGAAGCATCAAGCGATGACTACGTGCCAGAAAGACCAGACACGTCTGATTCTGATAAGGAGGTTGATGGTGCTGGCGATGCTCCCATCACACGCGGTCGTGGCAGGGGACTTGGTCAAGGCAGGGGACGCGGTAGTGCCAGGGGACGCGGTCAGGGCAATTGGTGTTGGAACCAGGTTGGATGCGAACGCAAGGTGCTCCTCCTCCAACAGTGCACGAGTTTACGGAACCAACAGGACCAACCGACATACTTCCATCAAACAGTGAGCCAACTGCATTCTTCTCACAGAAGTTTGGCGACGACTTCTTTGTCAAGTTGGCAGACTCGACAAACGTGAATGCGACAGTGAAGTCACCGCCTCCGCAAGACGCAGCACATGGTAGGTACGCAATATCGGATCCAAACTGGCATGCAACGACTGCTGATGAAATTAAAACATTTGTCGGGATCAATCTGCAGATGTGCATCAAGGTGTTGCCTGAATACAAAGATTATTGGTCTTGTGATCCTGCGCTGAATGACCCATTTGTCTCGAGCATAATACCCAGGAAAAGATACGAGAAACTCAGCCAGTACTTCCACTGCTCGATCGCAGCTGAGGAAGATCCACAAGACAAGATTGCCAAAGTACGACCAATGATCACCTTGTGCGAGGCAAACTTTGGTCGCTAGTTCGGTCCGTCGAGTTGATGAGGCCATGAATCTTTTTGATGGCCACCTGTCATGGAAGCAATACCTTCCGAAGAAACCAATCAAATGGGGAATAAAGCTGTGGTGCCTGTGTGATGCCAGCACAGGCTACTGTGTGGCGTTCATAGTCTACACTGGTGCAGCTGGCAGTGGCGATGTCAACCTGGACCTTGGCTACAAAGTCGTCATGAAACTGATGACAAAGTACTTGCTGCGTCACCACCACGTGTACGCAGACAACTACTTCACATCCGTGCACCTTGCAGAGGACCTGCTGCAGGCCGATACTTACATGTGTGGCACAACACGCCAAACAAGGAAGGAGTTCCCGAAGACGTTTGCATTGGCATATGTGCCACAGGGACAATCTGTGAAGTGGACGAGGGAGGACAGCAGCGTGATGGTCTGCAAGTGGCATGACAAACGTGACATCTGCATGATTGCAACGAACAATGCTGGTGATGACGAAGACATGCAGGTACGACGGAATCGTCAGCAGATTGTTCGCAGCTACAACCAACTGATGGGAGGTGTAGATCGACTGGATCAATACCGGTTATACTACGATGTCGGCCGATCGGGACGTTGGTGGTGGAATTATCTGTTTTGGGGGAATCTTCAACATCGGTATCATCAATGCTTTCATCTTGTGGAAGCTGGCCAACCAGCCGCTGCCCCGAAATAAGAGGAAGTTCGCTCTGAGGGCATTCAAGGTGAAATTGATCCACAGCTTCGTGGATAACTTTGATGATGGTCCGGTCATTCGAGCTCTGCCTGCTGTAGAGAAGCTGGTGGCCGCATACACAGTGTCTGATGACATCATTCAGGATCATCCTCTTGTACGATTTGAAGGTCGCAAGTGGGTGTGCCAGATGTGTTCTCGTCACAAGCGAAAGACCGGTGCTGGTCGATTTGTGGACACCAGCTTTGGTTGCTTGAAGTGCAAGGCATACTGATGCAAAGTTGGAATGTGCATTAGGCAATTCCATGGTGAGTGAACACTGGTACAACAGTGATTGCTACTGTAGAAATGAACACAAGTGCAACAGTGATTGCTAGGGTACAAATGAACACTAGTGCAGCAGTGATGGCTACTATAGAAATGACCACTGGTGCGGCAGTGAACAACCACATGGTGAAACAGTCAAAACTGTGTTTTTCAATAAATAATCTTTTTGCTTGTCAATCAGGTTCTTGTTTATCCAAAATGCAATAATAACTATACATAGACAAAGTTCAGTCACACAAACTGTCTCATCTGCTATGTTTTTTACATTATCGAAAAGTTGTAGGTATATTCAAAGCCAAATATGGTCCACATAATTGTATGGTACAACAACATAATTGGTCACATATGAAAGGCAGTTCAATTTCCTTTAAAATAAAACTTGCAATTGTAAGAAATGAAGTTGTAAAAGGTTAAGGCAAAAAACGGAGCACACCCCTATTTCACAAACTTTTGCTAGAATCGGTGAGGAAATACAGCATGTGTTTATTTAATATGTGGGGTCTAGAGGGTTAACATATTGTTGATGAAAATATGTCTTTTGGGAAACAATGGCAATTCGTGTTTGATTGGAAATTCGGTGTACACATTTCCCAAAGACACAATTTGACGGCAGAAAATGCAACGTTTTGTGTGTAAAGGACAGGATCCACGCTACGCCTATGGCGAATAACATCGCTAGTAGTGCAGATCCGCCGATGGATATATCTTATGAGGAGGAAGAAAATACAAGTACATGTCAATAAACCAACAGTACTTAAAATGACCCAAAACAAGCGTACAATATGTACAATAACAACGCCGCGGGCCCTTTCTCCACAACAAAGTCAACAGCCGGCCGTTAGTTGCCGGACACTCTCGACAGGTCTATGCCTCGGCCTGTATAGCAGCGCACCGACACCAGACAATCGAACATAAGCACAGACAGCATTAATCTCTCAAACGTCATCATCACTGTCTCCAAAATATAGTTGATCATTGTATGCATCGGTCTCGGTTACTGCCATTTTATGAGTTGTTTACACGACGCGCATCGTGCGCGGGGCGGCTGTCAATCAGTTAGGGCGGTCCAGGCTGGCGGTTGTGTTCCACTGGGGACTTCAATCATTCAATCAGTCTGAAGGCAGTCGACAGTCGGAAGTTTCCGTAGAGCGGCAACTTTAGAGGTTCTTTTTATATTGTACGCTCTTATGCAATTCATAGACATATCTTCAATAGCATTATTTGAAAGTGCATACTCCATTTGCTATTATGCAACACAGCACATTTTACCCCAGGATATGGATTTTACCCCAGGATATGGCCTTTAATCGTGGTCTTCCATTAGCATAGCAGCTCATGCAATTTCGTGCAAACGTTCACTGTGTGAGTCGGTGCGTCATGACTGTGGTATCAACTTTTTGTATATATTGCGTGTCGCACGCATGCAACGTCATTAAAGGTTTAACTGTGTTATCATGTATCATTGTGTTTTTGTAACGTGCGCTCATAACATACACATTGTCAAAAAGTGTCATTCGTAGAATCGCGGAAAATACGTTGCCCAAAGGCTAACTACTAACACATTATATGATATCTTCTTAAAACTTGGTTTTCATTGGTAATGTCAGAATGTGCGGTAGAACCTCTTTAATATTAACACGAACATCCTATGATTTGGAAGGAAAGATAGGCCGTCATTTAACGGGAAGGTAAATTCCGAACGTTGATATATCCCTTTATTCATACAATTAATTTATCAGGAAAATTCCGTAATCCTGATAAATATACACTGTGAACCAAGGCCTCCTTATTGACGAGGTTCCGCTCTATCTAACCGTGATTGTATCGTCAAGGATGATGTACTTAAACCAGTTGAACTTGCAAATAGACGAACCTGAATCTGTGATATAACCCTAACATTGTACACTTTCTTTTAGCGCTGCACATTTGTATTGGCGGAGGATGGTGGAACCACTGCGTGTGCACACGCACTTGCACAAACCCTCACCCTGAGTGTCCTAAGAAATTTTTTTTTCGGATCGTCCGATTGACCACAACTTTAAATGCATAACACTGGCAGATTATCCTACCAATGTGTGATCCACAGTTCTTGTCCGGTGAGAATTTTCACATGGATCAGCAGTAATACAATTTCATGCTGAATAAATGTAAGAAGTTAGTAAGAGTAGAACTAAGCCTATGTTCCCTGAGCACTGCTGAGTGCAATCACACCATGCACTGTCTGTAAATAAACAAGCGAGTGTAATATAATACTGCACAGCATTGCACTAACTAACAAGACTGACTCAGTCACTGATACGCAACTAATCATCAGTTACAAATGAGTAAACAAAATAATGATTAACATTATAGCATTATATGTATACAGATATAACGGTTCCCTTTAAAATGCACTAAAATAGCATCATCTCTACTGTGAGAACACCTGCTAAGTGTCACATGTATAAACATATTAAAACACTCTTCTGCTAATCTACCCAATTAATATATAAGTTACCCACCACACTGGGGGTTAATAGCCCTTCAGTAGAAAATACATTACTACCCTAACCCTAACCCTAAACCCAGTGGGCTGTCTGTCTATCCACTGACAGTCAATATGTTGTCCCTACTCCCTATGAAATACCATACCCGACACCGCAGCAGACACATCTCACAGTCTACTGTACCAACATCTCAGCAGTGACCATATCAACACAATTATCTGATCTCCTATTGAGTATTAAAGACTCACGCGAATCACTGGATTAGGAACCCTGCAACTGTGTAGACAGTGCTTCCTTGTCCCAAATCTATAATTTAACCTGTGTATATCATAACACACAACATGGATATGTACTGGGGGAATGCTGCCCACACTGGCAACACATACCAACTAACGAAACTTTCCATGGGGAAACTTAATAGTTAATTTACATGCAAGTATTGGGAGAAAATTACACACATTTACTGTTAGTGGAATACTGGTACTATCCACACACATTAAAATTTTTTAACTGTGTTTTTTTTTTCTGTCAAAACACGAAACTTCGTGGGAAAATACTGGTGCATTACATCCGTCCAGCTTCTATCAGAAACTCTGTGATGGCGTCTCTTGCATAACCCATAACCCACACTCGAGCACGCACGCACGCACCCACCCACGCACAGCCGCTCACAAAAACACATACACACACGCGCGCGCACATACGTGCACACGCACAAACGAACGCACTCACGACAACACAGGCACTCACATAATGACAAACACACACAAACACACACACGCACACACATTATACACACGCACACACACACACACACACACACACTCACACAAAGAATTGACATGATATCACACGAGAAGATTGTGAAGATTTATATGTGGGAGGATTGGCAAAGGAGTGGAAGACGTGAACGAAGACAAGAGGATAAACGTGTGTTAGAAACGGCCATTCTGGAACAGTACTTTCGCGGTGTTGTATCGAGGTGTAGAGGGGCTCGGTGCCCACAAGAGGTGACTATCGGGGATAGTTTAGCAAATGCCTTACTGTTGCAATAGTT
This sequence comes from Paraescarpia echinospica, assembly GCA_020002185.1. Taxonomy (NCBI): domain Eukaryota; kingdom Metazoa; phylum Annelida; class Polychaeta; order Sabellida; family Siboglinidae; genus Paraescarpia; species Paraescarpia echinospica. The sequence goes on along the minus strand of CM034534.1, from coordinate 31,197,186 downwards.
GTATTACTACGGCGATAGTACTACGATAATTTCTTAACTGCTGGATAATAGTTGCATGGTCTTGGATATGTTGGTTTCGAGATTTGATTTGAGAAATCCCCCGAATTACGCAGTTGTGATGGAATCTGCATAGAGATCATTCTTCAACAATCATCATCTGACCATCATCTGACCTACCGCCACTACCATCACCACCACCACCACCACCAACATCACCACCACCATCACCATCACCAACATCACCACCACCACCACCACCACCATCAACAATACCACCACCACCACCACCATCATCACCACCATCACCACCTTCACCGTCACCACCACCTCCATCATCACCGTCACCACCACCACCACCACTACAATCACCAACAATAACAACAACAAAAACAATATCATCTGAAAGCGGACTGTTTCAGTGCGACAAACGTACGACATTGAACAGTTGCTCTCGGTGCGAGACACTAGCTTCTCCGTAGCGTTATCACGATGAGCGTGCTAGCGAATAATTATTTATTTTATGACGAGCACTGGGTCCTCGCTAGCGCTTGTGGGACTTAGTCTCAAAGCACACATAAAATAGCAACTGAAAAATAACCCGATGACAAAGGGTGAGAGCCAGACACCAGGGATTACGTCAACAAGCATGAGGGAGACGAACGCAAGTTGAAATGTGTGCTGGATGCTTCTGTTTCTTTGCAAACGGTAAATTCAACTAGCAAAAATGCTATGGTTTGGTAGCTGACAGTCATGGCAGTAATGTTGACCAAATGTTAGAAAACACACAACATCGTTACATAAACACCATAATAATAATAATAATAATAATAATTTACTGCATTTCTCTGCGCCATAAATCTGGCAGTTACTACCATTCAGTGGCGTATTACAATCCTAAAAACATGGCATGTAGCTATTAAGATTATAAAAAAAAATAAAAAATAATAATAAAAAAAAAAAAAAATATATATATATATATATATATATATATATTTATATATATATATATATATATATATATATATAAAAATAAAAATAAAATAATAATAATAATAAAAAAAAAAATAATAATAATAAATGAAATAAATGAAATAAATGAAATTAAATGAAATAAATAAAATAAATAAAATAAATAAAATAAATAAAATAAATAAAATAAATAAAATAATAAATAAATAAATAAAAATAAATAAAATAAATAATACATCAATAAAAATAAATTAAATAAATAAAAGCTTTAACATATACATACATATACATATCAATAGTAAATAGATGAGGATAGTAATAATAATAAAACTAATTAAAACGACAAATTAAGAGAGAATAATAATAAATAATAATAATAACAGTTAAAGGTAGATTTTAAAAAGTCCGTAGTACGCCACTGTCAACATATATAATGTAAAGAGAAAAAGCACGTTTAAAAAGAAGTGTCTTCGGTTGCTTCTTGAACACGATGAGGCAGTCTGTTGCACGCATGGCAAGGGGTAGATTGTTCCAGAGGCGTGGCGCGGCACGTGAAAAAGCTTTGTCGCCTTGAGTACAAAGCTTGCGGCGCGGGACCTCGAGCAGGTGAGCGTCGGCGGAGCGTAACGTGCGAGTGGGCTGGTGTCGAGTTAGTAGATCGGCCAGTTATGACGCAGTCATGCCGTGCAAACAGCGGAACGTAAGCAGGAGTAGTTTGTACTCGATGCGCTGTTTAATTGGCAACCAATGAAGCGCAATTAGAGCAGGAGTGATGTGGTCGTGCTTCTTAGTTATGAGACGGGCTGCAGCATTTTGCACTCTCTGGACTCTGGTGAGGAGATGGTCAGAAATCCCGTAAAGCAGGCCATTTCCATTGTCAAGACGAGACGTCAGGTAGGTATGCACCATCATCTCTGTCGTTTTCCTATCTAGAAGATTTCGAATTATTCCAATACTGTGTAGATGGAAATATGCTACACGACACATGTAGTGTACATGACTGTTCATGTTTAGGGCATCATCGAAGAAAACACCAAAGTTCCTGGCCACAGTGGAAGTTGGCACGATGTTATTGGCAAGTTCTATGTGCGGCATAGAAAGTTTGTTCTTGGTGTGCGGCGAACATATAACAAAACCTCTATTTTGTCAGCATTGAGTTTGAGTTTATTCATGCGCATCCAAGCTTGTATTTCAGCGACACATGCTTGTATGCGCTTCACAGCTTGGGTTGTGTCTTCCTCTGAGAGAGAACTGAAGGCGATGTAAAGTTGGGTATCATCAGCATATAGATGCATGTTGATTCCATGCCGACGGGCGATATCTCCGAATGGTGCCGTGTAACAAATGAACATGAGCGGGCCGAGAACGGAACCTTGCGGGACTCCGAACATCACTGGACTTTCCGCTGATTCTCTTCCGTGCACTTGAATACTCTCAAATACGAATCAAACCATGCAAGAGATGTTCCAGTTACTCCAAAACGATCTTTGAGGCGTGGTAACATGATCCCGTGGTCGATTGTGTCGAATGTTCGACACTGGACGATAGTTCATTAGGTCATTTAGGTTCAGTGTTGTTTTCTTCAAAAGAGGAGTTACGACAGCCTTTTTAAAGGCAAAATGAAAGACTCCTGTCGTAATAGATATGTTCACAATGTCGGTGATGACTGGTGCCAAAGTAGATGTGTTAGCCTTCAGCAGATGAGTCGGAATCGGATCCAACTTGCACAATTTACAAGCCGACTTGCCGACAAATTTGGTGATCTCGTGTATCATGGTCGGCAGGAACAATGATATATGTGACAGGACAACACAGGGCTCGTCCTGGCGCAGCAATGTGTGTTTGTCGTGGGTACCAAGATCGTGTCTGATAATGTCAATTTTGTCCCTGAAATATTTACTGAAGTTGTCAAGCAATTGTCCGGGGTGGTTGTCGGGCAGTGTTGGCAGGTATTTTGTATGCAGCAGAGAGCCAACTATCCGATACAGAGTTTTGGGGTTGCCAGCCTGTTCGTTGATTTTGTTGGTATAAAATGTGGCTCTGGCAGTGTACAACATCTTCTTCACGCGTTCTCTCTGATTGATGAAGATTTCTCTGTCGATGGTCAACCTAGACAATCTCCATTTTCGCTCCTTCCGGAGCCTCTCCTTCCTGGCTGATAGAATGTCGTCATCGACCCACGGCGCATCAGGTCGGATGGTGAGCCATTTCGTTTTAAGTGGTGCGTGTTTGTCAAGCAGTTCGCTCAGAACATTGTTGTACTGAGCTACAATGTCGTCTAATGATTGTTCACGCTTTGTGTGTAATGTGGAGTTCACAATATCCGACGAGAACGATGTGAGATTGATCGCCTTCATCTTGCGGTAAGTCTTCTTTTCTCTCCGAAATGAAGGTTTGCGCATTGCAAGACGGCGTTGCACAGCGTGATGATCAGAAATAAGCTCGGCGACCACCGTGTCAGCCACACAGGAGTTAGTACGGGCTATCACTAGGTCTAAAATGTGGCCTTCTTGATGCGTTGGTTGTTGGACATACTTCGTCATATCATGGCTGTACAACATGTCACGGAAACGTTTGACGTGAACGTCAGTGTTAACGTCAAAGTGAAAATTAAAGTCGCCAACTATACCAAGTTCATCAGGTACGTGTCAAGAATACATGCGAAGTCATTGAAGAAATCGACAACCGATGATCCGTTCTTCTTATTTGGTGGTGGGCGATAGACAACAAGCAAGTTTATACTTTTTCCGTGTGATGTTGATTTCGCGCTCATCGCTTCGAAGGACCGAATGTTGTTGAAAGTTTTCACTGCTGTTGTTTTGATCGAATCTTTTTGCAGTATCGCAATGCCGCCACCACGACGACTGGATTTAGGATGGTGAATGAGTTTATAACCAGGTGGTGTGAGAGCCCTGGTTACCGGGAGGTCAGAGTCTTTATTAGAGAGCCCAGTTTCGGTAATGGCCACAACGTCGAGATCGTGTGCGCAGACGTGGTATAAAATGTCTGTCGTTTTGTTGCGAACATATCTTGAATTGATAAGGCATAAGGAGGCTTGTGTAGTCGGACAGCACAGTGGATTTGGGGAAAGAATCACGGAAATCAGGTTGTCATGTACTTGTGAAGATGTGCGCACGTAGTTCCTGGGTGATCGATAACCGATCACTGTGGAGATAGGTAGTTGATTACTTCCACCTCGGCATCCACGCTTCATTAGTCGTCTTGACGCAATGCCAAGTTCAAGTAAAGTGTTCCAAGCACTGGCATTAAACGCGAAGAACTGTAACGTGCACCTTGAGCCAGTTGATGCAGCTGACTAGCTGTGTATGTGTAGCGAGCTTGGTCAGGCGTGGTCATAGTGGGTAACAATCACTGAAGCGTGACGGCAGAGCTGCACACTGGATCTGCAGGCTCGTTGGTAATGTCGCCGATTGTTGTCACGCACGAGTAATCACTGGCACAGCATATCAAGTAAAATGACAGTTCATAAAAACATTTAAAACTCACAGATATGCTGCATATGTATAAAATCGTCCGTTGAACAGTAATCCAAATGTGCTTGCAATTTCCTCTGTCAAATAGTAGCGGTGTTAGACAGTTATAACTCCTACAAAATCAAAATGTCACGGAGCACTTATAAGGCACGGCCACACAAGCGCAGCCATAGATCAACATTCGTTCGCAGATACTCATTGTTTGTTCAAAATGTCGAGAACGGAAAGGATGTGAAATACACGTCCATCGATAGGGCATAGTCGTGAACATTGTGAAATAATATACCTCTATTTCTATGTGATTGGCATGAGTGCATATATAAGCATTATTGCGTCAGCGTCTTGCCAAGTCCATGACATAGTGGCCGTTTCCCCGAAGTATTTACCGCACGAGTGTGGTTCATGCGATTGTTAAGTTATAATGCACGTATTACGCACACATTGCGTATTACGTTTCAAATAACTGATTTATCCAATAAAAGTTACTGTTAACCGCATGCAATATGCTATTTCCATTACATAACGGCATATGACATATATCACCCCAACTTTGTGAGACGAGGATTCCAACTGCAGACTAGTAAAATATTCCCTACATGAATATTTGAAAGGTCATATCTGCTTACCGTTGTATCAGGTTATATAATATCAGCTTTAGCATTTCCGTTAGACAAAACATGTGAAAGCACAACTTGTTCGAAGTGTGTTGATTAGCTGTTAATTGAAAATTGATATTTGCTAGAAGTGTTTTGTCAAGGAAAACATAAATTTCTACGTTGCAATGCGAATACCGCACACACGGTGACCTGGGACATGTTCAACCTAATTCACGGTTGGCCTAACCATATCGGGAAGAGATTAAATCCTTCTATTGCCCAATGCTTCCTAGTAGAGCTTGGGTACAAGTTCATCATAACATAACAAATATATTCATACAAAACTGATATATCAATATTTGAAAGTAAAATGAATTCGTTTTGTAGAAGTACATACATAGAAGGACAATAAAACTGACGCACGCCAACAGTCTGTGTTAAGAATATGTATATACTGAGACGTCGTTGGGTTGGATTCAGCTTTGTTAGTATATCAGCTTATACAACAGCAAGTCGTGATGACCTTTGACGTATTCATGTAGGTATTTTTTATAATTCAACAAACAGTGCGCATAAACGGATAACAATATGCGTCTATAACCCGGCCACTAAAATTCCCAACATTGCTGTTTGCGATGGCGACTTTTGTGGTACCGACTCAACACTGCGCTTCTCTAGAAGGCCGTTCTCCTACTGGTGATATTTGAGCCACTCTCCCCCAGATGGCCGACCACGGGAAGGTTCCCTTTGGAAGAGCAAAACCCTGTGATAGTGGAAACTGCGGCCCTTTGTTTGTTGCTCTATAAACGGGTGTAAGGTGTTAGACATCCTTAAAACGAGTTGACGTAGAAAGTACGTTTTTAGAAAACAGATGCAATTGTTTATGACCATTGCATGTTGCTATTTTTACGCCACGTTGGCAAAGTACAAAGACGCAGTGGTATTTGAAACACGTCCATTGTTTATTATGACCGTAACATATTTGGACATTGCGTGTGTAAAGCTTTATACTGGATGACTTGAAAAACGGATACAGTTGTTCGTAGAGGGAGGTTCTCATAATCGTGTCGGTCGACGAAACGTTTTATTACAACTTTGCACATGACATGGTCAATCCAGTTCAATAAAATTAATAAAACAATACGTAGTTTTCTAAAGTTGGCAAACAACTGAGTGTCACAGTCGGATAGGCTTATCTCTCGGACATCTCGAACATCAGGTAGGTACGTGCCTACCTATCAGCTTAGCTTATCGCTTAATTGTTGCTTGCTAGAAAATGGCATATTCCAACAACCGGAGATGTTTCACTAATTGATTTTGGGAACTGAAAGGATATATCGTAGTTTCGTTTAAAAACTGATTTGAAATTGGACCATGACACTTAATTAAATGTTACTTAAATCGCACAAAACATTAACAGTTCTATCTAACAATCCTAATAACAATAGTATTCCACATATCTCCATTTTTCTTTACCGTCGAGGTATTGACGCTAACTTGCCTGCGATGCAACATCGTTGTCCTACACCTATCATCTGCATCGCGCTTTATTTAAGCTATGTATTTAGAAGATTTCCCGTTTCTGTCCCACGATGTAGCTAACCACGACGCTCCTAATGTCGATGGCGATCGCGCTTCTACTTCTATCACCAATGGTGGCTGTGTCGAGTAATATTTTATTGTACTTCAATGTTGCGTCGTGTGTGTGTGCGTGTGTGCGTGTGTGCGTGTGTGCGTGTGTGCGTGTGTGCGTGTGTGCGTGTGTGCGTGTGTGCGTGTGTGCGTGTGTGCGTGTGTGCGTGTGTGCGAGTGTGCGTGTGTGCGCGTGTGTGCGCTCGCGTATTTATATTTTAAATAGACATGGTCTTCTGTTGTTGCTGCACCAGTTTACGAGTTATGTCCAAAGTTGTGCCCGAAAGGAGAACGTCCGACCGTCGTGAAAGGCTCGGCAGGTGACACCGAGTGCATACGTAAACATACTTGCCAGGTATATAAATACGATAACACTTTTATGTAAACTGTCACCACTTGCTAAGAAAGCATTCACAAATATACAATAATAATAGAGTTAATTTTAATATCAGTGTTCATAGATAAATCCATAACAGTTTGGTACACAATATGCAACCTGTCTAGGAGGAAATGATTTAAACATACGTACACACAGGCAATCACGCACGCCTCCACACACGCGTACATATGGCTCGATTGCTGTTAGATTACACGCCTAGCACTGTGGACTGGTACTACACAAAATAAATAGACATTGCATACATGCATGTATCGGGAGGCTTCCGGTTTGTTTTCCTGTCTAAATCGTTGATAATTTGTGGTGCAGAATAGTTGCAAATCGGTGTAATTATTGATCGATAAGTAGTATTCTTGCCTGGATATTATTCATAAAGTAGCAGTAACAGCTGTGCTTAAAGTTAGTCAGATAAAGCATTATTGAACAATTTAGTCTAGTGAGTGATAATAGGGTAACTTCGGCGAAAGGCTTCGATAAGTTTCTAAACAAGATTTAACAAACCTGATTATGTCGTAAACTATATTGGTGAAAAAGTAACAAACATAAAACTACTTACATAAGATAACATCGGAATAAGCCAGCACCTGCTAGATACTTTAATTAGCAATCATATAAATAAGGCAGTCTAGCGTAAAGTAATTGTATTTAAATTAGGTCACTCATCCTACTACCAGTAATGTTAGCGTTTGTGATAGGGTAGATAGTCAGCTGAGTAATTAAAATCTGCTATAACATATATTGTGCTGTAGCACACAGGAAACAGTCTCTCTAAAGACTACTTTAGTTTAAAAGTGTAACATTTGTGCACAGGAAACAGTCTTCTTAAAGACTGCAAAGTTAGTAGTGTAAACATAGTTGACTAAACTATTTTGAATAGCTAATTAGATTGTTATCATTATTATTATGAAATAAATTATGATATGGCGCCTTGCAGGGGCAGGAGTAAAAAGGAGGTAGGAGGGAAAATGAGAACGGAGAGGAGAGAAGAAAATGTGACAGGAAAGAAGACGAAGGGGGAAAAGACAACCAGACAGATGCAAAATAGAGAAGGAGCTACTGTGAGGCAGTGATTGAGGGGGGGGGGTGAGAACAGAGAGGGTGTTCTTGGGCGAATCTAATCTGAGAAAGACAGATAAGACATTAAATGAGAGGGAGGACGTCGTTATTTGTTTACCGGGGCCTAGAATAAAACATGTGACTGAAAGGGTATAGAAGGTATTAGGGCTTTGCAAGGGAGGATTTATACCAATAAACGTAGGGACAAATAATGCAGACAGGGAGGGAATAACTGGGATACTACAGAAGTACAGGCAGTTAGTGAGGAAGTTAAAGAAAACAAAATTGATCAGATTATTCTCTCAGGAATTTTGCCAATAATGGAAGGAAGATGGCCAACATATATAATCTGCAAAAGAATGGCGATCATCGCAATAGTTGAGCAGATGTGTGAAGAAGAGGGGGTGGGACTCATAGATCTATGGGGATACTTTATTGGGAGGGAAGATATGTATGTGAGAGATGGCCTCCATCTAAGTGGGAAGGGGACAGCAGTTTTCCCAGAGAACCTGCTCCGATCTTTTGACAGTGGGACAAGTTGCATTTATTTAAATTAGATGCGAAGAAGGGGAGGTGGAGTTATTTTGTATACTAAATAATCTATTCAGGCTTATAATTAAAAATCAGAAAGAGAAGCAGAATGCTGTTTGGAGTAACATAGTTACAGGAAACTCAACGGTAACGATTGGGTTAGTTTATCGAAGTCCAAACATAAGCAAAGAAGATAAATTACCATAATGGAAGATATAAGGACATGAGGAAATATTTAGTAAAGGTAGACTGGAAAAATAGTAATGTTTGTATAGTATTTCTATCTATATATCGTATGATGTTATTTATTTATTTGCATTAACCATCGTCAAGCGCCCCATAACAATTATTTGGGGCGAAATAAATAATGATAATAATTATTATTATTAGTGTAATAAAGTATTATAGAACACTTTAGTGTAGTGAGTGATAATAGGGTAACTACGGCTAAAGTCTTCTGTAAGTTTCTAAACAAGATTTAACAAACCTGATTATGTGATAAAATATATTGTAGAAAAAGTAAGAAACATAAAACTACTTACATAACATAATATCTGAGTAAGCCAGCACCTGCTAGATACTTTGATTAGCAATCATATAAATAAGGCATTCTGTAATTAAAACTGCTATCTATGACTATCTGAGTTTTAAAAGTGTAACGTTTGTCCACAGTAAACAATCTTCTTAAAAACAGCATAGTTAGTAGTGTAAACATATTTGACTACAATATGTTGAATAGCTAATTAGATTATTATTATTGTTATGAAATAAATTGTGATATGGCGCCTTGCAAGCGGCAAGTCAAGGCAAAGCGACACTTGGTGTGCAATGACTGCCACAGCTGGGTGGATTTTGCCTTGTCCGGCTGTGTGAAGTCATGGGTAGATACTAGGAATAAAGGAGGATTCAATAGGAAGAAGGTTTCACCTTTCAGTGCGTGGGGTGTTGGAAGGAAGTAGTTAGGTTGGAAGATATCGTGAAGGGGATGGGGATGAGAATTAGCAATGAGACAGGTGGAATGGAGAGAGTAGACATGGAGAGCGAATACTGTGAGACTGGAGGAACAGAGTATTCGCAAGAAGACTGAGGAAAGGAGACTGGGAGGAAGGAAGGTGATTGGAGGGGAAGAAATTGGAGAAGCGACGGAAACGTGACAAACTTGAAGATGACAGGGGAGAAAGTGACCGTAGAAGGGGTAGGAGGGAAAAGGAAGTAGGGGAGAAAATGAGAAGGGCGAGGAGAGAAGAAAATGTGACAGGAGAGATGACGACGGGGGAAAAGGCAACCAGACAGATGCAAACCGGATAAGGAGCTACTCTGAGGCAGTAGTGATTGAGGGGGGATGAAGAAAGAGAGGGTATTCATGGGCGACTCTATTCTGAGAAAGACAGCGAGGGGAGGATGTCGTTATTTGTTTACTGGGGGCTAGAATAGAACATGTGACTGTAAGGATAGATAAAATATTGGGGCTTTGCAAGGGAGGGTCTACACTAGTAACCGTAGGGACAAATAATGCAGACAGGGAGGGAAACCTGGGATACTACAGAATTACAGACATTTAAAGTGGAATAATTTAAAGAAGACAAGAGTTGAGCAGATAATTATATCAGGATTTTGCCAGTAATGGGTGGAAGGGGGCCAACATATATAAACTGCAAGAGGATTGCGATCAACGCAATAGTTGAGCAGATGTGTGAAGAAGAAGAGGTGGGATTCATAGATTTATGGGGAAACTTTGTTGGGAGGGAAGATATATACATAAAAGATGGCCTCCATCTAAGTTGAAAGGGGCAACAGTTTTCTTAGAGAACCTTCTCCGATCTGTTGACAGTGGGATAGATTGCATTTAATTAAACCGTAACAGCACAAATAAATCAGCAGTGAACAGCCTGGATAACTGTTCTGAAGCTGGATATAAATACGTTTGTTTAAATGCAAAGAGCATACTAAACAAAAGAAGTGAACTAAGCATTATGGTGGAAGACATTGACCCTCCCTCAAGTAATAGGTAAATAATCTATCCAGGCTTATGAAATAAAATTAGAAAGAGAAGAAGATTGCGAAGAAGTTGTTTGGGGTAACGTAGTTACAGGAAACTCAACGATGACGGTTAGGTTATTTTATGGAAGTCCAAACATAACCAAAAAAAAGAATGAAAAAGTACAAAACGCTAAAAGGGAAGTGAGCTAACGGGACTGTATTATTACAGGGGATTTTAACCACGGTCATATACAATGGAAATGTCTACAAAGTACGGGGAGTGAGGACCACACGTTTTTAGTGTTAGAACAATATAGTTTCCTTCATGCACATGTGGTAGAACCAACCAGTGGTAAAATTGTGTTAGACATAGTTTTGTCTTCACAGAATTAACTATTTGATAATGTCAAGAAGTGTGAGCCACCGGCGAGTAGTAATAACTATTCGCCCACCAAAGATGCCTCGCGACCACCAGCAAATGACAATTGGATCCATATATCATCCTCCCGGGTCAGATGATTGGTGAATGCTAAAACACATCGACCAGTCGCTAGACTACATACGACGACACAACCCACGTACGGGTATCGTCATAATGGGCGATTCCAAGATGAAGGATTCTCACTTGAAACGAAATCACGACTTGAAACAGATTGTCGACCAACCAACATGAGGAAAAACGATATTGGATAACGTCTATACCAAATTGCCTAACTTTTATCGTTGCCCTGTCAATACCGCGCCAAACGGCCTCTCAGATCATAATGTGCTTGTTTGTATTCCGTCAACATCGTCAAATGATACCACACCAGTGGTCTCAAGCACACCTTCGCGCAGTCACAAACCATGTGACCGGGCCCGTTTTGCGGCAGCGCTTCGAGCCATCTCATGGGAAATGCAATTCCGTGTACCAACCTGCGAAGAGCAACTTAATTTCTTCAACTCTAGTATAAAAACATTAGTTGATTTGCATCTTCCAGAGCGCCAAATCAGACGATGATCAAGTGACAGACATTGGATAGATGGTAATTTTCGCTATCTAATTCGCCGCCGCCAGAGTACACTTCTTGGTGGAAACCAAAGATCACCCGAAACGATGGTGGAACACGTTAAAGACATTGCTGGTGTCAAAGTAAACCGCAACAATCTGCAGGGACTCGCTAACGCGCATTGCTCTGGAAATTTAGACGTTCTCGCCAACGACGTGTGCGATTTCTTCCAATCCGTGACGAACGATCTTATTCCGTTAGTTCGATTCCACCGGAACTATGATCCGCGTACTACTCGTTGATTTTAGTAAAGCGTTTGATAGAGTAGACCACCACACTCTGCTAACTAAATGCGTGCCACTTGGACTCTCGAATTTCATAATCAAATGGATAATATCCTTCTTATGCCAACGCAAACAGCGAATGAAGATCGGCCGTATCAAGTCGAAGTACACTACTGTCAACGCAGGCGTGCCGCAAGGAACAATCTTTGGCCCGATCGGTGTTGTGCATTATATAAATTACTTACAAACAGCTTGTGAACACGTCACATATGTAGACGATTGCACAATATGGGAATCATGTTCACCTTCAGGCCTCGATAGCTCGCTCCAAACAGCGGCAGACGAAGTAGCACAGTGGACTGCCACCAACGAAATGGCGATGAACTACGACAAAACGAAGGAAATGTGCATATGCTTCAAGAAAACAACCATATATCCAACCGATAATGATCAACGACAGACATATAGAATTAATAAACTGCACTCGCCTACTAGGTGTCACACTTTCACATGATCTTACGTGACAACTTCACATCGATGAAATCACCGCTAAAGCGTCACAAAGACAATATTTCAAAATTCTGCTCAAGCGAGCAGGTGTCGATCCCCATCATCTCGTCAAGATATATACATCACTAATTCGATCGGTCATTGGGTATGCCTGCCAGGTGTGGCATACGAGCTTAACGAAAAGGCAAACCAAGCAGCTGAAAAATATCCACAGACGAGCTATGCAGATCATATTCCATGATATGTGTTACGATGAAACCATCGCCACAACGAGACTACCGACGATGGCAGACCAGAGGGGGACGTTGTGCAGAACTCTATCCACGAACATACAACAACCTAACCAAAAACTACACCATTTACTGCCTTCCTCCCGGACACCTCCATGCGCAATCCGAAACGTACGTGTGTACAGTGCTCCTCTGTGTAGGACCGAACTCTTTAAGAACTCTTATAACTTATGGACTGTATCACTGGCAGTAATCGGACATTTTATTTCCTACGAATTGACAGTGAATCCTGTTTTAGTTATTTCTTCTATTTACGTATTTATACTCAAATTATACATTTCAATTAGTAATAATGTAATTTATTTAGTTTATATATTCCAGTTAGTGTTTTATTAATCTACATTATTTAATTTTCAGCCTCTATGGCTGCCAAAGAAAATAAACTTATTATTATTATTATTTTTAAATCACATCCAGATACCTATTATGACGAAAGTAAAATCAGAAATGAAGAGTAAATAGCAGTAAAGGAGATATTTCCACAAAGGAAGATATAAGGACATGAGGAAATATTTAGCAAAGATAGAATGGAATAATACACTAAACCAAAAAAAAGCAACAGACTGCTGGGATATTTTAACGAACGAAATTGAATGCATTGTAAATAAATGTGTTCCCTTGACAAATAAAGCAAACTGTCTAGAAATAAATATTTATAGAAAGAAGCCATTAGAACCATTAAATACAAACAAATTATGTGCAAGTCATATAGATCGACGTACTTGAAATGATGAAGACTACAACATTTATAAATATGTACTTAACCAAGGTACAGCTGAAATTAGAAATTCAAAGAGAAGGTATAAAAAAAAATTTGCTTGTAATGTAAAACATTACAGCAAGAGTTTTAATGCATATGTTCGGAACAAACAGAAAGATCAGAATACGGTCGGTACTCTAGAAGATAGAGCAGGGAAGAATAATATCAGAGGGATTCTTAATGGCAGAAGACCAGAATGAGTATTTTAGTTCGCTGTTTACCGGTGCCTGAGTCTAAGTTCAAGGGGCCGGAATCAGACTATTTAGAACAGTTAATTGTAACCTCGGAAAAGGTAGATTAGAAAATTAGGGCCATGAAGGTTAATAAATCAACTGGAGTGGATGGGATCCCGCCCAAACTACTATTGAAAATTGTAAAACAAATTAGCATACCGTTTGCAACAGTTTTTCCACTTGTCATTTGAAAAGGGAGTGGTTCCTTTAGGATGGAAAGAAGCAAACATTATACCGTTACTTAAAAAAAGGTTCGAGAAACAAGTCAGAGAACTACAGAACAGTGAGTTTATGATCGGTGATTTCCAAATTATTAGAAAGACTAATTAAAGATCACATTGTACTTTTTCTTGTTAAACATTATTTAATGAACCCATATCAACGTGGGTTTTTAATACATACATATATATATATATATATATAATCATAACTATGTATATGTATGTATAAGTGTATATGTATTAATAATGATATAGGTCCCATTGGGACCAGTTAGATCCCTGTGGTACCCCACTCAAAACTGATTTCCAGTTTGAAGCCTCCCATCAACTACTACATCTTGTCTTCTGTCAATCAGCCATTTTTCTATTGAGTTAATAATATATTCCCCTATGCCATGGGCCTTTAGTTTAAGCAGTAGTCTTTGATGTGGCACTTTGATGAAAGCGCTTTCTGAATATCTAAGTAGATGATTTCTACTAGGGATTATATATATATAATATATATAATAGATCTTTGAAAATATGTGGCTAATGAATGATCTACTAAACAGTACTAAGCAGAAGAAGTTGTCACTGCTAAAGGACATTTGTATTAGTATTGGTGACTCGAATATGTGTACATCGTCAAATGTATGAAACCTTCGCGTTGTATTCGATCATTCCCTCAACCTTACTAACCACATAAATGCTGAACAGCGTATTTGCACCTCCACAACATTAGTCATATCATGCAACTAAATCACTAGTGCACGCTATCATCATATCTATATTGGACAATGGGAATGCATTTGGCTACCACGTCACCACATTTACATCATGACAGCCATAATTATAATGTTCAAACTCGCTGTGACCACATAACACCGATTAAAAAAGAATATTGCATTGTCTGCCAACTAAATTTATATATATATATATATATACATACATATTAATATATATATATATATATATATACATGTGTAGTTGTTTTATTTCTACAATTTATGTATTAGTCTGATGTAAAGCGCTATGAACGTTATGGTTATGGCGCTACGTAAAAAGTAAGAATTATTATTATTACAATTGGGTGTTGCGCAGGTACGCGTATTGCGACTGACCACAGTGCCTATCTTGTGTGTACGTACACCACACTGGCGAACGCGAAGGCTTGTTAGCAAAGTAGAAAACTCATGGGACCCGTCTTGGTAGCACAACACGAACACTGGTTGATCGTCAGTTCTGAACAGAAGCTTTGCATCTTCGTCAAATGTAATACCGTGTAATTATTATGTTTGCTTGCTTAAATGAACTATGACACTGAGCTAGGCAATGTTGTTGCAACTGTCTCTTAACAGCTGCAGTTCCAGAAAACGACCGTTCCGGTAGTTTTTGTTTTGAAACATGGCTGACACCAGTAATGGCAACAAGCGGCTTGCATGGTGAATGCAATTCCGTCATTACTCTGTAAAGACTTTCCGC
Organism: Paraescarpia echinospica; assembly: GCA_020002185.1. Taxonomy (NCBI): domain Eukaryota; kingdom Metazoa; phylum Annelida; class Polychaeta; order Sabellida; family Siboglinidae; genus Paraescarpia; species Paraescarpia echinospica. The sequence continues at coordinate 31,181,783 of CM034534.1, read as the reverse complement.
GCACGTCATGTGGACAGGTGGTAGCTAATTTATCGAGTTCTGGCCAACAAAGTCGACATCAATAAGAACACCGCCAATGATGGGAACAGTGCATGCTGTCCCGTGCCAACAGTGAATTGTCCACCCTTAGTAATAAATAAGAACACCGACAATGATTGCAACACCGGCAATGATGGCAAAAAGCGGTTTGCATGGTACATGCAATTCCGTCATTACTCTGTAAAAATATTCCGCACACGTCATGTGGACAGATGGTAGCTAATTTATCGTGTTCTGGCCAAGAAAAACGACGTTAATAAGAACACCGACGATGGGAACAGTGCATGCTGTCTCGTGCCAAATGTGAAGTGTCCACCATTGATGATATATAAGCTTCTTTACAGGGTACCGACGTAGATGTAGACAACTCAGTTTCCTTCCCAAAAAAGTTGCCACCGAGCGAAATTCGTTTTTCACACACGCACACTCACACACACGCTCAGACACGCACACACGCACGCACATGCCCGACACACAAACACACACGTGAATGCACACAGGCACACAGAAGCATGCCTGCACGCAGCCTCCTCATAAATACACACTGACACTCACGCACGCACACCCGCATGCACGCATGCACGCACGCACATACACAAGATACATATTGTGTTGTTATAATAACATTATACATAACATGTTACGGAATCAAATGATGTTATATCAGTTGTCGATGCATAACAATCAAACAATATGCGTCAAACCAACAACTCAATAATAATCATATTTTACGTGTCTAAATATGATGTGATGTTATAATAATATCATACATAACATGTTATGGAATAAATTTGTGTAATGTCAGTGGTCGATGTATAACAATCAAACAATATACGTCAAACCAACGACACGAAATAATCGTATAATGCATGTCTAAATGCTGAGAACACCTGCAGTTATTGTACCTGCAGTTACAGGCCGTTCTTCCTTGACGTATAGCCCACTGAGAACAGCGTCGTTCTACACGACAAGCCTGCAGCATTAATAATCGCACTCGTTGAGGGGAACTTCGCTTCCCCGTGGCGTTATATATCCACGAGCGTGTCAGCCAATAATTACTGATTTCGAAATGAGCAAGACGAGGTCCCCAGAGCTTGCGGTACTTAGTCACACACAGGTAGGAGTGACATTCAGCACTAGAAGCATAAAAAGTATTAGTTGAATAAGAGCCAGACGACATACAACTATATTCAGTCTGCAGGAATACAGGTACGACGCAAGAACAAGACGAACGTAAGTTGGACTCAAAGGTGGGTGCTTCAGGTGCTTCAAGTGCTTCAGGTGCTTCAGATGCTTCAGGTGCTTCAGGTGCTTTGCCGTTGACCACTTAAATGCCTATATAGGAAGTTCATAAGTTGTGACGCAAGTGATGTTGTTGAAAATGTTCCTTTAATGTCCGTAACATTTGCATTAAAAACGGACTGTTGTGGTTCAACATATATAATGTAGTTTGTGCAATTTGTGTTGTGATTCTTACTTGAAAGTGAAATATTCAACGATAAACAGTTCCAAATAATAAGTCACATTGGTAAGCACTACAGAACACACTATATGTACTAGACTGCGTTTTAAGGCTGCAACCTTATCTTATCTACCTTATGCTACCTACCTTATGTTATCTACCTTAGGTTATCTACCTTATGCTATCTACCTTAAGTTATCTACCTTATGTTATATACGTTATGTTATCTATTTTATTTTATCTACGCGTTCTTAACATTATAAACGTATTGCATTTTATTAAATGGCGCGAACGTCTGTCATCGTTGACATACTGATATATTCAAACAAACTTATAGGGGCCTAGAGGAATTATTTAAACGGTTTTATTTCTTGGATACACATTGATCGTAAGTTATTAATTACATATATCTCCGTTAAACGTCATGACGTCATAACTTATTGTCACCGGTGGTGCACTGTAAAAAGGGCAGTAATGATACATCGATACATCGGTAAATGACGATAATGTTATTACAATTCGAGGCGCTATACACACAAAATCGGGATATCTATACCATACATGCATACACATTTTCCCAACTTCTTCATAGGCGTTCGCTCTGACTGATACTACGGATACAAATCGCTCCCTTAACTTGCCTTCAATATATCTTCCACTGGATAACTGACAGCAAGTTGAAATTAACTGCAAATAAAACTGAATTTATCATTATTGGTACTCCAATGCAACGTAATAAATTTGATGTTTTTTTCCCTACGCGTATTTTGAATCAGTATATCACGCTAGCAACCTCGGCGCGGAATCTAGGATAGATCTTTGATAGTAACTTCATTTTCCGACAACACATATCTCAAACATGTCGCTGCTGTTTTTATCATATTCGTGATCTTCGCCGTAATCGCCGGTATATGTCATTTTCTGTTGCAAACACTATTGCAACAGCGCTTGTTAGCAGTAGACTTGACTATTGCAATTCCCTCCTTTATAATATCGCTAGCAAGGATATCACAAAACTTCAGCGTGTCCAAAATTGTCTAACAAGAGTAGTTACAAGATCTCCTCGTTTTTCTCGCTCTGTACCACTTTTGAAATCTTTGCATTGGCTTCCTGCACAATAACGTATACTATTTAAGATCTGTACCATTACATACCAGGCACTGTCCAGTAAGCAACCATCTTATTTGCATTCATTGCTTACTCCTGTAAGAAAACCAATCCAGCTTCGAGCATCTTGTTCTGACCTACTTTTTGTTCCTAGAGTCAACATTAACATTGGAACTAGGGCTTTTTTTGTTGCTGCACCAACTCTTTCGAATATGCTCCTTCTTAGTGTTAGATCAGTTGAAAATATTACAAAACTCCGTCATCATTTAAAAACTTATCCACCGTAGCTCCCTAGCGCCTTTACCCATCTGTTGACAACTAGAATACTGTTTATGGATTTAGAGATTGACCAATCCTTTTATTGATGCGCCTCTGAGCTTGGTTCCAAGGATTTAGGCGCAACAGAAGTTATCTTATTATTATTATTATTAACAGTATTTATCGTTTTTCAGAAGTCAAAAGATATGTTCCTTTATTGATGTTTCTGTTGGCCAGGATGCCTTCCTCTCATCCCGATGTGTTGGATTATCTTACATAAGGTGTTGAGCCATGCCACAGAGAAATATGTCGGTTTCTTCAAAGTATATTCTGGTGTGCATAATAGTGCCGGAGTCTGCAGGGTCCAACCCTCGGGCGCACCATTGTCACCTGGTCTTCTCTGCACAGCTGGTAATAGTTGTCGTCGCTGTTGTTGTTTCAGTCATGTCTTCGTCTCATTTTGATACGCGATGTTTTGGTTATTCATAACTGGTCTCGCGATACTCTTGATCCAGTTCCCTTCATTTGTCAATCTGTTCACTTCCTCGTTTCCAGAGATGATGCAGTGCGCTGGAATCCACTGCAGCCATGTCTGTCTGCTGGCGATCGGAAGTGCAGACAAGGCACTGGCAAGGAGGTCGAGTTCCTTGATTTGGGGGATAGATAGTCTCTACATCACCGACGGTGCATCAGAAAAGATAACAACGTTGTTGTGTGACCGCTCTCTGCTGTACCAACATTTTAGCTGTTGACTTCAAGGACTGGGCATCAGCTTTGTGACCTGTGGAGTACCATTCTCTGGGAGAGACTGTTGGGTCTTTCGTCCATCCTTCAGTTTCAAGAAAATCCCGCCACCTCCATTGCGAGTTGCTTCTTCAGCTGATATCTCTGTGTAGGCATGAGTTCAGTTGTTGTGCCTTCTTTTCTCTGTTTGTCTGGATTCCGTTCTTCAGGATGTCTAGGGTGTTGTCTCTAATGAGCGGAAACTGGGTGCTCGTCCAGCCAAAGAGTACACACTGCGTTGAGATTTGCTTGTTCATGATGTCCATGAGCCTGGGTTCTTCCTCTCCCGCATTCGTCTTTGATGGGTAAAGCTGCTTTTGTCTGCCTTTTGTTGATGTATACATGATGTTGTGCATAAGGTCGTTTTCCATGTTCTATGGTGTCGGTTGGAAGCCGTTAATTACCCTTTTGGTGGTTACTTCTAAATATAAGTTACTACTATTAAACGTGGCACCATTTCTGTCACACAAATTTTGGGAATTGTTTTGCGTTCTTCGCTACTGTAGCGTGCTTGGTTTGTTTCCTAGGAATTGTGAATACATCCGGTGTAGCCATGTTGTTCCTGGTGTTGATGATGGTCGCCGCCAGTCTCTCGTGTGTGTGTGTGTGTGTGTGTGTATGTTTGTGTATGTTTGTGTATGTGCATATGTGCGGGTGTGTGTGCATGATTACTTGTGTAAGTGTTCGTGCGTATGGCTGAGCGAGCGTGCGCATGCGTGAGCGTGTGAGTGTGTGTGAGGTGTGTGCGCGTGTGTGCCTGTGTGCGTGTGGGCGTGTGGGCGTGTGTGCGTGTGTGCTTGTGTGCGTGTGTGAGGTGTGTGTGCGTGTGTGCGTGTGCGCGTGTGCGTGTGTGTTTGTTTGTGTTTGTGTTGTATATATATATACATATATATATATATATATACAGTGTATAAATATGTGTGTGTGTTTGCATGTGCTCGTGTATTTTTTATAATATTTTAATAATATTGTATGTTGGTCTGGCCTCAGGCTTTCCGAAATGTCCGGACTTGTGCCCTAAAGGAACGTTTCAGACCGAAGTGACCAACTCCGCGGGTGTTCTCGTATGCATATGCAAAGACCCATGCGAGGTAATTTAATGTGTTCATTTTGTAATTGAGGATGCACCGCAAAAATATAACGTTGATGGCTTTAATTACTTGAATATATATATATATATATATATATATATATATGTTTCTCCATCACAATATGTATATATATATATATATATATACATATATATTTTTTTTTTCCTCCTCACAATATGCAATAAATTTCTAGAAACATATATTAACGAAGATTCTAACTGCTCATCGCAATGTAATGATTAGCCACTTAGCCAATGACTGCAACATATTGAGTTTGAATTAACAAAATGCTTGACAATTTGTTGGTAAATAAATGTGTTAAATAATACAATGGTTGAACAAGAAGATTTGGAGAGGACACTATTTTATATTAAGTGTAAATCGTTGTGGACTGCATGGGACGTGGAGCAAAATAACATGATTAATAGTTATTATTGTTACTATTACTACTATTGCCGTTATGAGGGATTGGGAAATCCCATCAGCATAGTTTCACCCGCCAATACTCATCTATACTTGGACGTTCGTCACATCCTTGTCGCACTGATATACACATTTGTTAGCAAGCAGACATTTATTGCTACCTGCTTTTTGACCAATTCATCCATATTAATGCATTTGGCTGGTCCCGCTATTATCGCATCATCGTCTCAAGAGAATGTCATTTGGCTGGTCCCGCTATTATCGCATCAACGTCTCAAGAGAATGTCATTTGGCTGGTCTCGCTATTATCGCATCAACGTCTCAAGAGAATGTCATTTGGCTGGTCTCGCTATTACCGCATCAACGTCTCAAGAGAAAGTCATTTGGCTGGTCTCGCTATTAACGCATCAACGTCTCGAGAGAATGTCATTTGGCTGGTCTCGCTATTACCGCATCAACGTCTCAAGAGAATGTCATTTGGCTGGTCTCGCTATTATCGCATCATCGTCTCAAGAGAATGTTATTTGGCTGGATCCGCTATTACCGCATCAACGTTTCGAGAGAATGTCATTTGGCTGGTCTCGCTATTATCGCATCATCGTCTCAAGAGAATGTATTTGGCAGTTGCAGGCCTTTAGCGAGGATTGTGGAATTTACCAAGTTACCTGTTCTCATGATTTATTTACCCGTTATGCGCATAAATAGCCCCTTACAGTTGGAATGGTCGTTGGCTTCGGAACGTGATGAATGTTCAGACGACTAGGTTTAGCCCGAAAACCGCCAACTGCACCCCCTTTGACGGCCCTCCAAAATTCCTCCAACGACACCCCTTGATGCTCGCAAAATAGTCAAACTTCACGCTACACTTCTGCACTAGCTTTCGTAGTAAGTACAAGGCGGGTTTATGACAACGCAAACACTGTTTTGTCCATGTTAATGGTCCAACACGAGATCATGCCATCTGAACAATACAAATATTTTTTTTAAGATAAAAAATCCCGTTATTTTAAGAAGAAAAACTCGTAGCGATGTACCATAAAACAAGTTTTTTGTCAGCTGCACGCGTCATCCATTAGAACTGTAGATCGTGCTATGTATGTTATTCTTCTTGTTCAATGTTCTGCGTAGTTGGATGTATATAGTCGGCGTTGTGATCGGTTCCATTTTCTGATTTTCCATTCATGTGTTTCAGTGATAGCATGTTAACAGTTAACAGGATAACTGCAGAACAGGATACTTTGCATTCCGGCTACGTTATTTTTATGATATATTTCAATTCACCTCGTATCGTTGTTCTTGTTCTGGTGGCATCATCTATTAACTTAATATTAAACATTTTAATTGTTCATCACTGCAAATCCAATCGATGTCCTATCTTGCAGGGCAGATGTCGGGCGGGTGAGACATGTATACTGCAGATGATCCATTGCATCATAACTCCATGTCCACGTTTGTTTCGGTGTGGCAGTAAGTAGTAATTTGCAACTCAATCACAAACTGGTACCGAAAGAGGACGTATACATGCACACACACACGCTCGCACCCACATACACACTTGCATACACATACGCGCGCACACACACGCACGCACATAACACGCTGTGTTAGTTTTGTTTAAACAATAATCATTTTGTCATTGAATTGGTAAATGATCGTATAACATACTCCCTGTTGGTTTTAAGGCAGTAAGTAATAAAGTTTCATTTCGCCGTCATATAAAATATAATCTTTTAGTACTGCATATCCTCAATAGCTTCATAGCAATTCCATTAATCTGTTGATGACGTTTGCTCTGTAGACTACGTGACAACGAGAACGCTTAATCCTTTGGATTTGTTGCGCCACTGAGCTTGGATTTTCCGAGGATATTGGTGCTAAAGTAATCATTACATTATCATTATCATTATGTTATCACTATCGTGATTATTAAATTATATCACCACCTTAAAGTATTCTGCGGTCGTGGGCCGAAAAGACAGAATTGTGCAAGAGGCTTTGAGTGCAAGATCGAACAAGGCGACCGATATGCCGTCTGCTGTCTAGTCAGTGAGTCGTTGTTAGCTGTGACTCCAGTGTATCAGTGTGCACAGCACGTGCTTGCCACCACGCCGCCTACTGCTGGGGAGGCAGAAAACAAAACAATATGTCTACCCTCCAATTCCACACACCTTTCACAGTCTACAAACACACACATTAATCGTCTCATAAAATGTACATTTCCACCAGCCATTGACACTCGCCACAAAAACCGACATTCAAGCTCACATTTAATGGGGGCAGACCCATACGTCTGGGCCCTCAGAGAAAACCTTGACGTTGCGGTGAAGCGTCGAATATCACTGTTTCCTCGAGATGTATATGAATATACCAGCTCATAGTATGGTTTCCGTATTCCTTTCGATTCAGAGTTACATTTGTGATAACTGTTGTAATTCCGTACAGTGCACCAGACTGACGTATTTTGTTGTAGTTACAGCAACAAATTCGGCTATGGAAACTCTTCTCAGTTTAGCTACTGGCGAATTGGGAATAGCATGAAATGGCGTCGTTAAAATTCTATCACAATGGCGCTCTTCGTGCAATTCAAACTATGTTTCTTCAACAAGATTATTCTAGTAAACTACAGGCGTAGCATTTTTATTGTGTTTCATAATGGTTAGTTTATCAACTCTTCTAGAGGCATATATGCATAACAATGCCTTTTGTTTTCCTCTAAATTGTTTCCTTCAATGCAGGCCACGTTTTGTATGTCAGAATTAACACATTGTATAATCTTCACCGAACAATCATTTAAATTAAAATGTAGCGAATCGGAACACGTGGAATCAGATGACCGTTCATGATTTCTTTTGAAGTGTGATGCCCGTGCCGTGGACAAGTATGGAAAGAATGTGGAAGCGCATGCACGCCCACGTGCAGAAAACCCAACCCGATATGTATTAAGATGTGCGTTCCCAGATGCGAGTGTCCGCGTAAACGTCCCATTGTCCACAGAGGAAGATGCATCAGGCGGGGAAAATGTCCACGTAGGCGCCGCAGAAAGCATTAATTCACATATCTGCTCCGTTGAGAAATTGCGCGGGTTATGCACCCCTTTAGCAACCATACAATACGGTTGAAAAACATGGCAGTGTAGGATGACATTATGATAATCTACGAAAAAAAATTTGTGACTTTTACATGAGGCTACATATTTTAGTTATATGTTAGAACTTCCTTTAAGTAAACATTGTAATAGAAAATATCATTAGAAATGTATTGAAATATCCATGAAATGAATCAAAATTAATGTTGAACATTTTGAAATGTGTTTGATTAAAGACTACGTTTGCTTACAATGGTGGTGTTGCAACTTTCAGTAGTCTATATATATATTTGTTTGCAAGTGTTACTGTTTCATGTCCTTTATCTAAACTGAATATTCTTTTAGCCCCCCCCCCTCTCATCACCTCTCGCCCAAACTTAGCCCCAATGTCATAGAGGAAGAATATGTTGTCAATTTATATTATAAAACATTGTGTAGACGTGCTATCGGGTGGTTCGTAGATTTAGGCTTGTATCAGATTTCCCATGGTTGTTTTCTATGGGATGGATTTAACAAGATTTAACAAGATTGCCACCCAGATAATTACCTCTAGGTGGCAGGTGGACAAGGAAGACTTTTGGCTTATCGAGAGTCCGATCCTTTTATCTATGTGTATCCCGCCCTTCTGATGTATGTGTCGATTTTATTCTAAATGAGGCCTAACTATTGTTTTGTACAGCGGTATTATTAGTTCTTTTTCCTTATACGTTATGTTTCGCCTAATTAATCCAAGGATTTGATTTCCCTTTGAAGCTGAAATTTCGCACAGCTCTGAAACCTTCATATCAGCACTAATGGTTAACCCTAAGTCTTTTTCTTTTACAGTAGTACTTAGTTCAGTACCCCCATTGTATATTCTACCTCTTCGTTCCCATATCCTGCGTGGAGGCATTTACATTTCCCAAAATTGAATAGCATTTGCCATTTTTCAGCCCATTTGATCAACTTGTCAAGATCATCTTGTAAATGTTGTCTATCTCCTTCACTTTTAATCCTTCTAACTTCTACTTTTGTATCATCCGCAAATTTCAACAACTTGCTTGTTATCTCGTCATCCAAATCGTTGATATATATCAAGAATAATATAGGTCCTAGTACTGATCCCTGTGATGTCTTACAAAAAACATAACATATTTGTTAAGCATGACCTCGCTTTAAAAAACCCATGTTGAGATGGGATTATTTTTAACAAGAAAATCCACCATGTGATCTTTAATTAGTCTTTCTAATAATTTGCAAATCACTGATGTTAAACTCACTGGTCTATAGTTCTCTGACTTGTTTCTCGAACCTTTTTTTAAATAACGGTATAATGTTTGCCTTTTTCCATTCTAAAGGAACCACTCCCTCTTCTAATGACAAATTGAAAACTGTTGCAAGCGGTACGCTAATTTGTTCTACAATTTCCAATAGTAGTTTGGGCGGAATCCCATCCACTCCAGATGATTTATTATACTTCATAGCCTTTATTTTCTTAGCTACCATTTCCGGGATTACAATTAATTGTCCTAAATAGTCTGAATCTGCCCCCTTGAACTTAGCCTCTGGTTCTGGCAGTGAACTAATATCTTCCCTGGTAAAGACTGATCTAAAGTACTCATTCAGGTCTTCTGCCATTAAGAATCCTTCTGATATTATATTTCCAGCACTATCTTCTAGAGGACCGACCTGATCTTGAACTTTCTGTTTGTTCGAACATACGCATAAAAACTCTTGCTGTCATGTTTTATATTACTAGCTAATTGTTTTTCATAGCTTCTCTTTGAATTTCTAATTTCAGCTGCAGCTTGGTTAAGTGCTTCTTTATAACTTTTGTTGTCTTCATCATTTCCAGTACATCTATATAACTTCCACATCATTTGTTTATACTTAATTTTCTAATGGCTTCTTTCGATAAGTGTTTCTTTTTGGTCCGTTTCTCTTGTTTTTTGTAGGATACAAATGTATCGACTACGCACTTAATTTCACTCTTTAATATATTCCAGCATTCTGTTGCTGTCTTCTTTTTCAGTGTGTTATTCCAGTCTGTATTTGCTAAATATTTCCTCATGTCCTTATACCTTCCTTTGTGGACATTTCTCCTATACTGCTTTTTACTATTCCTTTCTGATTTTACTTTGATGGTAAAATGTATCTGGTTGTGATCACTACTCCACATTGGCTCACATATCTTGACATTGTCAACTAATTCATTCTGTGAGGACAAATCTATGTCTAGCACATTCTCACCCTTGGTTGGTTCTAGCACATGTTGAGAAAGGAAAGTATCTTGAAATAAAACTAAAAACTTGTGGTCCTCACTCCCCATATTCTGTACAGATTTCCATTGTATATGCCCGTGGTTAAAATCCCCCATACTAATACAGTCCGTTTGATTACTTCCCTTATAGCGTTATGTGTTTTTTCATTCTCTTCTATGCTGATGTTTGGACTTCGATAAACTAACCCAACTGTTAACGTTGAGTTTCCTGTAAATATGTTACACCGAACAGCTTCTTCGCAATCTGCTTCTCTTTCTAATTGTATTTCATAAGCCTGGATAGATTCTTTAATATATAAAATATCATTACATATCCTGCCAGTCCCAATTCGGCATCTAATATATCAGTGGTGATCCAGGATTCGGTTATACCTATTGTGTGAGGGTCAATATCGTCTACCATAATATTTAGTTCATTTCTTTTGTTTACTTTACACCTTGCGTTTAAACAAACACATTTATATCCAGCTTCAGAAGAGTTTTCCAGACTGTTCTTTGCTGATTTATTTGTGCTGTCTTTATTTATGCCTCCAGTTTCAGGCTTTTCTGTGAGTCCTCCCTGTGAATCTAGTTTAATTTGAAGCAACCTTTTCCACTGTCAACAGATCGCAGCAGGTTCTCTGAGAAAACTGCTGACCCCTTTCCACTAAGATGGAGGCCATCTCTCATGTACATATCTTCCCTCCCAACGAAGTATCCCCATAAATCTGTGAATCCCACCCCTCTCCTTCACTCATCTGCTCAACTAGTGTGTTGATCGCCATCCTCTTGCAGTTTCTATACGTAGCCCCCCTTAGTAGTTATAACGTTGTCCACGGTACGGGTCGTGACCCGAGATCAAAGGGTTTTTCGTTTTTTATAAGTATAATTTTTGCGTTTTTTATCAGTCAGGGGCACATTCTGAGCGCTTTGGAATGTTACTAATAAAAAACTTGGAATGTTACTTATAAAAACTTGATTGACAGGTCCACGGAAGAGAATGTGCCGACATCTAGTGACTAATTAGGTAATTAATTAGGTACTAATTAGCAACAAGTGAGTAGTGCATTCACTGGAGGGCAGCACTAGCAATAAGTAAAAATAGTAATTCGACATCTAGTGACTAATTAGGTAATTAATTAGGTACTAATTAGCAACAAGTAAGTAGTGCATTCACTGGAGGGCAGCACTAGCAATAAGTAAAAATAGTAATTTCCAACTAATTAGTACTAATTAGGTATACGGCGGTGTGTGTGAAGTAGGAAAGCTTCTAGGCTGCAAAGTGGTGCCTGGCGGAGTAAAATGTCAGTGAGGTTAATCGAGCGGCGGCAGCACTAGCAATAAGTAAAAATAGTAATTCGACATCTAGTGACTAATTAGGTAATTAATTAGGTACTAATTAGCAACAAGTGAGTACTGCATTCACTGGAGGGTAGCACTAGCAATAAGTAAAAATAGTAATTTCCAACTAATTAATACTAATTAGGTATACGGCGGTGTGTGTGAAGTAGGAAAGCTTCTAGGCTGCAGTGTGGTGCCTGGCGGAGTAAAAGATCAGTGAGGTTAATCGAGCGGCCTAGTTTAAGCGGCTCGCTGCAGTGCGGTGATTGGCGGAGTAGGAGATCAGCGAGGTTAATCGGGTGGCATAGTTTACACGACTCACTGCCGAATAGGATATCGTATGACGGTATGTGGCTGTGCGTTAAGTCTGTGTGGTACGGATTAACGATGCTGGAGAATTGTTATGGTTTGTGAGCGGTGGGCGAAATGCGGCGCGCGAAATAAAGAGTGCAGTGTTACGACGCGCTGGAGTCTGTGCGGCGCAGGCAGTGATTATTGTTTTTCTACGTGGCTGGTATTCGCTATCAGAATAAGCTGGCCGTATGCAAGGATGCGCGATGAATGTGTTTGAGCGTTGTTATGACGCAGGATTATTAGTGTGTGGAAACAGTTCTGCGCGGCGCTTTTAATAACGCTGCTGGATTATTGTGTAGCGGTGGTAACAGCTGTTACTTGTATTTGGAATAAGCTGCGCAAGGATTGAACATAAGAAAGGAAAACTGTGAGATAATATTTTTATTGTTGATCGTCGTCCCTGAGGTAACGTGCAGGGACGGGCCCGAAGCCGCGTCGCTCATGCGCGTCACTTGGGAGGGTGTAATGTGGCTGACCACCAAAAGTCCGTGCACGGCCTCGTCCATGTTGAAACGGAGTGGTGGTAGTGGTGTATGAGTAGGTTTGGTCCGTTTCTCCATCACGGTCCGGATCTAGTATCGTTGGTAGCCTCGGGCGGCGTATGCCGATGGCACGGGCGGTGGGAAGGTTTGTCAGCGGCGCAGACCAGACGACACGCCGTGCGGGGGACGCTTTCGTCGGGTCGACGGCGGGTGGAGAGGGCGAGGCTTGGTGGCGAGTGGGCGAAGATGGTCGGGTAATGATGTGTATGCACGTTCCACGGCCGTAGGGAAGCGTTCGATGATCAAGTCCGGGCGCGTGAATAACGTGGCGTGTGAATGAGCTGTAAAACAGAAGTTTAGGTGGATGATGCGTTATTGTCGCGTTGTCGTCGCCATAAATATAGCATTCCCCGTCCATTGTCACGAGGGGACGTATCTAGCACGATGAGGTCGGTTAGGCGGATTCCGCGCGGTGGTACCAATCCGTTTCGCTTAGAGGGCATCATAAGGGTTTGCCCCCGACCAACGTGAAGGGTTTCGAACCACGCAATTAGGCGTATGTAAATAAAAGTGACGTTGAAGGTAATTAGGCGTCTGTGAGTGAGTTAATCATGAGCAGTTATAATAATCAAAGCCCGTAATTAGGCGTCTGTAAATAGAGTGAAGAGAGTAAGGAAGGAGGAAACGTACCTTTCTCCCGGTCGTTGAGGGGGACGGGGGGCATTGGCGTTCGCGTGTGGTCTGTAAATAAAACCAAAAAAATGTGTTAGTGAGTGACGTCGAAAAGGAAAGCAGTTATAGTAATTTGTAGTGATATGAAAGAAAGCCGCTAAGTGAGTTAGGAAAACGTACCTGTCTTCTGGTTGTCGGGGGACAGCAGCAGCAGCAGCAGCAGAGTGTTGTTGATTGTTCTGCTCCATTGTGAGAAATGAATTGCGCAGTTGTTTTCGCGGTGACATGTAGCGGTCTAGACACGTACGCGGTAGCCTTACATAAGCGTCTGACGTCACTGGTTATATAAGGCGCTTATGTAACTGTTTGTAAGTGCCTAAAACTGTAATAAAGGGTGAAATGCGCGTAAACTAAGCGGCCTATGATACAAAGTAGGGACTGGAGAATCGTATGGTCAACTTATATTAGAAAATAAAAGCGGCGTTCTGTTTGTGCACTAAACAAACCGTGAGTTTTTTTCAGTTTTAGTAACCTTGTAAGAATCGGCTGTTTTCTGGCGCGCGTGCGCGAGCGCACGGTAGCCATGCGCGATGCTATTATAAATAGGGTCGGGCGGAGAACGCCTATGTATTGTTAGTGTGGTAACGTTGTGTTGTTGCCGTTGCAGAGCGTTGTAGTTGTTGATAATGGTTCCGCCGCCTGTTCACGGAGAGGCCCCGAAGAAAGCGAAGTCGAAGGTACCGACTGGCGCGGCGGCGTCCTGCGGCGAAATGAAAGCCCCTTCATTTCGCTGAAATCGGCTCTCGACGCAGCGCTTACTATGTCGGGGTCGCTGAATTCTCCTCTCGACGCAGTGGTGAGTGTGGTCGAACCGACCGAGGTAACTCTGAAAGAGTTTGTGTTGGTCTCGGGTGGCACGTGTAAGATTACTACACCCGTAAAAATCGTTGGCGTTGCATAAAAAAATAAATGCACGTACGTCGGCTGTCACGCTTGTAAGCACAAAGTGCGAGGCCTTCAAAGCGGTACTATGTTGTGCGTAGTACGCTGCGTGCAGGCGAAGCCGAAGACGCATTTTTCGGTTCGCGTCCTGTTGGAAGGGCATGGCGACGACGACGACGACGCTGAGGCTGGTATCTGGCTTACACTATTCGACGAAGCGATATCGTCGATCGGCGATTTCGATGCCGACTACGTGGCCAGCATGTTACCAGAGCAATTGCGCAACAGTTTTGTAGCGAGCCTGACCGGCACAGTACTGGAGGTGACCGTGCACAAGGTCGTATGGGACGGAATTCTAGGCACGTACACTGTCAGGGATGTGAGGGTCGTGTCGAAGAAGGCGAGTGAAAATGAAGTGCGCGCGTACGATGTTCACCCTTGAATGACTAACGCTTGGTGTTTGTTGCTTCTGTAGGACGCTGTAATCGCCGCTGCTTTACGCAGCGTCGTTGAAGAGAGCTCGCCTCCCGCCGAGAAGCGCGCCAAAACGGAAACGCCGCCTCCTCTTCCGCTCCTCACTGATGAAGACACGCAGACCATTCCTCCTCCTCCTACCGTGACGCGCGCCGGAATAGGCGCGTCTCCCTTGCTGGCGAGAGAAGCGTCGATGTATCGGCCTTCGAACACCGCTCCGACGTACGTTACATAGATTCCGGTGGTGCCGACAACAACAGCATCACTGCTATCACCACGTCTGGACGTGTTGTCTGTGTCTTCGGACGACTTTATACCGTGGGCCCGCGAGAAAAAGCCAGTGATCGTACGCACCCTCCAAGCCGACTCGAAGTGGAGCGTCCTCCATTCGTACGCCGGACGGCAAAGATGCATGATGGCCATCTTCGCCGAAATAGTCGGCGAAAGGGTAATGGAAAGCGCGCGTCAAGAATGCGGTGAGTGCCCGCCCGAGGAGGGCTGCCCCTTCGTACACATGTACGGCTATCGAGGAAGGAAGCCGAGCAGACGGTATAGGCTTGTGTACGAAAACGTGGCGGCCATAAATGTGGTTTTTTTTCATTGGCGATCGACAGCTTTCTGCAGCAGACGTTGTTGTTACCCGCTATTCGATTGATCGCGGTGCTCGAAGAACGATGCGTGCGCGGCGATCGATTTTCGGAAGGTGCACTCGTGCACCGAGTGGCCGACTGGCTCATGGGCACGGACTGGACGGCTCCGTTTGATCGTTCGCTCTTGGAAGTGGCCGTACAGCATTATCTGTTGAAAAGAGCGTGTCTCGCCGACTAATATGCTGTGGCGTGAAGATGAACATTACCCTGTGGCGTCGTTTATACTGCCGAATTGTTGAACGTATTGCGCGATTAAGTTGCACCCGCATAAAGCCTTATTATGTATTACCCTGCTGTAGCAGTGCGGACTATATAGCGCGGTTTAGTTGCATCGACATATTTACCCTGCTGTAGCAGAGCCGAATTGAACATTAATTGCGCGGTTTATTTACACCAATGAACATTAACCTGTGGCGTCGTTTATACTGCCGAACATTATATTTGCACCCTGCTGTAGCAGTGCCGACTTGAACATTGCGCGGTTTATTTACACCGACATATTTACCCTGCTGTGGCATAAAGCCTTATTACTCCGCTGTGGCATAAAGTTTTACTGTGTATAACATGTAGCGCGGTTTATTTACACCGACATATTTACCGTGCTGTGGCATAAAGCCTTGTTACCCTGCTGTGGCATAAAGCCTTACTGTAACATGTAGTAGCGTGGTTTATTTACACCGACATAACCCACTGTGGCATAAAGCCTTATTACCTCGCTGTGGCATAAAGCCTTACTGTGGTGATGTATGATGATGATGATGCTTAATAAAACGTATGAACAAAAAAAGCCCGCCTCCTGTTGTCGACACGTCCACCTCTGCGCCATCGTCCCAGTACAAACAAATTGCTGCCATCCAACGCATCGATACTACGAACTGACGACGGGTGGTAAGACAGCTTCCTCCTCCGCTGCTGCGCCGTCATCCCAGTGTAACAAACAACTGTAGAGTAGCGCCAAAACAATTCGCTGCCATCCAGACATAACCTGCTAACAGACGGGGTAGTCGACAGCGCTGCCAACTGACGGCTGTCTCAGTGCAAACAAACTTGACGGTAGCGCGCTGCCATCCAGCGCTACGATACTACGAATTGACGACAGCCTCTGTCGCGCCGTCATCCCAGTGAAACAAAGAAACAAACATACTGTAGAGTAACGCCAAAAAACACTGCCATCCAGACATACCCAGCGAGCCCCTGCTAACGGACTGGGTAGTCGACAGCGCTGCCACCTGACGGCTATCCCAGTGCAAACAAACTTGACGGTAGCGTTGCCACCTGACGGGGCGGTGAGACAAACCATCCAGAATGTTCGCTGCCTAGCTGCAAACAAACCGCGCGGCGCGTGAGAAAAAATTCGCCCCGCCGTCCAGAAAATGGCGGCTGCCACCACCACCACCACCACCATCACCTAGCGGTCGTTGCGCGCGGCCTTATAGACGGTGTCGGTAATTCGTCGTGGTTAATATCGTTCCGGGCTCGACTAGGACGAACGTGCATTCCGCGCCGCTGTCACCGACGATGCACGCATGTCCGAAATGCAATCGAATGTTCGCCCGTCGCTCCGATATGGTGCGGCATCTGAAAAGCTGTGGCGGCGGCGGCGGCGGCGGCGGTAATCACGCGTGTCCGAAATGCAATCGATGGTTCGCCAAGTGCGACAATATGTTGCGACATTTAAGAGTCTGCGGTACGCCGACGTCGCCGCCGCCGGCGCGCGATGACGACGACCTACGGCGTACCGTTCGCGAACACTGGTCGAGCATCCGTAGTCTGTAGTGCGCGGTCCCGTCCAGTCTAGATATAATTTCGATATGTCCGACTGTTCGGAGACGTCCGCGCACGACGCCCGACTACGACTGATGCTCGAGCCTTTAAAATAAATTTATCGTACGGGTTTATCCTGCGTCACAGGGAGACTGGCCGATTCATGTACTACCATTCTTCGTGTAACTGATGCGGATGCTATCTCGAGTCGCCCGTCCTCGTTACCGACGCCGCGTCGTTCGAACGTTTCCTCGACGCCGCTCGACAGCCCGACGTTCTGCAGTAAGTGATCGCGCAGCGACCCGACTCGGGGTGGATCGCCGAGTTGGTGACGAACGTTACGTACTTCCTCAACGCCATCATCTACCATCCTATCGGGAGCGCGCGCTAGCAGCGACTCCCCGACTACCTGCTCAACAACAAGGCGCTCATCGGCCTAGTGAAAGATCGCCACAATCAACCGTACATCGAAAACATGTGCCTCTTCCGCTGACTGGCGCTGCATTGGGCGCCGACTTCCGCGTAGACGATTTGACGACCTCGGCCTTAAGGCTCTATGCCGACTACAGCGTCGCCGGCGGCGGCCAACCCTACTACGCATTCGCCGGCGTCCCGCTGAACGAACTCGACCGGGTGGAGACGGTCTTCGAAACGAATGTGACCGTGTATCGACTGACGGAAGAGGACGCCACCACTGAAGTGGTCCGCCGCTCACTCCACCGCTACCCGACTACCATGAGCGTCAATCTGTGAGAGACGCACTATTCCTACATAACCGACGTGTCGCTGTTCTGTCGCTCGTACCTATGCGGAAAGTGCTGTCGCTCGTACCTATGCGGAGAAGGAGGCGTCGCGCGATAAGAGCCCGTACACGGTGCTCGGCGACCGCCTGTGGACGCACCTGCGCCGCCTCCCCGTCCTCGGCTTCAATTCGGGCAAGTACGACTTGAACGTCGTCAAGAAATACCTGTCGCCCCTGTTCATGACCAGCGAGGCGCACAGCGTCTCGTCGGCGTTTACGATCAAGCGTCAGAATAACTTTATGTGCCTAACGACTGCGACGCTCAAGTTCCTGGACATCACCAACTACCTGGCCCCCGGCGTCAGCTACGATAGGTTTCTGAAGGCCTACAGCTGCGAGGCGACGAAGGGCCACTTTCCCTACGAGTACCTCGACGACATGCGAAAACTGGACGAGACCGAGCTGCCGCCGCGCGAGGCCTTCTACAGCCACCTGAAGCGCGAAGACATCTCCGCCGACGAGTACGAGGGTTGCGCGAAGGTATGGCGCGACGAACGGATGAAAACACTGCGTGACTACCTCGTGTGGTATAACAATAGGGACGTGGTGCCTTTCCTGGAGGCCTTCGACAAGCAGTTCGCCTTCTATCGGCAGCGTCTCATCGACATGTTCAAGGACGCCATCAGCGTACCGGGCCTGACCCTGCTGTACCTGTTCAACGATCTGCCGTCGATGCTCCACTTCACGCTCTTCAACGAACCGAACAAGGACCTGCACCGGCTCCTACATTCGCAGATCGTTGGCGGCCCCTCGATCATTTTCGCGCGCTACCACGAGGCCGACGTGACCACTCTTCGGCGCGACGAGTACGGCGAGTCGGCGCTGCCCTGCCGCTCGATTGTCGGCTTCGAACGCAAACGGCCTCTACCTATGGGCGATCACGCAGGAGATGCCGACGGGGTGGTACACGCGCCGTCGCGTGGAGAATGCCTTTCGACCGGAATGCGTGCACCGCTACGGCCGCCTGTCCGTGGAGTGGCTGACGTGGGAGGCGGCGCGGACGGTGGCGCGCATGCGACACCAGCTCAACGGGCGTGAGAAGCGCGTCGGCAAGTACCGGGTCGACGGCTGGTGTCGCGAGACGCGGACGGCGTACAAGTTCCGAGGGTGCTTCTTCCACGGCTGCCCGTGCACGGGGAAGGAGACGAACGCGGTGAACGGCAAGCCGATGAGTCAACTGTACGCCGAGACGGCCGCCGTCACGGGCTACCTTCGCCGCTTCATCACCGTCGTCGAGATGTGGGAGTGCCGGTGGCGCGCGACGAGACCGCCGCCGCCGCGGAGCTGACCAACGGTGGCGGCGCCGCCGTTACGCGGTCGACGATCCTGAAGGCCGTGCTCGACGGCACGCTGTTCGGCCTCGTCGAGTCCGACATCGCCGTTCCGGAGTCGCTGCGCGACGCCTTCGCCGAGATGCAGCCGATCTTCAAGAACGCCTACATCGCGCGCGACGATCTCAGCCCGTTCATGCGTCGCTACGCCGAAACACACGAGCTCCTCGCCTGGCCTCAGCGCACGCTCGTGGGGAGCTTCTTCGGCGCCAAGATTCTGCTCGCGTCGCCGCTACTGCGGTGGTATCTGCGGCACGGACTCGTCGTCGAGCACGTCTACCAGATCGTCGAGTACGAGCCGGTCGCGTGCTTTCGTCCCTTCGGCGACACGGTCTCCGCCGCACGACGCGAGGGCGACGCCGACCCCGACAAGACCATCATCGCCGATACGTTCAAACTTCTCGGCAACAGTTCCTACGGGAAAACGATCACGCGGGTCCACCTGCACCGCGACATCAAGTTCTGCACGTCCGCTGGCGCCGGGACGCTGATCAACGATCGACGCTTCCGTCAGCTCGACGTCATCGTTCCCGACGGCCTCTACGAGGTGGCGCTGAACAAGCGAACCGCCCGGTACGCGCTGCCCATCCAGATCGGCTACTTCGTGTATTAGTACGCCAAACTGCGTATGCTGGAATTTTACTACGATTTCATCGCCGCCTACATTCCGCGCCCCCTGTTCCAGTACTGCGCAATGGACACGGACTCGGCGTATTTGAGCCTCGCGGGACGCGACCTCGACGAGCTCCTGGCGACGGCTAAGCGCGAACACTACTTTCCGCACCGCGGCGAATGGTTCCCGTCGTATCACAGCGACGCGCACGCGGAGGCGTACGTGCGGCGCCGGCTCGCCGGCCGAGCGTGGGACGCGCCCGACGAATGTTGCGCGTGACGGCGCAGGTACGACAAGCGAACGCCAGGCCACTTCAAAGAGGAATGGTCCGGTCGCGGAATCGTCGCGCTCTGCAGCAAGACGTACTATTGTTTCGGCGGCGACGAGTACAGTACGAAGGGCCTGAGGAAGCGTCAGAACGACGTCGACAAGGACGTCTTCCTCGGCGTGCTGCGCGGTCGACGGAGCGCCGGCGGCTGGAACCGCGGCTTCCAAGTGAAGGAATCGTCCGTGCTGACATACATTCAGGAGCGCGCGGCGTTGAGCTACTTTTACGCCAAACGTCGCGTGCTCGACGACGGCGTCACCACGGCTCCGATACTCGTATAAGGGGACCCACTCCCTAGAAGTAGGGACCTATTATATACAGGGGAGGCCTTCCCCTAGGGACCCCTAGTTAGGACCTACCCCTAGGGTATGTATGTATGTATGTACGAATAAAAAATGAGTGAACACGCGGTACAGTTTTCATCGTTTTTTATTTACTACAACCTCACTACTTTGGTCTTGCCTGCCTAGCACGGCGAGGAGCCCGCGACCGACAGATCCGAGAAAGTCGGTTCGAATACTCGGTCGTCTAATAATAACAAGCGATAAGCGTTCAATGCGGCTTTAGCCAGTCGAATACGAGACAGTCGTTGTTCACCCTATCGGGACCGAACAGTTACTGAAAGCCGCTTAGTGGCATACCGCGGCATCGTAAGAGCAGAAAGGCGACGCAATATTGTCCGCACACGTTAGATACACCGCTCTGCAGTCTCTTGTCGTTATACGTCCACGAGTCGCAGTTGCGGCGAAGGAAGGCGCGGAAGTCGGCGTGCAGCAGCGGCAGGCCGTACGAATCGAAGTACTCGCCTCGCCGGTCGGCGTCCACGTACATAGCCACTCAGTGCTTCCCCGGTTCGTCGTCGTCGTCGGTGTTGCACACGAACGCCGTCGGGTAGGCGGTGAGCCGCCGTCGCGGAAGCTCGTCTTTAGGCACGACGCCGACGACGATGTTTTTAGTGTACGTGTCGATCGACAGGCGATCTATCAGCTGAAACGTGACCATCTCAGTACTCGTACACGACGTTCCGGTTCTTGTCGATTTCGAGCACCGTCTCGAACTCCCCGTACACGACGACGTTCACCGTCCAGGGGAGCGCCTGCGCGAAGTGGATCTCAGCTCGCAGGTTCCCCTTCCGCACGACGTTGAAGTGTTCGCCGTCGCAGCAGTCGGGCGATAGGTCGAAGCCGAAGATGGTGTAGCCGTCGCCGAATTCGGCGCGCGTCAGGTCGATCCCCTCGTCCTCGTACGCCTTGCCCGTCGCGGCGAACACGTTCATGTAGCTTCGGATGTAGCGCCGATGTGCGAAGTCCGGCTGCAGGGGCTTGCTCGGCACCTGGCGTCCGTCGACGTAGAGGGCGAGGAAGTTTATGTCGCTGTGCTTCGCGTTGAACGGGTTTTTATCGTAGGCCCCGTTGTAGGAGTCGTTGTCGATCAGGCACATGAATACGCGTCTCGGGAGCGTGCCCAGGTAGACGTTCTCGTGTGTATGAGACATCGTGCCCTGCGGTATCGAGAACACCTTGCAGTCGACGCGACGCATCGGGTACATGGCCTTCCCCCTCGTCAGTGCTTTGATGTGACCGAGCTGGACGGCCGGATTCATCTTGGCCTTTCGCACCTGCAGGTAGGTCTCCAGCAGGACGGTCTTGAACCCCGGATCGACGACGTCGCCTATGAGCGCGAAGGCGTCCTTGCTTCGCACCAGTCGCACCTTTACGTCCACGCCGTTCAGCAGGTACCGGTTTTGCACGAACACGTCGACGTGCAGGCGTCCCAACATGTCAAACTGGCGGCTGTCGTGTATGTAGTGGTGCCGATGCGCGTACCCGCCGTTGTTGTTCCCCGCCGTCTCCATGCGCCCGGCCGTGTCCTTTCACCACAGGTCGGCCTCGAGCTGCGATCTTTTGGCGTCGGACCCGTAACTGAGCAGGGTCTCTATGTAGACCCGGTACGGGTACGTATTGGTCGACGACGTCACGAGCGTGCCGTTCAGCGACACGTCGACTTGACTGAACATCGAATGCAGGATTCTACGACGGTGAAGAGCTCTTCGCTCCAGTTAGCCATGTACCCCTTCTTGAAACGTCCCTTCGCCTTGCTGATGCGTACGCGGTCCCGCTCTCGCAGTTTCGGCTTGTTTTTTTGACACCCGACGCCGCCTTTCAGCCGCTGCCACACGCTCTCCTGATTCGCTGCGTTGACGCTCGCCGGCGTCCTACCGATGCTTCGATGGTAGGCGTTGTTGTACGACCGCACGAAGTCCTGCAACGGCTCCACGTACTTCAGTGTCTGATGCTTCGTGAAGTACCTCCACATGCGTGTCTTCAGCGTACGATTGAATCGCTCCACGACACTCGCTTTGGTCTCCTCGTAGTGCGTCACGAAATGGTGGACGCCGCGCGCCTTCAAAAGCGTCTGAAGGGGCCTGTTGAGAAACACCGTCCCCTTGTCGGTCTGCAGGGCGTTCGGCGGCTGTTGCGGCGACGACAGCAGGCCCTCGAAGGCCGCAACGAGCGCCGGACTGGATTTACTCTTCAACGGGACGCACCACGTCCGCTTCGAGAAGACGTCGATGACCGTCAATAGGAACGCTATACTGTCGTTGTGTTTTATCAGTTTAGCCACGTCGACGAGATCGGCTTGCTACTGCTGGTTTCGACCGCCCACGATAACGCAACGTCGCTTGAAACGGCGTCTGACCGGCTTGTGAAGCATGTAGGCGTCCTGCTCCGATAGCCACCGCTCGACGATCGGCTTGGGTACCGCAGTCGCCCGGTGCAACGCGTCGACGCCGCCGTAACTGCCCGCCCGCCCGTTTCGGGTCGAAGTAGGCGCGCTTCAGTCGGTCGTCACGTTGTTGGCGCTTTCGTTGCGCACCACGAGACCGCTGGGACACCACCGCCATGGCTCTTGCGACGATACGGCGAACAAGAGGGCGGCGGCGAAGGCCGCCGCGATTACGCCGGCGTTGACGACGACGACGACGAGTACTGATCTTCGGGCGGGCATCCTGTATGGGCGCTAAAAGTTGGCCCACGGCATGCGTTCGACAGATCGAGTGCGGCCCTTTCGCTTCTGCGCGCGCTGTATGTACGCTCGACGCTGGGGATTACGGACGAGCTCCATAGGGTCGTTCAGCCGCTTTATATGGTCCCCAAACGCTTCCCAGCCAACCGGCGCGGGCGTCTTCTTCCTCTTTCGCATGAGATCGTTCACTAGATCTACCATGTTGCTTCCGGCGATAGGCGCACCGTCGTACACGAGCTCCCCTCGATCTCTCCAGCGAATCAGCGGATCGGCTTTCAGTCTCGCCATCAGGAGGCGGGCTTTTTCTTTCAGAATTTTCGGTACGCTCTTCACCATCTCGCTCTCCGTATCGTCCGGCGATTGGTCGGGCGGCGGTGGCGGCTGGTCGAGCGTCATCGGCGACTCGCTCTTCACTACGGACACTCGCATCGGTTGCTGCGCGCGAGACGTCTCCATGGCGTTGTAACGAGTCAGCAGTTGATTGTACGCCGCTACCTGTACTCGTTCGGTTAAATCCGTACGCTCGAGAACGGCTTTCATGTCGTTGTCCAGGCTACTCATCACACGCGACGTGGTCGTGGTCGGTTGCGATAGTAACGGGAGTAGACGCTCCACCAACCGTGGGTCTACCAACGCCACCTTCTTTGCTTGCTGCATCAACCATCTCCTATACACCTATAGCCTGTCTGGGGAGGGGCAGAAAGGTGCTCGCCAACGGTGCCAGCAGCGCCGTCAGAAATGCGCCCGACCCCTTCTGCAGGACGGCTCTCTTCCGTTTGATGGGTACTTTTTTCGACGCTAGCTTGCGCAGATTGTTCGTGTACTTTGTCAGCACTTTTTTGTTGTTAGGCGTCAATTTCACGTTCCCTCTCAGAATGTTATATGCGCAGTCGCACAGACTACAGATGAGGTCGGCATCCGCGTTGGCGATTACCGCTTTTCTCAGATTCGTATTCCGATGGTATCTACGCAACAGCTGCAGGGCCAGGATGTGCCTCTACACGCGAGGCAGTAACACCACAGAATTTTTTCCGGCGGCGGCTCAATCATACACGAGGCAAACTTTAGCAGGCTTGCAACGAAAGTAGTCTTACCGCACCCCGTAGGGCCGGATTCTATACATGTAAAAGGATGCTTCCACTTTCCGTTTATATCGACGACTGGTGCGCGGACAACGTACGATTACTTTTATTCTTTTCTTCTATACTCACGACGCACCTCCGTCAACAATTTGCCAAGCATGTTCTGACCTTCTTTATACCCGTAGGCGCAACCCCAAAAGGCTTCTTTCGACGGCACCCACTCCACCAATTCGGCGTCCCCGGTAACCAATAGGGCGTCTTTCAACTTTTTCGACGCCCCGAACTTACTCATCAACAGGCTCTTCATACACTCGACTCTAACGCCGTCCCATTCGGCACTCGTTCTCGCTTTCGTGATCCCGTAACCTCATCGCTTCGCTATATAGGCCGACCACGCCGATTTGATGTACTCCGCGCTTGCTTCGTCTGCGTTAAACATCACTTTTCTAAACTGGTAGGTGTGCTCGACGGATTTGAAACCCCGACCGTACGCCGCAATTCTACACGGATAAAAATTCGACAGGTACGACATGGACCCTCCGAAACGTATAGGCTCCATATCTAGACACGGACGACGACGCTACTGACTACATCACCTCACACGTAACCACTATATAACCTTACACATACGAGTCTGCTTTCTTTTTTAGTCACTAGATGTCAGCACACATGCTTAACCATTATATAACCTTACGCACACGTGACTCACATATAACCATTATATAACCTTACGCACACGTATTTACTATTTTTTACTTATTGCTAGTGCTGCCCTCCAGTGAATGCACTACTCACTTGTTGCTAATTAGTACCTAATTAATTACCTAATTAGTCACTAGATGTCGGCACACTCTCTTCCGTGGACCTGTCAATCAACCGTTTTTTATCGGTAGGCTGTTTTTTATAAGTAACATTCCATTCGACGCAGAATGTGCTCCTGACTGGTAAAAAACGCAAACATTATACTTATAAAAAACAAAAAACCCTTTGATCTCGGGTCATGAACGGTACTGTGGACAACACTATAACTACTTGTATGACACGATGGAACGTCCGTGACGTTATTGTATGACATTTCCAGGCAACTTTTTTTAGCAAACATATAATTTATACCTAAATTTATTTGGGGAAATTACATATATTATATTATATATGTATATATATATATATATATGTATGTATGTATATATATATATATATATATATATATATAATATCATATATATCCTTGCAAATCGAGGTTTTTGGAGATCCTGAAGATGAATTTTTGGCGAGCCTCAAGGGGGTGCAAATCGAAGTTTCTGGTGAGCTTAACAAATGTTGAACGTCGCCGCGAAAAAATATTCAATAGCACCCCCTCGTTGTCCGATGTCATGATCCGGCAGTGGAGTGGTGCTGTAGCTCCGGCTTAGTCCACACAATAATAATTTTGTTTCGGTGCTTATGATGCTTTTGCAAATTGATCGTGCGTGGTGGTCACCAGATCCGACCAGCGGAATAATATAATAATCATAGGCCCATGACACGTGGATATGTGTACGTCTATAACGCCGTTTCATCTTAAAATTGCATATAGCCCCTCTATGTGAAACAAATTTATAGACCTACGATGTTGAGGAAAGTGATATAATATGTTGATTCATTGGACATTTGTGTTGAAAAGATGGACGATCTCAAAATATGATATGCAACTTTAAATCTTTAATTTATTGTGACAAACTTTTTGAAATAAGCCTACCAAACGAATACGGCATCATACAGCTGGGAGCCATAGGCAGGGACGCGATGGATGCATGCGTAGGAAACCCCGCGCTGACAGGGCCGTAGCTAGTCTAAAACAACTGGGGGTGCATTAAACACTACAGTAAAGCATAGAAATTCACGCGGGGGTTCTCTCCCAGAAAATGTTTAAGTCTATGAGAATTTCGCCCACGGCTCAAGTATTGTTTCTATGTCGGTCGCATGCTGCGTATGAATAAAAAATGCATGAACAGAAATAATTAATATCAAATGACAATACAGTCATCACAGTCAACATCTATGTGCCATATACGGAATATCGGTCCAATAGTTATACCCGTCTGAAATTGGTTTACAAGAACTCTTCCACTGTCGGTGCAGTGATTCGCTAATTGGCTTTACATAAATTACCTTTTCGATGTGGGAATATAGTTTAATTTTCTATGGACATATAACACTCCGAGACCATTGAGCCGTCTTTCTGTCACTGTTGACCGACTCCACCACTTTAGTCCATTTGGCATTCATATGTGTTCAATAGCCAACCTAGAAATGTTCTATCCTACGAACTTTTTTGTTGATTTGTACTCATATGGGATCCCAGAACAATTTCAGCTTGGTTGCCCAAACAACAACTTTGGGCAACTCTGGTAATTTGCATAAATCCAAGATGGCCACTGGTCGATATCTTGAAAAATTAACTGTTTTAAGGGGTGTTGGGTACGTATAATCAATTTCTTATGTTATTTTGCAGTTCAAGGTCAAGATCAGATGCTGGAGGTCAGGTGAAGGTCAAACTTGACTTCTCGGTGGACAATGAATGGAAACTTCTACTATATTATATTTTAGTTTATTCATGCACATAAATAGATAATCTTACAATATTTGACACATTTGTTCGTGAGAAAAACAGCAATCAGTCATATTTGAAACATTAGTTACATATGTTACACATAGTGTATAGTGCAAATGTCATTATGAACATTGGCATTCATATTTCTTTGTGAGGAAAATTCTTGCATTAAGTAACCATGTACGAAAGTCATTGTAGTCATTGTTAGAGCACCGGACTCTCGACTGGAGGGACCGGGGTTCAAATCCCGACGCCGGCTGAGCAGTGGTTCGGTACTGGTTCGGCTGCCGTGTCGAAACATGGGCAATTTCGTTCACCCTACGTCGCCCCCCTTCCAACTCGCACCGGCCAGCGTGAAAGGGTAGGCCAACAACACCAGCATGCAAAGTACAATGAAGCCAAGGCCCCCAGTCCCCAGCAGCATCGAAAGAGTCTATGACCAAGGAGGCGGTTCGGGTCAAGTAGGGCTACGTGCAGGGGGTGCTAAGAATCTCTGGGTCAAGAATAGCCGCCGAGAGAAGGTAAGTAGACTAAAGATAGCAACATATAACATAAAAACACTACTAAGAGATGAACAGATCCAAGAACTGGAGGAAGAACTTAGGGAAACCAAGTTGGTATGGGATGTGATCGGGATCAGAGAAGTCAGAAGAAGAGAGGAATGCTTCATTACCTTACAAAGCGGCCATCTACTATACCATTCCACAGCGAACAACGGTCAAGCTGGAGCAGGCTTTCTCATAAACAAGAAATGGAAAACAATATAGTGAGGGTAAACAGCATCAGCCCCAGAGTACCAGAACGTGTTCTATGCATAACAAAGCGCTACAAACTGAAGATAGTACAAGTATATGCACTAACAACATCATACTCCGAAGAAGACACAGACAGCTTCTACAACGACATGGATGAGAAAGAAAAGCCAACCCACTACACGATAGTGATGGGAGACTTTAATGCGCAAGTAGGGAAACGAACAAACATTTCGGAAACGGCAACATGCAAATTTGGCCTAGGTGTGAGAAACAAAAAAGGCGACACCTTGGTAGAATGGGCAACATCAAGTAAGTACAAAATCGTGAATACCATGTTCCAGAAGAAAGCAGGGAGGAGATGGACATGGAAAAGCCCAAATGGAGAAACGAAGAACGAAATTGACTACATCCTGACAAACAAGCCAAACATGGTCACTGACGTAACTGTCATCAACCAAGTCAACATTGGAAGTGACCACAGAATGGTAATGAGCAACATCAAACCAGACGTCAAGGCTAAAAGGAAGAAGTTGGTAAACAAGAGACCACCGAGTGTAGATACCACACAAATCGGAAGAAAAAAGATGGGAAGACATCAGGCAACGACCATATAAACATTGAAACATTAAAAGCAGGAGAAGATATCATCTCGAAGACACTGGCTAAACTGTAAATTAAATGCTTATCAGAAAGTCGAATACCCACCGCTTGGAAGAACGCAAAGATGATGATAATCTACGAGAAGGGAAATAAGAAAGACTTAAAGAACACCAGACCAATATATATGTTATCAAACATCTACAAATTACTCACAAAGATACTAACGAATAGACTAGAGAAGACACTGGACGAAAACCAACCACGAGAGCAAGCAGGATTCAGAAGCAGGTACTCGACGACAGACCACATACATGTCGTAAACCAACTGAAAGAGAAGTGCAGAGAATATAATATCCCGCTCTGCATCGCTTTCGTCGACTACGAGAAGGCTTTCGACTCGATGCAAACTCAAGCAATACTGACCTCCCTTCAAAAACAGGGGATAGAAGGTGTGTACATCGATATCTTGAAAGACATCTACACCAACTGCTCGGTGACAGTCCACCTACACAAAAAGAGCAACAAGATCAACATCAAGAGAGGAGTACGACAGGGTGACACCATATCGCCCAAGCTGTTCACGGCAACACTCGAAAGCATATTCCGAAGACTGACCTGGGAAACCGGAGGCTCGATGATAGACGGAGAATATCTCAGCCACCTTCGTTTCGCCGACGACATACTCATATGCGCTACTACACCGCAAGAACTACAAAACATGCCGCAGGAGCTAGTTGATGAAAGTGAAAAACAAGATCTCAAGATGAACATCTCAAAGACAAAAGTGATGCTAGAAAATGACACACCAATATATATCAACACGACGCAGATAGAGAACGTTGAAAGCTACGTCTATCTGGGACAGCGATACAGTATCAGAGACAAAAACTAAGCCCAGGAGATTCAAAGAAGAATCACTGGACAGCATTCGCCAAACATCGCGACATCTTCAAGGGTAACTTTGGTACCTGCTTGAAGAGGCAAGTCTTCAACTCATGCGTACTTCCAGCGATGACATGCGGCGCGGAAACATGGGCACTCACCATCCAGGCAAAGAACAAGCTAGCAGCCGCACAAACAAAGATGGAAAGAAGTATGTTAAACATCACATATCGGAAGAGAAAAACAAACATATGGGTAAGGCAGAAAACAAAGATCATAGACGTGATAAAACAAATCAGAAGACAGAAGTGGACCTGGGCAGAGCACATCAGCAGACTACGAAATAACCGATGGACATCGCGTATCACAACCTGGAGACCTTACGAAGGGAAACGATCTAGAGGAAGACCGGTGAGACGGTGGAGAGACGAACTAGACGAGTACTGGTAGGGCACCATCTGGCAGAGGATAACGCAAGACAGACAGATTTGGAAACGACATGCTGTAGCCTTCGCCCAACAACGGGATACTACGAATGCACAATGATGATGACGATGATGTGTATTTGGAGAAACATTGAAGTAGTAGGATAAAAGATTGTTAATTAATTTGCAGTAAAATTTTAATTGTTTGATTTTATAAATGTCATCCAACTTTACCAATTAAAGTCTTTTTAAAATCGGACTGTGTGAGCATTATATTTACTTAAGGATATTATTCGTATTGCTATTTTCTGTAATTTGACAATTCGATGTGCCTGATGACCCCATACAAGTAAGCCATAATTAATATGAGGGAGAATAAGAGCATTGTACATAATATATAATGTATTAAATGGTAAACAGTGTTTAATTCGTAGTACGATGCTTGCACGACATCCAACCTGATTGCTCGTCTGTAGTGGCGGTTTGTACAAACGAACTGGTGATTACATTTTCGTTGTGTTAGGTCCTATTTTGTGTTATCGGTTGGACAACTCACTTTCTCCTCCCTTCTTCCCGGGAATAGTCCATCCTTCATTAGGTTCAACTTCTTGATTGCCGCATCAGTCACAGTGAGAAGATCGCTGATGATCAAATCACTCCTTTGTTACTTCTTCTGGAGTGTTTCAAATATTTTCAGGATGTCGCCCAACAGGGCGGTGATCAACGTCTGTTGGTGGTTCCAGATTCTCAGGAACTCTTTGGCTCTGGCCTTCTCATTTCTGTCACTGGTACTTTTTGGCGTCTGCATCTGATCCGACACCATAATGCAGGCTGGTAGGTTGTTCAGCACAGCATCCACCAGCTCCAGCTCGTGCTGGGCAAACCTAACATCGTGGTGTCAAAATGTTTGACATTCCCGCCTGGGCTGACAATAGCTTCATCCGTCTCGGCGTTCGGAAGAATGGTACGAGTCCCAGTAGATTGGACATCCAGATTCCCAACTCAGGTACGGTGCTGACGACCGAGTCGATGGCTAAGTCAGATCGGTGTGCAGCACACCAGAATGTTGCCAAACCTATCTGCATTTGATCAGCAAGCAGACGCCATAATCCACATTGTCTGCCGATGTTTGCCGCCTCGCTGTCGGTGGTGACACCAACCAGCTTCGTGTCTTTACCTCCTGATCCTGAGCTTTGTTCACCGTTTCAAGTAGTCCAGGGGCGCCGTTCTTCTCACGATTTAACAAAATTTTGCCATCCAGAAAATTAACTATAGGTGGACAAGGAAGCCTTTTGGCTTATTGAGAGTCAAATACTTTTTATCTACGTGTCTCCCGCCCTTTTAAGGTATGTGTCGATTTTATTTTTAAACATATTCACGCTACTAGCAACAACACAATCAGGAGACAATCTGTTCCAATCATTTACAGTCATTTGTGAGAATGAGAACTTTCTTATATATAATCTACACTGCTCCTTTACTAATGTAACTTCATGTCCTCTGGTCCTTCTATCTTTCTTAACTGAGAAAAAAATATTTCTGTCATTTTTTCATAACCATTCAATATTTTAAACACTTCTATCTGATCTCCTCTCAATCTCCTGGTCTCTAGTGTTGTTAAACCACAGTTTTAGGCGTATTTTATAAATAAGATCCCTCAGTTTTGGTATCATTTTAGTTGCTTTCCTCTGCTCTCTTTCTAGCATATCTCTGTCCTTCCTGCGACAAGGTCTCCATGCTTGAATACAATATTCTAAATGAGGCCTAACTATTGTTTTGTACAGCGGTATTATTAGCTCTTTTTCCTTATACGTTATGTTTCGCCTAATTAATCCAAGGATTTGATTTCCCTTTGAAGCTGCAATTCCGCACTGCTCTGAAACCTTTATATCAGCACTAATGGTTAACCCTAAGTACTTTTCTTTTACAGTAGTACTTAGTAAAGTACCCCCATTGTATATTCTACATCTTCGTTCCCGTGTTCTGTGTGGAGGCATTTACATTTCCCCAAATTTAATAACATTTGCCATTTTTCAGACCATTTTATCAATCTGTTAAGATCATCTTGTAAATGCTGTCTATCTTCATCACGTTTAATCCTTCTAAACAATTTGGTATCATCCACAAATTTCAACACCTTGCTTGTTATATCATCGTCCAAATAGTTGATATATATTATGAATAATATAGGTCCCAGTACTGATCCCTGTGGTACCCCACTCAAAACTGATTATCAGTTTCTTCTGTCAATCAGCCATTTTACTATCCAGTTTATTATACCATGTCCTGTGCCATGGGCCTTTAGTTTAAGCAGTAATATTTGATGTGGCACTTTGTCGAAAGCATTCTGAAAATCTAAGTAGATGACATCAACTGGTGATCCCTCGTCTACTCACTTAATGATGCCTTCCAAAAAACATAACATATTTGTTAAGCATGACCTCGCTTTTAGAAACCCATGTTGAGATGAGTTTATTAAGTTATGTATAACAAGAAAATCCACCATGTGATCTTTAATTAGTCTTACTAATAATTTGCAAATCACCGACGTTAAACTCACTGGTCTGTAGTTATATGACTTGTTTCTGGAACCTTTTTTCAAATAACGGTATACTGTTTGTTTCTTTCCATTCTATAGGAATCACTCCCTCTTCTAATGACAAGTTGAAAACTGTTGCAAGTGGTACGCTAATTTGTTCTACAATTTCCAATAGTAGTTTGGGCGGAATCCTATCCACTCCAGGTGATTTATTACCCTTCATAACCCTTATTTTCTTAGCTACCATTTCCGGGATTACAATTAACTGTCCTAAATAGTCTTATTCTGCCCCCTTGAACATAGCCTCTGGTACTGGCAGTGAACTAATATCTTCCCTGGTAAACACTGAACTAAAATACTCGTTCAGGTCTTCTGGCATTAAGAGTCCCTCTAATATTATATTTCCAGCACTATTTTCTAGAGAACCGACCTTATCCTGAACTTTCTGTTTGCTCCGAACATATGCATAAAAACTCTTGCTGTCTTGTTTTATATTACAAGCTAATTTTTTTTCATATCTTCTCTTCGAATTTCGAATTTCAATTGTAGCTTGGTTTAGTGCTTCTTTATAAATGTTGTAGTCTTCGTTATTTTCAGTACGTCTATATGACTTCCACATCGTTTGTTTGTACTTAATTTTGCTAATGGCTTCTTTCGATAAGTATTTCTTTCTGGACCTAATGCACTTAATTTCACTCTTTAGGATATTCCAGCATTCTGTTGCTGACTTATTCTTCAGTGTGTTGTTCCAGTCTATCTTTACTAAATATTTCCTCATTACCTTATATCTTCCTTTGTGAAAATTTCTCCTGAACTGCTTTTTATTTTTTCTTTCTGATTTTACTTTGATGGTAAAATGTATCTGGTTGTGATCACTACTTCCCAGTGGCTCGCATAATTTGACATTGTCAACTAATTCATTCTGTGAGGACAAAACTATGTCTAACACATTCTCACCCCTGGTTGGCTCTAACACATGTTGAGAAAGGAAACTGTCTTGAACTAAAACCAAAAACTTGTGGTCCTCACTCCCCGTACTCTGTAGAGATTTCCATTGTATATGACCATGGTTAAAATCTCCTATAATAATACAGTCCCGTTTGCTAACTTCCCTTATAGCGTTTTGTACTTTTTCATTCTCTTCTACACTTATGTTTGGACTTCGATAAACTAACCCCACCGTCAACGTTGAATTTCCTGTAACTATGTTACACCAAACAGCTTCTTCGCAATCTGCTTCTCTTTCTAATTTTATTTCATAAGCCTGGATAAATTCTTTAACATATAAAATAACTCCACCTCCCCTTCTTCCTATTCTATCTTTCCTGAACATTACATAGCCTGTTAGTCCCAATTCGGCATCTGATATATCAGTGGTAGCCCACGATTCGGTTATACCTGTTATGTGAGAGTCAATATCTTCTACCATAATGTTTAGTTCACTTATTTTGTTTACTATGCTCCTTGCATTTAAACAAACACATTTATATCCTGATTCAGAACAGTTTTCCAGGCGGTTCTTTGCTGATTTATTTCTGCTGGTTTTATTTATGCCTCCAGTTTTAGGCTTCTCTGTGAATTCCCCTGCGAATCTAGTTTAAATACAAACAAAGTATCCCCATAAATCTACGAATCCCACCCCCTCTTCTTTATATATCTGCTCAACTAGTGCGTTGATCGCCATCCTCTTGCAGTTTCTATATGTTGGTCCCCTTCCTCCCATTACTAGCAAAATTCATGAGAGAATAATCTGCTCGACTCTTGTCTTCTTTAACTTCCTCACTAACTATCTGTACTTCTGTACTATCCCAGTTGTCCCCTCCCTTTCGGCATTATTTGTCCCTACGTGTACTAGTATAGTCCCTCCCTTGCCATGCCCCAATACCTCAATCACTGCCTCAGAGTAACTCCTTCTCCGGTTTGCATCTGTCTGGTTGTAGTCTTGTTCCCCTGTCTTCTGCGCTCCTGTCACAAACCCGTCTGTTCCACTCTTTCCTGACGCTGTTTCTTTTATCACCTTTCCTCCTATCATCGTCCCTCCCAACTTCTCTTCTGTCACATTTACTCTCACTTCCTTTCTTCCCGTCATCTTTCTTCCCATTGCATTTCCATCTCTCCTCTCCCGTCTCATTTTCCCTCCTAACTCTTTCTCTACGGTCACTTTCTCCCTGTCACCTTCATGCTTGTCACATTTCCTGCCGTCGATCCTCCAATTTCTTCCCCTCCGATCACCTTCCCTCCCCTCCCCTCTGTCTCCTTTCCTCCTTTCTGTGGCGAATACATGACAAGTGCTACTTAGAGTTTTTTTATTATACCCCAGTGCAAATTAAATCACACACTAACACGACTACTAGAGGCTGGTTTTGGGAAAATGCGAGCATACTGGGGGGAAAGTTGGTCTGACTGGGGGGGGGGCAAACGAAAGGGCTGGGGCCCCCATTTTGTAAGTTAAAAACGCCCTGGTTTGTATAGTTGCATGTTTGTAGATCTCAGAAAGAGGAGCCTTATAAGGAGGCAAGAATGTGTGAAGGGCCTTTATTATCAATTATTATGTCCATTTTGTGTTCCATGTAGTTGTAAAATACAGTTCGTGATCCATGGAGTATGTGTGGTGTACAGGATATGGTATTTGAAGTTCAAATTCGTCAAGAGGACAATAATTTGTCTAATCTTCTATTTACCGGGCATGTTTTATAACGGTTTGTTAATTTACTAACTTGATTATTTTTATGATAAATTATGGAACTTTGGCACATCAGATCAGATAGAAGGTAATGCATTAATTGAGTGTTAAACGTGATTTGGTGTTAAAGTGTGACATTTTATTCTCAATTAAATGTCACATTTTAACTGTTTATTCTGAAAAATAATTTGCATACACATACACTCATCGGTGCCTCGTTTATTATATATGATCATATCCAAAAAACAATTGCACACACGGCGAAGGGTTTCGAATAAATAGTTCAGTTGTATTAACAACAAACTCATTGCGTGTTGGCTTTTATGAATACAATTGGGTGTAAATTAGACTTAATCAAGCAACAAAATGGGACAAATCTCCAGAGACCACATATGAGTCCCATTTTGTTTGAAAACGCACCCCCAAAACGACATCGTTATGGGCCTGCTGGGGATGCTAATGTGGTGTTTGTATATAAGATGAAAGAATATAAGACGATACCACGTGGTCCACCAATCTCACACCCACTTCATTGTTGGTTCAGTTAGACATGTAACCTTCTGCATTGTGGGCCCCCACGTGAACATGTGGGGCCCTCTACGTTGTGAAAAAATATAACCCCCCACATGAACTTGTGGCGCCCCTGGAGTCTGACTTCGTAAAATGTGAACCCCCCATTGTGAAAAGCTGGCTACGGGCCTGAATATATTAAATTAACCTTTTTAATCAAATTTGATATACATGCATGCATAGAAATATAACACCAGAACGCACACATACTATTTTATTCTTCTGGTTAGAACTAACATAAATAAATTATCTGTTAAATACAGGAGTCCAGAATTCTGAAATTATCTGACAACTGAAATTAAACATGCAGTCATGCAGTGGCATACCGATTCATGAGAAACTTAAACATTTGTTGTTGTCCCTTTATCAAGAAACTTAACTAATTCCAGTAATATCAACAGTTTTATCTTAATTAAGTTTATTAAAAACAGATTCATGAATTGTTTGTCTATACTAAATATATTGACCTGGATTTAAACAAATTAAAAAAGTTAAATGTTGAACAGTTAAAATGTTGAACAGTTATTTTGTTTAATAATTTACTAGTTAAGTAATTATATTCTCATTAATGGCATTAAATTTGTTTTTGTTATGTATATATATATATATATATACATATATATATATATATATATATACATATATATATATATATACATATTATATATATATACATATATATATATATATACATATATATACATGTGGTTCCGCTATAAGCCCTTGCGGGTTTCTTAGGAATCTCCTTAGTTGCACTACAATACTATACTGTATTATTACTGAACATTCTTCAGGATAGTTCGTTTTCAAATCAGAAACTTTCATTTTTCATATCCAAGATGTTTAATTTACCTGGTAGAGGCTTTCGTCAACGTATCACGTCGACTTCATCAGTACCGATGACGCTGAAAACACGAAAAATTATAAATACACAAGGAGCGGAAAAAAAATGATGTCTACCATCAATAAATCCGCCCTTACAGACCATACGACAACTGAAAACCACATCACATAGACTGGGAGGGAGTGAAAATTGTAGACAAGGAACCCAACAGAAGAATTCGGCATATCAAGGAAGCCATCTGGATCAGGAAACCAAAACACCCATCAACAGAGACGAGGGCAATTACGAACTGCCTCACGTGTACGATGAAGTCATTCAGCGTCATCGGTACTAATGAAGTCGACGTGATACGTTAACGAAAGCCTCTACCAGGTAAATTAAACATCTTGGATATGAAAAATGAAAGTTTCTGATTTATATACTGTATAACTTTGTCTTGCATCTTTGCAACTTAAATAAACTTATTACTATTATTATTATTATATATGTATATATATATATATATATATACATATAACATATATACATGTGGTTCCTTATATATACATGTGGTGCATGCGGGTTTCTTAGGAATCTCCTTAGTTGCACTACAATACTATATACTGTATTACTTTGTCTTGCATCTTTGCAACTTAAATAAACTTATTACTATTAGTATTATTGTTGTTATTATTATTATTATATTAGAAGCGTCCGCCACCTACAGTGAGAATGGTTTATTATCAAATTCGACTTCTGACCTCATTGTCCAAATATACACTAATACGCCTTTTCATTGGCTGTCTGCATAATTTCAAATCTTAACGAAACCATTCGCGCTTTTTTTTAGCTATTACTCCGCGCACGTTGCGATTTTGTTATAAATATAAGTAATGTTGCTCACATGTTGCAATTATGGTTTACCATGAATATATATAATTACATGATTTCTCTCATGCTCAGTATTCCGTTAGAATAAATAAACATATATTCGTAATTGCGCACTATTTTGTGCAGCGTAGAAACTAAGGTAGTAAGGCATCACCTACTGCAAAATCGGGATGGAAGCAAAATTCGCGGAATAAATATCATAATATATGATATTTAGGTATAGTTTCTGTCTAAATCCAATAAACAAAAGTCACGTATGTGCTAAGGATCACAGGAAAGGGTTGATGACGAAGCGATACGTATAGTTCGGTTTGCGCGGTAAGTTTAATTTTTGTAAACAATGCGCAGGTGAACGAGAAATGAGGGCTCAACGAATATTGCGCCGATTTCTTTGTGGTTTGTACTGCATTTGCAGCCATCAAAAGCTCATATATAAATCCCATGATTGCCAATTATAGCATTTTTCATACTAGGATGAGTGCATTTTAAACAAATCTAGTATAGTGTTTTATGGCATCTTGCAATCGCTGTAACAACTTTTCAACCGTCGACGTCGTCTCTCCCTGGGCCTAGGCCTAGCCTGGCTTTCAAACCAGCAAGTGTCGGTCACTGCTCTGGCAATGTACCATCTTTCGGTGCATAAGAGTCAAACCTGTCGGTCGTTTACTGTTACTAAAATATTTATTTATACAATTAGACCCCCATGCAAGTTTAGTTATAACACTAACAGCGAAATCGACGTGAGCCTGAGGCACAGTGAGCCCGCATTCTAATCTACACTGTCACTAGTCTACGACGTCTACAGTCTACACAACTACGAATGTCTGCTTACAACTACAAGTTAACAAATGCCGAATATTATGCATACAAATTTCATTTTTAAATGGGAAGAAACAAGGTACTTTTGTAGTTTACGGCTGCACCTCGATAAAACTATGAAAACAGTCACCAAACTTCACCTGCTATATATGACTTTTTGCCAAAAGGTGCGCAAAACGAGGTTGATGTACTTTGAATGCAAAAAATGAAACACTGTTCAAATGGCTTATAGATATAGTGGAAATAAAATGATTAACTCTGCAAATTTAGTCCATGATAATAATAAGGAGGCAGACTAGCGGACAGATGCTATGATGTGCCATGGCATGCTAACTGATGCGATATTTGTCCGTGAAAATGTATTCTGAAGCCGACGGCTTCGAAATGGAGTGAATGGCATCTATTTTCACCCAACCGTGCATGGCGCAGTTTTGGCGGCCACAAACTTAATGTTAATTCCAACGACGGTATCTAATTCCAAAAAAATATATATTGCAATGTTCACCAAGTTCATCAGTTTAGTTTATTGGTTGGTTAGTTTAAGAAATGAGCCACAAAATGAGAAGGTTGACATAGTATATTTCAAAAA
Source organism: Paraescarpia echinospica (assembly GCA_020002185.1). Taxonomy (NCBI): domain Eukaryota; kingdom Metazoa; phylum Annelida; class Polychaeta; order Sabellida; family Siboglinidae; genus Paraescarpia; species Paraescarpia echinospica. The sequence goes on along the minus strand of CM034534.1, from coordinate 31,143,265 downwards.
TTTGCATAATTCTGCTCCGTGGCACGACTTGTTGCATTTTAATAGATTCGCGTGGCTGTATTACAACACAATTATATATAACCAGATTATTATCCAAGATACGTATACAATTGTTATGCCTTAGTTTTCTGGAAAGAATGGTGTATAAAATAAAATTAATTTGCTCATGGAGAAAATTTCTTGTGAATAGTAAAGACACAAGTCAACTCACATTTGTGATTTTAATATGTTGGAAAATGTTTTGCCATATGCTGGCCCACATTGTTACCAAACGTTAAATTGGCCAATGTAACTAGATAGTTTGTTTTAATCTGATTTGTAATGATATCACATTTAAAAGTGCAATGGGAAATAATAAAGTTACATCCATTTTTAAGAAAACCTGTCAGGAACTGGCTGTATCTCCTCTGCACAAGCTTAAGTGTAAATGGGTTAAAAGCACCCACTAGTATTTGTGAATCTAGTTTCGAAAAGTTACTATTATAAGTAATTATTCAAACGCAACAAAATAGCTTTGGTTACCCAGGCTTCGTTCAGTGGCACCATCTTTTGCTGTTTGGTGGTGCCACTATTTGGTGTTTTTTATTTTTCAATTGCAATCATAATACATATATTTTCCCTTTGAATTAGAAACATGCAATCAGTTTATTTTTACAAACATTTGTTTAAGATATATATTCTAATTTGTCTTTTTAATGTAATAAATTATTTCTTTGTGATGATTGGAACAGCTAGGCTTATCTAATGTGTAATAACATCCGAATCTGTATTTTATAATATTTTCAGTCACGTAAGCTGCTATTTGTAAACAGTGTTAGGGTGTAGTACAATTATTAATTTCAATATTTTAGTACATGATATTTTTGGCTTTTGAGTGAGTTTGATCGGAATTATTTGCACCGATTTTGGGAGACAGCTCTGGGGTCGACTTGTCTGTTTTTGATGACCGAAATTTGTCGCTCACATCAATATTGAACATGAACACACACAAAACTTCACCGTATTTGTTAATCATTTCATTTTCACTGTATCTATAACTTATTATCAACACACACCACAAGTCATTTGAACACAGGTTTTTTATTTGCACTCAAAGTACATCACCCTCGCTTTGCGCACCTTTTGGCAACAAGTCATATACATGTATATATGGGTAAGTTCACGAGTAGGCAAACCAATGTGTGACATTGTAGTGACAAATTCAGACTGATATTTTCAATGTTTCTTTCCTGCTACGTGGTGTAGAAATATGTCTAATTTAAGTAATTAGACACAAAGAGATAATGACGCAACTACATCTGTTGATTTTCAACATGCAAATGAACTACCGACACGTAACATTTGAATGCAATTTCTCATACAAACACATGCATACTTCAACAGAATGTCATGCCTTTTATATTATTCCTACTTCAAAATAGCTGTTAAAAGAGGCCTTGGCCATTACGTTGTTGCTTGACCAGAAAAAGTATGAAAACATTCAAGACCGAGATACTTAAAAATATTATTTTCGTACTTGTCTTGTGATATTAGTATGCTAGTTGGCATAAACTTGTGAGGCAAATACATGTTTAAGGAACTAATAACACATGTAATAGGCCCACTAATGCAGTGATTAATTTTTCCAAATATGACAAAAAATGGTACAGGAGCATTGCAATACACAAAGGTTGTGCGTGTAACATGCAGGGTGCACGGCGGATTTAATTGACAGGTAGTCCGTCGGACTAGCTGACTCAGAAACAACTAGTCCTCATATTGTTTTACTAGTCCTTAAAAATCAATCATACTGTGGTATCATATATGTGTGAGTTATAGCACATAGTAAAAGTGGCTTTATTTCATAAAGAAAACAAGCCGTTTCCCATTTCAATTAAATGTTCAACTAAATGTGTCATTAATAGAAACAAATACATGTGATTTCGTAGATCCAATTGCAAAGTTATCAGAAGAAATGACTAGTTTAATCAGGGGCAACAAACAGGAGTCGTGGACAAGGCGATTCCAGCAGAATTTGAAGCCTGACGGCGACAAAGGACCGACATTGTCGGACTAAGTTGCATCATTTGCCCTATACTTTTCATTAGCGTTTTCTTTCCCGAAGCTGACTAAACAATCAGTAACATTGCTGGCGTTTGGTAACTTGCTAAAATATTCACCCAATGCAGGAATAACGCAACTACCATCACGACGGGATAGCACGTAACGATGTCAGTAACCCGCGCATGTATGTTTGTCCATCACTCATGGTCGCTAGGTGGCACTACCTATCCTACGCTAACCGGATGTAAACAGCTTCCATTTACATTCACTGCGTTCAGCAAGTTTCCGATCTGACGGTCGTACGGAATATTTAGCTGCCTGTGATAAAATGCTACCTTACTGTCTGATTTTGTTTCATTCCATCAAAACACCGAACTAGCGTATACATAGCGTAAATTAATTTACATAATAACAGCTAGTCCGATGGGACTGCTCAACTAAACATGGACTAGTCCGATCACTGAAACTACTCGTCCGGGACGATCGGACCGGCCTTATTTCGCAGCCTGAACATGGACACAAACATTATGCAAACAATGTACTGCACCATGGTAGCATCACTACATCAGCTACAGCTACTCCTAAAGGTAGAATTATGTATCTTAGTGCTTATTACAAAGTCCCAATAATTTGGGCTTCAAGGAAAAAAATATTGAATGATAGGGTTGTACGTGTAACCATGGACACCAAATATAAATGGTGTCCATTCAATGATGTACCAGGCAGAAATAACAGGTGGTGATATTTCCATCAAAGTGACCAGATTGCTAGCCACCAATAAGGTCAACATTATCACAAATACAGGTTCACATAGAAATCTTCCAAATTAATATGATACGTGTATTAAAGGAAATAAAAATAAGGCATTAGCTAAAATCCTTTTTCCATGTGTACACACAGTTTAACCTTGTATGTAACATTTGACAACACTAAAAAATACAGAAAAATACATTTGTAGTATAAATTCGATTTTAAATCCGTCTGTGTAGCGATTCCCGCGGAAAATAAAATTTAATGAGCTAGGCGATCACGTGGTATCGGGACGTCACTTATGACCCACACTCGCATCAGGCCGACCCTTTCCATGCATTCAGAGCATGTTTACAAGTATAGCTTTTGGGTCGAAACGAGCGTCAGAATGAGTTATTGTGCAATATTCCGATGAAATACAAACACTAGTCATCATAGAGGAACAAGCAGTTATCTTACCATTCCACATGAATCAAATTTGATTCAAAACAATGAATGCGAATGTGCCTACAAGTCGACTAGGTTTCGCCGAGCTTGGGCTCGTTTTCAGAATAATTATATCGAATGCAACCAACGAGAGATAATCTACACCAATAAACATACATAGCAAACATATTTCGTATCCAGCTACAGAAAGTAACGTGTATAATATCACTAGAATATCGATGTATTAAGGAGGAGTTGTTCAATTTATCATAAACAACTTATATCAGTCAATGAATTTCTATCAGTCCTGTTAGCTCGGTTGGTAAAAGCGTTGGTTCCTTAGCGTTTATTTTGCAATCGGGCGACGCCGGTTCAAACTCCACACCAAACCATTGATTTTTTTACACTTTTTTTGGTTTATGTTTTCACGAAGTAATATAAACCAAATCATTTTTATACTATGATGCACTGTTTATAAATATTTTGGTAGTAATTATTTATTCGCCACAAAAATGAAAATATGGGAATTATATAAAGATTTTTCTAAATTTTATTCATCCAAACAAATATAATGTAAAGGATATATAATTTATTAATTGTATATATATTGTACGGTAATATATTGTAATTATATATGTGAAAACAAATGGTGATCTGTCTGGATAAATAAAATTTAGAAACATCGCGTTATGTATAATTACCATATTTTCATTTTTGTGGCGAATAAATAATTACAACCAAAATATTTACAAACAGTGCATCATAGTATAAAAATGATTTGGTTTATATTACTTCGCGAAAACATAAACCAAAAAAGTGTAAAAAAAATCAACGGTTTGGTGTGGGGTTTGAACCGGCGTCACCCGATTGCAAAATAAATGCTAAGGAACCAAAGCCTTTACTAACTGAGCTAGCAGGGCCGACAGAAATTCACTCACTGATTTAAGTTGTTATGATACAACTCCTTCTTCATACATCGATACTCTAGTGATATTATGAGATTATACACGTTACTTTCTGTAGCTGGATACGATATATGTTTGCTATGTATGTTTATTGGTGTAGATTATCTCTCGTTGGTTGCATTCGATATAATTATTCTGAAAACGAGCCCAAGCTCGGCGAAACCTAGTCGACTTGTAGGCACATTCGCATTCATTGTTTTGAATAAAATTCGATTCATGTGGAACGGTAAGATAACTGCTTGTTTCCTCTATGATGACTAGTGTTTGTATTTCATCGGAATATTGCACAATAACTCATTCTGACGCTCGTTTCGACCCAAAAGCTATACTTGTAAACATGCTCTGAATGCATAGAAAGGGTTGGCCTGATGCGAGTGTGGGTCATAAGTGACGTCACATCTCGGCATCCCGAAAAGCGTGCCAAAAATATGCATATTCGAAAATGTCCGGATGTACAGCATTAAATGTGGAATTTCTAATACATTGATTTTTTTGATTGTTTTTGGCTTGGTGGACATGGAAATAGATAGCAGGATGTAATATAACATGAATTCAAGCCATATATGTTTTTATTCCCTTTAATGGTTCACGTGTAACAAGGTAGTGCTGGTAACAACTGAAGACACCAAACTTACCCTCACTGTACATTGCTTGCTGTTTTTGAAAAGAGGCCAATGACATCATGATATGATGCTATCTGCCAGTCTCTACACTAAATACACATTATCTTGAAAGATGACACAGTGTTGCAGCTGTCAGGTGTGATGCATGTTTGCACTTGTAACATCTATTTGAGGACATGATAAATACCTAAACTCCCTACGACATGTTTGGTACATTTCAAATGCAGTATTGTTAAATTCACTGCTGGTGTAGTAATGTATACATAATGTCCTTTCTGTGTGATAAGTGTAAAGCAAGTGGTATCCTAAAAATATGGATATAGGTATGTGGTTGAAAGTGTAACCAATGTGGACACCACATGTTACACGTGCAACCACATGTTTGCAGCCCCCTATCAGTGCTACACATGGTATCCCATAATTTTTGGTTGGATACACACATTGAACTATGCCAGGATGCATCAAATAGAACACATGTTCAGGGTTCAATCCAGGCCGCACCATTGACGCAATATTTTAACAAATGACCCGCCAAAATTTCACGAATGCGCCTGAAGGGTTCAGGCGCGTAAATGTGACATCTGACGCAAACAAATTCAGTTGATGTGCCCTAAAAATAAATCTACAAATTAATTGACGAGACATGCAATCCCTTAATTTATTTGATATTTTGTAGGTATCCGGAATTTGTGTGCAAGATAGCAAAGACACAATAGCAAGTAATTATTACGTTGTTGTTCTGGCCGATGATATAGCGTACTGTGCTACCTATTGCTAATTCCACACAAATCTGCTAGGTGTACAATTATTTGCCAGAGCGCACACGTTTAACTGAGGCGTAAAATATCCGCCAGAGCGCGCACGCTGTTTATCCGCTAGACAGAATCATGAAACAAAGTAAAATGCGAAAGTCACTCCTAGACATGTGGGGCAAAAGGCCATGCATTCAACAGAAAAGTATTACACATAAATAGTCATTGGAAATTTTAATTATTACTTATAATAGTATAGGCAATAATGAAATTCGCTACCAAGCGGAATCGGACGGCACTTTTTAAATGAAATTTTACTTTGTTGTCTTTGTCTAGCATATGCCCGCACGCAGCCCGCACCCCCAAATGGGGTAAGACCACATTAAGGATTCGTCCGCCATTACCCACCGAAAGAGTGCCCTTGACAATACCGTTTTGGTGTGATGTGTGAATTTTTTTCGAGCACTTTAACATGGCACATGTTAATCCAGTGAATACTGAATGTACTACTGCATTAGATTGTTCACGAGGTAGCAATAAATATACGCTAGTAGCTCGCATATTCGCACAGTGGCTATTTTGTAGCACGCACCAATATTTCAAAATATGTCACCAGATTGGGGCAAAATTGAGGGGTGTCAGGTTTGGCTGGATTTTTCTGAAAAATGAGATATCAGAATTTCACAAGTTTTCCACAGCACTTGTGTCAATGGAGGTTAAATATTGTGTGAAATGTTGAAGAAAATCGTAAGACAAATTTTGCAGGAAATGAAGGAAACATAATGGCCGCCTATGTAAAATTTAAATGTGGTCTTACCCCAAATATCCAAAAAAATTGCTATATGGAGGTTTGAAGATGCCTAAATGAGGCAAGCTATCTAGATTCAGTCATGTTCTGTTTTTAAAGTGTTTGATGTACGTGATGTGTGACATAGAAGTGACTTCTCTGGCGAGTAGTTCCACCGGTAAAAAACAAAATGCAAAAGTTGTTAAATTCTTATTATTTATTTTCCTAAAATCCCAAAACACAAACCGCAATAAACACGTAAAAGCAAAGTACCATTTTATGAGGTTTCTCAAAATATTCTCATTTCCAAAGCCTAAGTAAATGAATGATAACATGTTGCATGGAATTACAGTTAAAAGTGTGGTATAGTTTCATTTATTCTGGTGACTACTTGAAATAAAACAGTTTTGATCTTCCTTCCTTTCTTCCGTATAGTGATCACAGCCATTATTGACTATTCTATCACTGCATGGGGATCTGTGTTGTTACATCAAGATGATCTCTGGTATGCTCAAAGCTGGTTTCTTGGCTTCCTGCAGTAAACTGCAGAAAAAGTTGACCCCTATTATTATAATATAATTTATTAAGTATATATCCATGCTTTGTGTTGCTCACATATATCGTTGATGGGATGCCAGTTGTAGAGACAGCCACTTCTGTTCCGGAAATTCAGACAAACATCCTTGTTATTTAGCTGCACGACCTAGAAGGGAAATCAATATAATACAAGAACTCCACATTAAGTCATTGGTAATGTTTAATTCGTTAATTCCCGGAGGGATTTTCAGTCTCTGCCATAGGTGCAATGTTTAAAAAAATGGCCCCTTTTACAGCCTATATGGGCCCTTGGCCCATTTGTCCAAGATCCTATATTGAACCCTACATGTTGTTTCATTCACATATTGGCACTAAAAACAAATTTACCATGTTTCCATGTCACAAATTAGGCTTGCAAAATCAGCCTTCTGCGACGAGACATGTGCACTTACAAATAAACGATTGCTACATCAAGGCTACTTTCAAGTCTAATATATTTACCAAGTATAATGTACCATTTGGTGTGAAATGCTTTCCATTGTTGGCAGCAATTATTGTAAACAATGTACAGCGATAGAAATAAGCCAGAATATTTACTTGTCCGCCGGACAAGCAAGTTTTGAAATCTACTTGTCCGAGTGGTTGTCAAGGGGAATCGAAGCTTCGGAAAAATTTTAAAAAGTCTGTCTTATTTTTATGACAACAACACAATGTTCATGCTGTTTCATTGCATGTACATCTGAGTGACTTGTGATTAATGACAGACACAATTTGATTTAATCTGCAAATTTTGAAATTACAAAATTATATTTGCAGCTATTTTCCGGTCCATTATTGTTCATCACGAATATTAAAAGTAGACACATTACATGATGTATACCAATATTTTAGTGATGCTGATATTAACGCTTTTATTAATAACAAATAATTATTACAATAATAGGAATTAGACAATTGTTTTCCTTGTTATTTTTGTTTTATAATGTTGCGAAAACTGTTTATATTTAATATGGTATATATATATAACATATAACTTTGCTGTATTGTTGCATCAGTTTGTCATTGAAGACGCCACAAAACCAGGACATGTTGTAAAAAAATTATAATAAACTATATAGACCTAGTATAAAAATATTTTTTTCTACCTCTATGAACTTCCGTATTAACATAGTTCTGTATTTTACAAACGAAGATAATATTCAATTGATCATCAGCAAACAAACGCATAATTTTCCTAAATGTTATATTACCATTTCAGTGATGTTAAAACAGTTTTAACAGTGCCTGAATTACATTTACCAGGTGGAATATAATTTATAGATTTAGTTTCGTCGTAACGTTGCTGCCGCGCACAGACCGCCGTAGTTGGCGGAAGCCGACATGTCAACGGCGGTTGGCGCACCGTCCCCAGCCGCGCGTCTTGCATAATTCGGTTTCAAAAACTCGCAATTTATGGTTAATATAAATGTTACATGACATAGATACAACAACATTTATGAAATGTCATTAATATTCCGTTTATCAACCAGCATTATAGATTTACCGGAGAGCCAGTTACAAGTGTTTTAAATTGTCACCGATCTGGATCGGCTAATGACAGTTCGGTGACTTGGTCTTGGAAGACTGCTGAGTCCGTGTGGGTTAGGCATAATAATGGGTAAAACTTTGTATATACTTATTAAAATAACAGGTAGCGATACAAAGTCTACTATTTCCAAAATTTCATCAAATATGATCTGTGCACGGAAGCATGTTGTACGTCGGCCAAACTGAACGATTTACGATTGTGTGAAATACAGCCTCGATCAACGATGGCTGATGTGGAGTCTGTCCTACGCGTATGACAGAGCTAGGTTGGTGCGCTCAGCGCATGACCCTGTTAACGCAGGCACTACTAAACTCGGTCGAACACTGGCGGCGGAACGACAAGACGCCGACACACCAACAAAATTGCAATGCACGCGATTGCTAGCGAACTTCATTTACGTTTGAATTTCATCAAATAAAAATTTTGCAATGTTGCACGCATCACTATTTACTGTAAATGTTCACTTGTCCACCGGATAACCTTGTAGAGTCATTTTACTTGTCCGTGCCAAAAATTACTTGTCACGTACAAGTGCTATTTCGAACACTGATGTACATGAAATCAAGGGTACCTAAGGGTTTTAGACGACTGTCTTTGGTGTTAGTAGCATTACCACAGCGGCCGCCGCGGCTGTTGGATCTGGCCAGCTCTGACGCTAAACTGCAACAGGCCACCATTCACGCAGACCTTACATCATTCAGTCCGCGTTAAATAATACTTATTTTATATCTCTGGAACGACAAGATAATGTTTTTTACAATGGCATAACGTTTTTAAAGTATTCCTTTATTTGACGAACTTATCGTTCGTGATTGAGCGATGATGCGTGCCAAAAATGTCATCACGACGGTACGGTTTTCGCAAAAACAGGTTGTGGCAAATTGAAAACCCTCACTTGTAAACCTATTTGGATTGTCATGAGATCTGTTTGACAAATTAGAAGACGTATTCGTCTTCATTGCACGAAGTTTCTGCGATAAACCAAATGAAAGTTATGTCGAATTATCGTATAAACATGAATTTTTGGTAATGTTATCGCCTAAAATTCAAGTTCGTGTATATACACATCTACGCGTCAGTTTCACACTGTTCAGATGATATAATTTATGTGATGTGATATTTTAAAGTAGTAATAACTAGCCAGTTTAAGATTGTTTTTTTTACCATTATAATATTAATTTATTGCCATAATTATATGATTGGTGTGTATAATTATATATTAATTAATTAATAATTATATATTCCTACATTTATATAGCTATTGTAATAACAGAGACTAACATTTGAGTTGTTGGTGCAATTATTCATTACACTGTATTTAAATGCATATATCTTTCATGGACCCTTTCTGCAATTCATATACCTAAGTATAACTAGTATAGACATTAATTATGCAAAGTGGGAATTAAGTGACATCTAATTATAGTAATTAAACCCTTTTGAAAAACCCTACTCTTCACAACCTCGTACTGCTCTTTTGTTTGTCTCTTTTGTATTACGGTTTTAGGCTTTTTGGTTACTCCGGTTTTTGGGTTTAAAAAAAATGCCATCCAGAAAATTAACTCCAGGTGGCCAAGGAAGCCTTTTGGCTTATCTAGAGTCCAATACTTTTTATCTACATGTATCCCGCCCTTTTAAGGTATGTCAATTTTATTTTTTAACCCTCAAGGCCAGATTAATGCAAAAATGTGCCTGTTATTGAATCCTATTAAATCAAGAGAATGTGCTGTGAGTGAATCATGTGATATACTCGGGTTGCATGAATGGAAATAAATAAATAATTTTTTATCCGATTCAAATAAAATTTTCACTACATCTGAAGAAGTAATTCCTGGTGTAACTAGCCAAGTATGTGACATATGTCAATTTATTACCCAAATATGAATTGGTAAAGTTTGACAAAAATAAAATACTTAAATAATTTTCAACAACTCATTTTTAAAAATATTTTTCATTAATAATTAGCGGTTACATGCTGCGTATGAAATGTTCATAAATTACTATGCTACAGAATGGAAAACTAATTAAATGTCTATCATTCTATGGTAAATAAAACTGAAATAATTTCAGTTTTTTAGAGTGCATGTATTTTAAAGATTTTATACAAAATGGCATTCTTTGTGATCATAGTCGTCATCCCGTCTGAACTGTTAAGTTGGTGTTATGTTTAAAATGCGTAATCATAGTGCAAAACATTCCCCTTCGATGGCAGCGTTCGTTATAAACTCGATTCGAAAATCCCATCAAAGTCCGAATTACTGGAGTTTGACATAATTACACCAAAGCTAAAAAACACCACCGGCTTCGTTGTGCGGTGCATTAATACTTCTTTACAACAAAATAAACCGCTCAAAAGTTAGCATTTAATCGTAGAAATCGCCTGCGGACGCATGTTTTGGAATAATTCTTGGGTGCTTCTATGTTTATGCCCGCAGCAAATGTTAAACTGTAATCTCATTGGCTGAAAATCACCATTAAAATATTCACTGCGTGGCGTAAAAGAGGGACCGGAAATTGTGTGTCGCTACGTTCGACTACAAAACCGCATGGTGGTTGGCGCTATTTAGTCACGGAAATCACCATCATTTCTCACTTTTGACGCTTCCCAGTGAAACTTCAATATTATTATATGCTAACTGCCGAAATAAATTGCCGTTATTGGATGACACTGTTTCGCGGTACCAGTTTAAATGTGCCCTTGTATTCGGGCGTATTCAGGCATTCTGGCCGTGAGTGGGAGTCGGATTGATTCGGGCGTTCTGACCACGAGAAACATGCACACTACTAGCACCAACACAATCAGGAGATAATATGTTCCATTCATTTACTGAGGTGGGTGGCTTAAGCATTATTATTCATTATAATATCAGACCGTTACTGTAAAAACGCTAATTCACCAAGGTGTCCGTTGCTTCACAGGGCTTCGATAAGAGCGACCCCATGCGGACTTTTGCGAAACTCTTAATTTGGCCTATTTGTTTTACAAAATTAAGATAGCGACAATAATAAGTGAGAACGCAAAGTTAAATGACTATTTTTAATTGTGCTATTACTGCAAAATCTGAGGCGTTATTCGCGTTAAACAAACTTAGTAAGAATTCCGCACCGAGACATCATTAGCAAATCATACGGTTCTCAAGAACTCCACACGGCGTCGCTAATAGTGACGCCATGCGGAGTTATTGAGAACTTGCAACGCGGGATCATTCGTAAAATCAGATGGTGACTGCAGTCTCCAGCAAGAACGCGAGGTCAGATGTAGATTCGGCTGTCGTAGATTCGGTTGTCGCAGATTCTGTTTAATTGTTGCGTAGGGGATGACAAGTGATAGAAACTATTTAAAATGACGGTGACCAATTGGATTGAAACCAGTGGCCCGTCGGGCCACTAATATATGAAAACTGCTGGCCCGACAGTCTAAAAAGATGTGCCGGGCCAGTGCTAATGTCGAGCCCTGGGTAATGCTAGTGTTAGCGTTGGGATATATATAATTTTCAGTTAAGTTGGATTTTCGCATAACTCGGCTTAAATCACTTGGTCAGATTGAATCCGATGTTGGCAAGGTTTACTGTACAATGATGGAGTCAGCAGTCAAAGTTGACCTTGGAGATTACTATCACCATGTCAGACACTGCTAAAAGTGGAGTGTTTACATGCTAATTAGGGTATGTACTTAATAGAACAAATAGAGTATTCGTAAAAGAGGCTAATATATTACCAGGTAATATTCCTGTATCTTACTTCTGAATTCTACTGTAATTTCTTCTTTTACGCCGATGTGGACAAACACAAAATTTATAATGTGCTCTTTTCAACATTTCAGGTGGATAAGTGAACCATGCCACTGTACGGAAAGATTGTAGTTATAAAACGCAACGGTGCTGACGGAGCTCACTTCCCACTCACTACTACTTCCTGCTTGTTTGGTCGCAGTAACGACTGTGACATTCGCATCCAGCTTCCCAATGTTTCAAAGGAGCACTGTCGCATTGAAGTCAGCCATGACAAATCCGTACGTCATGTAAATGTTTAAAATGTCGCTCAAATCTATTTTACATGAATGTATTTTGTTAGTTAGTTGATTTCTGAACACAATAAAACAGGGTACATACACCGAATATCGCAGAGACCGTGGTGGAAACTGTAGGAAACTTGGTTCTGCTTATGCAACTTTCAAATAAACAACACAAATGTAAGACCATGTTTTTAAATGAAAGATCAAGGCACAGACAAGCTATAGAGATATCAATAAGAGGTTACGTTTGTTTAAGTTTAAATCAAACAACTCTGATGCTCAATGATGTTGACAAGTAGAAACAGTTACCGATTTTATAGAACTTCCCTTATTATGGTCCACCACATGGGGTGGTGGTAATGGGAAGGATGTATGTAATTGACCAGCAGTACAGTGTTGTAATTGCTAGAAGTTTACAAATAGACTGCCTACACAATTAATATTAATAACTCCAATTTCTATATCATGATATTTTGTAGGTTTAGTATTGTTTCAGGTAAAAGTTATAAATATATGTTCTACAATAAGTATACATTGTAGAAGTTCAAGATGTAGACCTCGGTTGTGTGTGTTGGTAACCTTGTTGAACTGTTTCTTGATGACAGATCCTTCTCACGAACCTGAGTCTTGTTAACCAGACTCTCGTAAACAAGACAGCCATCAGCGGTACAATTCGTGTCAAACATAACGACATATTGACAATAATCGACCGTTCGTTCCGCCTGGAGTTTCCCCCAGACTCCCCGTATTGTATAGCGGTACAGACACCATCGACACAAAAGCCTCTGGCACCACGCAAGGACGGGACACCCCAGGCTCCAGTGCGCACCCCCCTCAAAGACCTCACCCCTAAGGTACACCGTGCAATCAGTGCTTAAAACTGGCGGTGATCAGGTGGCATTTTTGCTACCAGGTCACTATATAATCATCGTGCATCTATAGCTGTCCACTGGAAAGAATTGAGGAAGTTATTAGACACTTTTTGATGTTTTTACTCTGCTTGAAATTGTCTGTCTAGTTTTCATTGTTTAAATGTCTTATGGAATTACTTTATATGGTTACCCATTTGTTGGTTTTCATACTGGAAATAGGGAGTTTGTTGATTTACCCACGGCGTGTTCTAATTGCTGCGTAGTTATTTATTGGATACTGAAAACGTACATACCGGTGCACTCAGTTTCTGCAGAGCGCAATCATAATAAAATTTAAAATATGTACAGTTTTCATAAAAGATTTTAATCTTTCTGCAAGGTATCATTATTATTAATCAGACGCACTTATTATGTAAATGGAATGGAAACAAAGTGTCAAAGAAGTTGTTTTGAGTAAAACACTTGACAGTATTCATAAGATGATATATAATTTCTTGTGCCAAACGGATATGCTAAGTTTCTGTCGAGTTATGTTCAAAATCATCACAACGTATTCAATGTATATGCACCACGGGCTGTTCGGTAACTTTCCTATGGTCATTTATGTGAACAGTTGCTTACAACATAATGTGTGACCCAGCGAAATATCAAAAAGAAACAGCCTATACTTGAAAAGATGTTTTCAGTGTGTTTCCATTTGCAGGCTGATTTGACGAAGGCCGTTCGTGAGTTGATCCGTGCACAGAGCACACAGCAGAAGTCTTCCAGTCCTCGAGCGATCACACCCAAATCTGTCAGCACTAGTGGCATTACAAACATTGCTCACATTGCAACACCCAAGGACGGTAGGCAGACAGCCAAGCCGGCAACACCGAATGCACGATTATCGCCATCTGCTGACTTTATAAAGCACAGCACACCAACTGGGAGAGCCCAGAAGTCTGGCCAGATGAAGACACCGGTATCAGCGAAGGTCACACCACGTAGCGTGTCACACTTGCCAACAAAGCACAGCACTTCACTGCTCAAGGTGCGTGTGGCTAGTCCGCCGAAGTCTCTCGCCAAGGCAGCTGCCATCAACTCCATGTTGAAGACACCAGACTCAAACAGGAAGATGAAGACTCCCAAGTCACAATCATCGGTACTGGCTATCCCTAGAAGTCAAAGTGCCTCACCCAACAAAAACGCTGCTATGCCGAAGGGAGCCACCCCAAAAGGGGCAACACCTGGTAAAAAAGCGACACCAACGGTGGCTAAAACACAAAAATTGTCTTCCCCAAGTGCAACTACTCCTAGGGGTCGGTCGTGTACCCCAAAGGCCACAGCCAACTCAACTCCCACAGCTGGTACTCCAAGGGCTAGATCAGAAACGCCCAAGGCTGCTACTCCTAATGAAAAATCACAAATGCCCAAGGCTGTTACTCCGAGGGCTAGATCGCAAACACCTAAGGCAGCTACGCCTAAGGAAAAATCACAAACACCCAAGGCTGCTACGCCTAAGGATAAATCACAAACACCCAAGGCTGCTACTCCGAGGGCTAGATCACAAACACCGAAGGGTGCTACTCCAAGGGCTAGATCACAAACACCCAAGGCAGCTACTCCGAGGGCTAGATCACAAACACCCAAGGCTGCTACTCTTAAGGAAAAATCACAAATGCCTAAGGTAGTTGCCCCAAGGATCAGGGCACCAAGTCCCAAGGCATCTACTCCTAGAGCTAGTTCACAGATTTCCAAGGAAGTGGGATCGTCAACCCCCAAAACAGCCACCCCTCGGGCTAGATCACAGACACCAAAGGCAGTCACAACATCGATTCCTAAGGTAGCTACACCAACAGCAAGATCACAGGCACCAAAGGCAGCCACAACACTGACTCCTAAGGTAGCAAGTCCAAGGGCAAGATCACAGACACCAAAGGCAGCCACAACACCGATTCCTAAGGTAGTTGGTCCAAGGGCAAGATCACAGACGCCAACGCCAAAGGCAACCGCAACACCAGTTCCTAAGGCTGGTACACCAAAGGTGAAGACACCAAAGTTGAGGTCATCTAGCCATAGAGCCAGGACGCCAATCCCAAAGGCAGCAGCAATTTCTAAAGCAGATACCACAAGGGTGAGATCACCAAGCCCAAGGGCTAGGACGTCAACACCAAAGGTAGCAGCTACTCCAAGCCCCAAGGTTGCTACCCCAAGCGTGAGATCACCAAGCCCCAAGGTTGCCACCCCAAGGGTTAGGATGCCAACACCAAAGGCAGCAGCTACTCCAAGCCCCAAGGTTTCTACCCCAAGGGTGAGGTCACCAAGTCCCAAGGTTGCCACCCCAAGGGCTAGGACGCCAACACCAAAGGCAGCAGCTACTCCAAGCGTGAGATCACCAAGCCCCAAGGTTGCCACCCCAAGGGCTAGGACGCCAACACCAAAGGCTGCAGCTACTCCAAGCCCCAAGGTTGCTACCCCAAGCGTGAGATCACCAAGCCCCAAGGTTGCCACCCCAAGGGTTAGGACACCAACACCAAAGGCAGCAGCTACTCCAAGCCCCAAGGTTGCTACCCCAAGCGTGAGATCACCAAGCCCCAAGGTTGCCACCCCAAGGGCTAGGACGCCAACACAAAAGGTTGCAGCTACTCCAAGCCCCAAGGTTGCTACCCCAAGCGTGAGATCACCAAGCCCCAAGGTTGCCACCCCAAGGGCTAGGACACCAACACCAAAGGCAGCAGCTACTCCAAGCCCCAAGGTTGCTACCCCAAGCGTGAGATCACCAAGCCCCAAGGTTGCCACCCCAAGGGCTAGGACGCCAACACCAAAGGCTGCAGCTACTCCAAGCCCCAAGGTTTCTACACCAATGGCGAGTTCACCAAGCACCAAGGCAACTACACGGGCTCGCACACCCAGTGCCAAGGAGTCTAGTAGAAGGATGTCATCCCCCAAGGTGGTCAGCCCTAGCACCAAGGCCAGTCCCATGTGGAAGGCAGAATCATCAGAGATGTTCACTCCTGTGTCGGGACAAGTTGGAAGGAAGAGCGGGAAGAAGGTAAGGGACTATTGCACTTATGATGATACTATTTGTGTAGTTGAGAATAGATACATGTCGACTGCATATGTCGACTGATCAAGAATAGTTTTGGCTATGCTCTAGTAACTGGATGTTGTGCCTCAGAAATTAAGCCATGGTCAAATTGGCCATGCCTTATAATATATAGGCTGTTTATGGAATTTTAGTTTGAAATACACACTAGTTACACTGTATGTTACAAATGTTGGTAATACAAACTGTTTCGTAAAGAAATGAGCAACCCAACCAGGATGGCATGTTGATTGCTAGTTGTGCAGTAAGAATAAGGATCAATGGGGCAGTGGTTGGAGCAGTGCACTCTCAATTGAGAGATGCGGGTGTATTCTCCTGCTGCTCTTTCTAACCTTGGCTCAGTTCATTCACTCTACATTGCTCGAGTTCACTCAGCTGTATGAATGAGTACCTGGCTGTAGACAGTGGTAGATATTTGTGTACGAATAGTGTTCGCGCAGTCATTACACATGACTGAATGCTTCCCAAAGAAGTCAAGATGGTGTTTGATTGAAAAGGTCTGCCGGGGAGTAAAGTGTAAAGCGCTTTGAACAGTTCTAAAGACTGGATAACCCTCTATAAGAACTTATGGTTGCTTTTAGCATTGTTGAGATTTATGCAATGCAGGAGTACATACATGGACTGGTTGTTTGTAGGGTCGCCATGGCAGCAGTCCACGCAGTCCGGCACAAGTCGTACTCAAGAACAACATGAATGTCCTGCGGCGACAGTCGGAGCCTCTCTTTGAAGAGTTTGAATTTGACGACAGCAGCGAGAGACACCCTTCGCCTGCCAAGCGCCCTCGCAAGTCTATGCCGGCAGGTAAACAGTCGGCAAAACCACGACAACATTGTTTAATTAGGAGCTGTGCCAATGGTGGCAGCACATATTTTCAGATCAAGAACGAGACTGGAATCCCAACAAATTGGCAGTTTTTACTAAATGGCCGCATACTATCTAGTACAGGTGAAATGGTGGTTTTTGAAAAAAAAATTGCAATATTCTGATCTGACATGTGTGGTTTCACCTGGTCTGTAAAATTATGTTCTGTCTGTATGCAGTGTAAACATGATGTTTACCCTCAAAATATTTAAACAACTATATTTATTCAACAACAGATACCATTATTTTTAAAATGTATTCTAACATGTAACTGAAATCCTCGAATAGTGAGCTCGGATAATACTGAGGAAGGTTGTGAACCAACAGGAGCAGAGCAATGAATGTCAGTCTTGACTTCAGAAGTTCATACCTGAGGTCATACCTTCAAAAGCGGCACACCGCCATGTAAACAAACTGTTTCCACCCGAAACACTTAAATTTAAACAAAATAAATGTTTCATAAAACATTTAGGCGGTCTATATGTTATAATAGATATAATTTATATTGTATAACATGATTTTACTGCGTCAAATGAAGTGGAAAACTCCCTTTAACACCAATTAATGGTATGATGTGGTTACAGGTCGTTTGATTCCGGTTCTGACCCCCAAGATGACCGTGGTGTACGCTGGTGGCAAGCGGGTGTCATTTGGCAACCAGCTTAGTCCAGAGCTGTTTGACAAGAGCCTGCCCCCAATCACCCCTGTGCGCCGGGGCACCGCGCCCCGTCACACCACCCCCCAGGCGGTGCGCCCCCTGCTCAAGCGACACAGCATTGTCTCAGCCACGACGGCCCACGCCACCATCTTTGAGGAGGAGCAGCCCTGCTCTCCATTGTTGAAGGCAGCGAAGTCACCAGCTACGAAGTCACCGAAGGTGTCAGGAAAGAAATCACCAGCAAAGGTGTCGCCTAAGGTGGTATCAAAGAAATCACCTAATGTGACCCCAGTGAAATCACCTAAGGTGACACCAGCAAACTCACCTAAGGTGACCCCAGGGAGGGTAACACCGAAGCAGTCACGTAAGGTGACACCAAAGAAGACACCAGTGAAGTCACCAAAATCGGCATCAAAGGACGTTGTCCAGCTTTCCTCCATCCGCCAGCCTTCTTCTCGAAAGTCCACTTCTCCCTTCAAACAGTATCCGGTGTTGACACCAAAGTCTGCCGCCAGTCGACCACGCAAATCATCACTAAACTTGACCGGGCTGGCCGAGCTGATGACCTCTCCACCCATCCCACCGTACAGACGAGTGGACACCCCGCGACCCCCTTCACAGATACGCCGCTCTGTCTCTAAGACCCCAGCCAAGCCCACACCAGGGAAGGCTGCGGCTCTGAAGGCCATCTACGGCAAGGTCGCGCTGAAGATGACGATGAAGAAGACGCCTAAGAAGACGCCACAGCGCAGTCGAGTGGCCACCCCGGCCGGTCGCAAGTCTACCAAGAAGCTCTGGTCAGACATTGTGAGAGCTGGTGTTGCAGTCAAGGGTGTGGGTCCAGTGAAAGCTGCGTCAGTGAAGCAACGTAAAGTGGTTATCAAGAAGAAAGTAGGCCGTAAAGTACAGGTGAGTATAGATACTGAAATGTTGCAGTTCAGTTGACATGTAGTTGAAAGTGAAAGCAGTCGTAGAAGGGTTTAATCTGAAGTTAAACGTGCCTCCTCAATTTGATTTTTGTGCTTATCTCATTTCAAATTTATTTTGTGAAAAAGCAAACCCAGCTAGTAGTATCCATATTTTATTGTAGAATTATTTAAATCACCAAACAAATTTTGTACTTATTTACTCCCCAATCATTAATTCAAGTGATTCCGAAAACTGGAATCCTCGAGTGAATGCAATGATGTTCCTTTCTGTCTGAAACCATGTGGCCAACAAGTTCGATGGTTTGAATGCTACTTGTTATCCAGGGAAGACAAATTACAAGATGTAACAACAATAGTCATTTCATGATGCTGACTGAAGTAGTTTTGCTACAGAAATCATCACTGCTTATGAAACTGCATTTTTAAATGGCCTGTACACATGCTGTTATCACTAGGTGGCTGCAAAGAAAGCACAGACCCCAGCAAAGGTTCGGGCCATTCTCGGAACAGTGACATCTACTGGCCATGCTGAATCTCCAATCACGATCGTCCTCCAGGGCAAGCTGTCGCGCACTGTGCACATCGGTCGACGATCGGTTGCCACGCCTGCTCGACGGAAGTCTGCGGCTAAGGTAAACTGCTGCCCTTTCATTCACCAACATACATTAACTATTCTGTGTTTGGTACACATGTTTCAATGGTGTCTCACTATGTCATTCATGGTGTGGGGTTATTTCAAATGTGAATTGAAACACTGGTTTAACTTTTTGAAAGATTAACCAACAGTAACTCCTAGTTATTTTGGCTTTGATATTTTAGTGTGTAGTAATTTTAGATTTCATATCAGTATCTTTGCAATTGATTTACCTGGCAGTATTCCTGAATTATTTTGCCACACTAGTTCGGTTAGGATGATTTTGCAGGCTTTTTTGTTCTTTGGGCCGAAGGTCCAACAGACTTATGCCATCACTATGCATCCGCCGAGTGTCGTGCCCAGTTACAGATCTCTAAGTTAACCTTTTTTGTTTAGGAGCCAAGTGGTTCCTACCTACATATTTTTAGGAGACAAATTAAAAAAGTAGGAGTAATTGTGTGTGTGTAATTGCATTTTCAGTACACATTTAATCCAAATGAATCACAGACGTTCGTTTGAAATATAAATAAATTTAAAACATGTATAAATATGTGGCCAGATAATAACTTGATGCATTATGGCATGGTACACTGGCAAATTAATAACAGTCATATGTGGAATCCCTGAAGTTACCAATAATTACTATGTATGTACAGGGATTTTCCGTTTAAAAAAAGGCAAATTCCGTTTCAGTTCTGTTTCAGAAAAAGGAAATTCCATTTCAAATTACTTATTTTCTGTTTCAGAAAAAGGCAAATTCTGTGTCATGACACATTTTTATGTGTCAAATGATGCATTTCCTGTTTTAAGTGAAAAAGAAACCCATTTCTGTTCAGAAAAGTAATATTTTATTTCAAAGGTAACTTTGAGAAATAAAACATTCTGTCAAATATCTAAAATATCACAATACTGTTTTACTATGTGGTTAACTTTTCTAAAAACATTTATGCAACAACTGTACATAA
Organism: Paraescarpia echinospica; assembly: GCA_020002185.1. Taxonomy (NCBI): domain Eukaryota; kingdom Metazoa; phylum Annelida; class Polychaeta; order Sabellida; family Siboglinidae; genus Paraescarpia; species Paraescarpia echinospica. Next base: position 31,122,775 of record CM034534.1, on the reverse strand, counting down.
TCAAGTTAGATAATAAAATAATTCCTCTCACACAATAACATAAATGACTGGTTGTTTCTAATGCAGCAGTGCTTAATATATAAGTTAACAAATTTAAATTACACAAGCAGTCATATTAACAATTATGAATGTTTAAATCACTGATGCTGTTTCACTGGCAACTTTGTTCAACTATTATGATGCCATCCAAAGGAATTTGTAAGAACTACGAAACGCGGACTATATCACTTTGAGCCAGCGTAACCTAGGCTGTTGTTATTCCTTTCGAGTTTTGTATAAGAAACCGGAGTATGTACACTTATGTGTGTTCTGATGATGTGACAACTACATTTAATTAGCAACATGTCTTCAATGAGCTTAGCGGACAGCCAAACAACGATCGCAAAATGGTTCACGTTAGCGCCTTCTACTCGTGTCGCCGTTTACGTCGGTTGACACGAGGTACGACGGGTGCCATGTCACTTCGTAGCATTTTGGCTTGCGCGTTTTAAAAATTCTGTGTCATAAATCCACCGAAATAAACGAATACCTTTGCAGAGTAACCATGTTTGTTTAAAAATTTTGCCGATAAAGTAAAGTTTACAGTGTTTCCGAGAAACAACAACACATGGTTTATGAAACGGCAAATGACAACGCATAATCTGTTATTACAGACTGAGTCTGAGACTTGTTGCGGTCGCCAGCAAGCGACCGTACATAATGTGTCAGTCGCCAAACAGGAAAAACAGTCGCATATGCGACCAATTCAGTTATAATTTAGAGGGCTGCGTTAGCTGTCATATCTAAGAAACCGTTCAGCAACTTTTTCTCTAATTTTGCATAGACATATCTTAAGGTACTGCCACTATGCACGAGAAATCTGTATTTGATTGAATCATTCTAAGGGCACCTCAGGGCCTCTAAAATGCTAAATTTTCCTACTATTTCCCTAGTGCTGTAAGCCTTCTGCAGTAGCAAAACGGTTCACATTAGTGCCTTCAGTAATTGACATAATTATCAATGTAATATAAAGATATGATCTAGGATTCAAATAATATATAAAAATAACTTGGGTATACTCCAAAAGGTTAAAGCATATTTAGCCAAAATTATAAGGAATATTATTCAGATGTTTTACTACACGTGTTACAGCTATTACTTCACTCCAATTCAATCAGTATTATGTCATTAATTGCTACAGTTTTTAGTCAAAATGCATGCTATGTATACGTACCTTGTGAACAAATAAAGTTTTATCATAGTTCATCTCTTTCTTCTTTCCATTCTGGGGAGGGTGGTAGTGGCAAAATTAGAGCTACTTGCAAGATTGCAGCTCACCAATCTCCTGCAAGGTTTCTACAACCACTGGAAATCTACCTAAATAGCAGTGTCGAGATAAAATTCTACAGTATTTTTAATAACAGATTAACTAATATATACAATCTTCACAAAATGGTCTACTCGAACATTTTATTTCCAGATGTATCTTCACTGGCATGCATATAGTCTCCACTAAGCATGTCAACATTTTACTTCCATCATAACCGTTCATGATTCACCAAAAACCATTTCATTAATAATTACAAACTCACAATATAGACCAAAGGACTTCAGGGCCTCTTGGCCCATTTTTTTAGGTGGTTATTCAGCAAGCTATCGGCAAGTGGGGGGAAGATGTACAGGGGATTAGATATACGGTTACACCAGCACCCCTGCATTAGATGATGTCAGCGAAGAATAGGGTTTGTCCATTGGTAGATCTAGTTCAATCACAGCACAGCAATCATGGGGTCAATTCCATTTCCAATTCTAGACTATTCCAACAAGATCAATTCCACCCTGCAAAGTATCAGTTCCAACTTTTAAAATACTAAGGAAATTGTTTTACTTTAAAACGTGTGCACAATCATACAATCAGATATGGTTAACAACATCACTATTGTTCATTCAACATCACTAAAATAAGTTGAGTTTAATTTATTGACTTGTGTCTGCTGCTCCTAAAATCCCAATTCCAACTAACTTTTGAAGATCAACTCCAGAAATATTTTGACCCCTTGCCTGCAGTGTAGTGTGCATTTAATAACAAGACAGTGGTGTATGTTTCTATAAGTTTGGTGTGTTTGCAGGCTGCAAGAAGAGTGGCCAGCACGCCGAACCTGACAGCCACGCCCTCTGCAGGAATGAGGAAGAGTCTATCAACGGGCAACCTCTCCCTGTACTCTGACCTGCCCCCCACACCCCAGGGTCCAGGGGAGATGATTGTGTCCCCCCTAGTCAAGTCAGTCAGCCGTCGCTCCTCTGCCGCAACGAAATCGATCCCATCGCCCAGGTTCTATGGCGTGCGAGAGTTGATGCGCACTCCGAAGCGACTACAGGCATCACCGCGACTGACCGGTGTCCGAGAAATGTTGGCCACCCCGAAGGAGGGTAAGACTCCCCGTCTCGCCGGAGTACGTGCCCTTCTGAAGACGCCCAAGTCAAGCTCGTCGCCGCAATTGGCTGGAGTTCGTGAGATGTTGAAGTCGCCACAACAGTTGGCGTCGCCGAAGTTAACGGGAGTGCGCAACCTACTGAAGACACCAAAGTCTCAGTCATCTCCCCAGCTGGCCGGGATACAAGGGCTGTGGAAGACTCCACAGGTGTCAAACTCCCCGGTCAAGGCAGCACATGAGAAGGCACCAAGTCCTGCTCGTAGAGGCCGCAAACGCGCGCTTTCTGGTGCAGCATTGGTGGCAGTTATGAGCTCCAAGGTGGCAAGTGCCTCTCCTGTTAGTGTTGCTGTTCAAGCACCTATGTCTCGGAAAGGGAAAGTCGCCGTCATGGCAACAGTGCAGTGTGCAAGCACACAGGCTTGTTGCCATTCCACCAAGTCGCCGTCCCCCTTGAAGCAGATCAAGTCATCGAAGCGGTCTGGCAAGGTCGTCGTAGCAACGGTGAAACACGTTGTTGAAGCATCCTCACCGGTATGTTTACATTTTCTCATATATCTTATAACACCCAAGTAATATGAGATTTCACTTTTTGTCATTTCAAGCACAAATTGAATGATTGAAGTCTAAACCAAAAAAACTACACTACAAAATTTGAAGATAATGACTGCAATAAATGTCAATTACAGACGTTAGCAGCTTGTAAGCTTTATACCCTGATTTTTTTCATTTTATGTTAACTATAGACTAGTAAATTTATTTAAAATTTGCATGTATTTCACAAACAGGTGATGTGTGGACCATTTCTTGATTGCTAATACATTTATTTAAGCCAAACGACAAATGTATTGCACAAAATTGTTTAATTTGGCATCATTATGTAATGGTATTTTTAATTGGATTTGAAGGAATACAGGTAACACTGAGACTTTTTTATGTCAGGTTGTCGTTGCGTCACCTGTGGAGAAGGCCGTGAAGGAGACAGTGACATCTCCGTTACCACCAAGGTTAGTTTCTGTTCTCACTCACTCACTCACTCATTGAGTGACACAGTGATAGAGGTGCCATGTCCACTTTCAGTCTGTGCCAGCCTGGTCTGGCCTCTAGGGTAAGCAGCAGGATTGGTAGGGGTAGACTGGTCCACTTTGTGAGGCTTTCTTCTGGCGTCCCTGTCTCTTGCTCCTAACATGGTGTTTCACACATGATTCTTTTTGAGTTGATGTAACAAACCAGGAGAGCTTACATTTTACAGTTTACAACACCTGTTCTTGTTTTCTGGTGATGGAGCCAGCTGGCTGTTGGACAATTTCTGTTATGTGTGTAATTACTCAACAATTCAATAGCTTCATATTTCCATATCCTAATTTCATATTGCTGTCAGACATTGTATAAAATGAGAATTAAAAAAATTAAAGAATTATATATAGATTATACAAATATATATATAGTAAAACCTGTCTTAGCGGCCATCTGTCCATAATGATAACCTGGATATAAAACGGTCACTTTTGAAAGTCCCAAATGACTTCCTATTAGTTTGCACTGCCCACTACCTGTCCGTAATGGTAACCTGTATTGCGTATAATGGTCAGTTAATTTGGACCGAACCATTCATAGTCAACCTGCCTCTTGATTTTGACCTGCTTGGGCAAGACAAAGGGAATCCATAATTTCCCAGAATAAAATGTCATCATGTTGGTGTCATCTGGACTATTGAATTGCAATCAAGTCATTCCTCCATTACTCCTGCAAGGAGGAGTAAAATCAGCTTTGATGTCCAAAGTGAGCTCAGAGAAGCCATGAGTGTGTAGCCACAGATAGAAGGGAACCTTTGTAATATTTACCTAGTTGGCTTGGCATAGCTGGAGAGCATATCTGGGCCAACGCTTGCCTTCCACTTGTTCACAACTTCCTGTTTCCTTTTGGACATCAAAGCTTTTTCTGTTTGCCTTTACATGGAGGGCGTGATTGATTTCACCATGGCCCAAAAGAAAAAAGGAACATCAATTAAATATAGCAAGTTGTGTAGTGTATTATTTAATATTGTTAACTCTAGGTTTGTATTTGTATTTCACGAGAGTACCAACTAGCGAACATCGGTGTAACCATTCATACTAGTGTGGCTCCACCTAGTGAGTATCCAAGTCGTGTAACTCTCCATAATGGCAACCTGCCTATAACGGTAATTTTGCACAATCCCGACAATGACCGTTATGGACAGGTTTTACCGTCAATTATATATATATAATCTGACTAGGACACACTGTCAAGCACTTTCCCAAATTAAACAGTTTTATTTTCCTGTACAATTCAGATGGGTTTGTTGTAATTTTCAGGAGAGGCAAGCGGAAGGCAGTCGCCCTTGTTGCATCACCACCAGCAAAGAAAATCTCTCGCTCTCAAAAAGCTGCATCCTCACCTGGTGAGTGGAATTACTTGCATGTATGGCCGTTTTGACTAGAGGTTGTCACCGTTTTGACTTATACCTTGTTGCTGTTTTAACCAAGATTGCTTTGGTTATTGCTGTTCTGCTTTTTCTGGAATTATCTGAGCTTGCTATTCGCAGATTTGACTGACAGTTGTGTGATTTTTCATAAACATTTAAATCGTTGTTTCTGCTTTTTAAGAACATTTGGGTTGTCAGTATGTTATTTTTATAATAGATATAGCCAGGGTTTGCACAGGTCCCCAAAAGTCTTGAATGTTCTTGGAATTGATTTTTTTTGTTCGAGTACCCTCGAATGTTCTTGAATTTCACTGGATGTTCTTGAATCAGATTTTCATGAACATTCAAGCACGTTAGTGAGGAGTTGTCAACAAAATAATTGTAATAATATTTTGTCGAACCCGTCAGTAATTTTTGTCATAAAAATCAGTGATTACAATTTCTGACAATTTTGCAAAAACAACAATGCGGAAGATGAAAATTAGCAGTAACACGATTCAGTAGATGGCGCCACATGAAATAGCAGTATGCATAATCGCTAGATGTCACCATGTGAACGTGTGAACCAATCAGATGCGCTCTTTCTCCATGTGTGCGGTCACTCACCGACATCCATATTGTTTATTTTAAATTTTGTTTCCATCATGTGTTCTTCAGTTTATGATTGACAATCGCCATGCCTTGAGTTATGGATGACAGTAGATTCAGAGATGAGTGATTACTGGATGGTGATTATAAAAATTGGGTTGTGAACGATCGCCGTGACATTCAGAAGTTAGTGCGATGCACAGAGCAATGTCAAAATAATGTGGACATCGCCTGTCAATTGTCATCACACACGCGCAGGCATTGCAAGCCTAAGGTAGGCACTTCAACAAAAAATTAAATATAATGCTAGAACATTGGGAATGGGCTTAAATTAAAGGTAATAGGTTAAGGATCACATAACTGTTTATTTTATTAAGATACCTTTAATAGATCAAAAGATATTGCGATTTTAAGACGGAAAAACAGCGTCATTTTTGTGCCTCTCTTACAATGGCAAAATGGACTCATTTTTGTGTTTTCTATAGGTAAATATTTGCTTTAAAATGTAATAACTTTTTTATTTATACAGATATTTAAATACTGTCTTCAGGGTTTTCAAACACATTGACAAGAGTAACAAATTTATAATATTTAATATTTTTAGTACTAATTATAACCAAATTAATGCAATTAATTAGTTAATTTTAGTTATGTAGCATGCAAAACTCAACAGACCAAAACGCTCCAATTAAAGGCCATAATGTCCATGATTATAAAGATTTTATACATATGCAATGTGTATAACCACATTAATAATGGTAATAAATATGCAATAAAAAATAATTATTATTTAATTAATTAGTCAATATTGGGTAATTAGCGCACAACCTCGACAGACCAAAACATATCAGTAAAAGGCCATAATGTCCATGACTATGAAGATATTTATACATATTATGCAATGTGTATAACCACATTAATAATGGTAATAAATATACATTAACAAATTATTTAATAATTTATTTAATTAGTCAATATTGGCTAATTAGTGCGCAACCTCGGCAAACCGACACATTTCAGTAAAAGGCCATAATGTCCATGATTATGAAGATATTTGTATAATTTATGAAAGCAGTAAACCACATTAATTATAGTAATAAATGTACATTAACCAGTCATTTCACATTAACAGTAACTTAATTAATAAGTTAATATTGGCTAATATTAGCACGCTAACGACTGACCACTACATTTTGATAAAAGGCTGGAATGTCCATAATTATGAAGACAGTTATATAATTTATGCAATGTTTACCACCACATTAAACATTATAATAAATATACATTAACAAGTCATATATATCATTAACAATAACTTTATTAATAAGTAAATATTGGCTAAATAACACACAAACTCAACAGATCAATAGAGTAGTCATACTTCACTGTGTCTATGTGTGACTGTGTCCTGACAGGTTGGATGAATGTTGCAGGCTCAGTACAGTCCAGTAATAAATTGTCACTGCTTCATAATGTAATGTTCTGCATTTCAACATGAACTTGATGAAGTAATGTTCATAAATTGTTCACAGTATTCCGTCGCTGGACCCAAATGCGCCAAATGCAAGACTGCTTTCTGCGTTACTCCCCACGGGAGTCAAGTCATGAAGAAGAAGTCTGGTGTGCTCACAATGCAGTCTTTTTGTAATATTGGCAGTTGATTGTCTCATAGTTTAATGCCAGTAGACTGCAAGATCTGTGCAGCAAGGTTCATATTTCAGTATCTTGTAAAATAACATTGTGTTCTTCGACATGATGTCTATAAGTAATGTTCATGTCACTGTCATGTTGATTGGACAGTGTTCAATGTAGATATCAGATATATTATCAGCCACATTAAATGTGTACCTAGGCAGGCAAGCGATAGGTGTCATATTCAGACGACTCTGTGGCTTGGTACCTTCACAGGTAACTGTCAGACACAGTTTTGAACGACGGATGCAACTTATTCGGGCAGGTGAAGTGTGTCACAGTACTAGGACCAGCAAGTGATGGGTGTCATATTTAGACGACTCTGTGGCTTGGTACCTTCACAGTTCACTGTCAGACACAGTTTTGCACAACGGATTCAAGTTGTTCGGACAGGTGAAGTGCGTCACAGTACTATGACCAGATCTATCATGAGCCAATATGTATGAAAAGGTAGTTTACCTTAGGAAGGAGAGCACATACCATGGATGGTCTATTTCAGCAAGTTCAAGATGTGCAAGCAGCTGCAGCAAAGGTATTCACCATTGACATAGGAACAAATGATCCAGGCAGGATTATTGTAACTGAAGTTATAGTATGCTAGATATCAAGATGTATACCAGTAGTTTTTTTTTTAAAGATTTTTTAAGAGAAAATATTTGGTTATAAGTAGGAATTTGCAGTTAAAAAAATTGTAGTTATAACAAAATTACATAGAAAAATAGGTCGAGAAATGTTGTACATGAGTAACACAAGGAAAGTAGCCAACCACTACTGTAAGCATCGCTTACCAGCAGCTACAGCCGCTCCCCTCATGTTACCCACATACCTGGCCATGCCAGATGCACTCATGTGCACACCATCTCTCGCGTAATTTTTCTCGTTCAACAACTTAATATGATGGTAGAAAATTATGTTTTCCGAGTCAGCGATCAATGCCCGCACCTTATTTGTCACAATCTGACGAGCACGATCAAAATCAGGCCGTACTCTAAACCGGCCAAACTGTACAGGTATACGTGTCAATATCTCGCAAACTACTACCTGCGCCACTGAAGGTATTGTGAGCAGTTCGTGTGCGAATGTCACAATGCCCTCTGCCAGCTTCCCAGGGTCACAACTATTGCCCAGATCATTTGTCCCGATGTCAATCAGAACAACAGTTGGCGCAACTGCTCGCACCACTCTCAGTTGCCGAAAAAGGCCACTCAAAGTAAGGCCCCCATCCCGTGGAAAACGACCTTTCCAAACATATCAGCCAAGTCAAGATCAGGTCGATAGTATCTGCGACTATCTCCACCTATCCAACCAACTTGACACACACGGTCCATCCGTCGCACAAAACTGTGCCCAACAATGAGAAGAGTTGGTTTCTCCATCGTGTCCTGGAAAGAAAGATGAATCTTATTGCATACTACACATAATGGTTTTTGGACATGGTTTCTCTTCGTAAAAGCTGTGCAACGACGTCAACGTGGAAACCTGATGCACAGTTTCTTGTAACACTTAACTACATTCTGCTAGTGTCACATCACAACTTTAGGAACTCTCACAAATTTGAAGACTATTTAATGAAGAGATGCAATGTAAGATAATCATGAGGATAGGTGACAACATTGTATGTAATTCCTTGTCAAATTAACCAATGGGCATAATATAAGTTTAACCAATATACATATGTATATACATGTAAAGCAGATTTGGAAGGAAAACAAATACGCAGAACAGACCCAGGTTTGCACGTGACACAAACATTAAACCCAGGAAGAACCATACATGGGACAACCCAATGCCCCATGTATGTAAGAAAACTGGGTGGTGTTAATTTGAACAAAATTGAGTGACAAATAATACAAGTAGATGGAGGAGGCTTATCACAGAGTTACTATAGGAAATATATACCGACCTCCAAGACCTTTAACTGAAAGCTATAACGAATTTATACATGAATTTAAGGTAAGTTTTCAGTGGTTGTTTGTATTGCTGTGGTGGTTTGTGGCCTGGGTACGTCTTCGGTGGTTGTTTGAGAAACATGAGTGGTTTGTCGGCGAGGTAAGTTACATGTTGACTGGAGGAACTTCACTACCTGTGGACATTGTTTCGGGATGTTCCTGAATACCCTTAATCCGACTACAACATCCCGGATGAGTGAACTAAGTGATGATTGGGGACATGTTGTCAAGTCTAAGGCTTTCCCAAGACTGCTCACTGCTTTAGTTAGGTCCCTCTCTGCTGCTAGATATAAACAGTATAAATAGCCTTTTTTTACAGTCACGTCATCTTTACCCGGAATACAATTTTCAAAAGTTTTGGCGTATGCATCCAACTCAGCCCTGTTGCTGAATATTTCAGCCATCCTTTCAATCAACTGTTAGTTATACTACTTAATGAACGTATCTTAACGACCTAAGTTCTTAATAAACTTGACTAAAACTTACTGACTTAAGTAATCTTATTGATACGTAACTGTCTATCAAAGCAGTGTGCAGACGTTATCGTAATATTTCTGAAATAAAATGGCATATACTGACAACTACCTTGATTTATACAAAACAGTCCAAAATTTAAGGAACTTCTGGGCCGTGCCCAATGCTCATATAGCAACTATCATCCATGTGTGCGATACCCAGTTTGAATTTGCCGATAATTAAAGAGAAACAGAAGTCCATGTTAGTTAAGTTTGAATAATACTGTGAAGTTTGATTTTTATTGATGTTTTATGTGACAGAAATAATGATGTAAGATAACATACATAACTGGTTATACATTTAATGCATTGAATGTTGTCTAACAATAAATGCCGATCAAATATTTATTATTGCTTTGTTTAAAACATACTCTAGCAATTGTATGCAGTGACAGTTTGTCAAGAAACAATTTCTGTTAAGTTCAGTCAATGAAGTTTTTTATCCTCAAAACCCTTCTAACAATTTGGTTTAAATCACTCAATTAAACAATTCATTTAAGAATTGTTAGTTAATTTGAAAATAAAATAAGTCTGTCAAAATAATTGCATGCCATTGATTGGCATTGCATAGCCATAGCATAGGCATAGCTACTCATTGACTGTCTCACTCAGTCAGTCATACTTACTATGTCTATGATACTTATTATACTAGTCACACAATACTCAATAGTGTCATACTCATATACTAAAAAGTCTAGCAACTTTAAACTTCTACTAATCTACTTGGCTTTGCCTGTTGTGTTGTACTAATTTAATTTCAGTAATATGGAATAAGTCACAATCTGGCTCCGATGACATCATCACGATGTCGATGACGCGGCGCAAGTGGCTTCAACAACAGTCACAGATCGGTCAAATAATCGTGTCATGATTTTTGAATGGCTCAAAAACCATATATGGCGCCCGAATCCGCCGAACATTTTTCAACACAGATTAGCATAAATCCCCATAGATCAGGAGAAACACTAAATCTTTTCTCTTAGACACACGTATATAGCTTAATCCGACCTGGTTTTGTATACGCGCATGCGATTTCATCGACACGCAATGCCTGACAATGGTGAAACTTCAATTTTTGGGAACGGCTCAAAACCATAGATGGCGCCCGATTCCGCCAAAGATTTTTCAACACAGACTAATATAAACCTAATAGATCTTGCTAAACACAAACGATTTCTTCTTATACTAATGCAAATGTGCTAACTTTACTAATGAAAAACAGCTATGTCGTCAAATCGATAAAATCTAGCTGATTATTTGGTCAAATTTGAAAAAGAAAGACACGTAAATAAAATTCGACTTACCAGCAAAATGAATCCATCAGCAGATGACGTCAACGACCAGATAAAGCGCGCGAATCCAAGAGTTAAAACAAAGCACTACCCGGGCGGTGCGTAAACGACACGGCTAAATCGTGAACGGATTTCGGCGCACGGAAAATTACGTAGCGAGCAGAATCGTTTGAAGTGCCTACCTAAGGCTAAGTCAAATATAAAATGTCAGAAATCGAATGAAGGAAGGAAGCACCAGAAGAAATGTATTAGATTGACAATATATTAATGATATTTTACTCCCCGAAGGAGGAACTTGTAGGCGGACACTGCTAATAATTTAAGCAAGTTAAGTAAAAGATTGCCAAAATAATAAAGCATATAATTAAAGGCCAGGCATAGGGTAAGGCACAGCAAAAGACAACATTTTGAAAAGTAAACATCACATTTTGGACTTGCTATGACTGACTTGTGCAGGCAATATCTCACTGAGAAATTATGTGCACAGTTAGCCTAATAAGAATCTTACTGAAAACATGACATGCTAAGCGTCATTGCCATTGTCATGATTGTGAAAAGCAATTTAATTAGAGTTTAATAGTCTTCTGTGAGAATCTTCTAATCAAAACTTGTAAAAAAAACACCTACACACAATTACAAATAAGTTTGACTAAATTCATAATAAAAAGGAGTGACACCGACTTACATCTAATGGAAATGTATAAATACATGACATTAAATATTGAAATTTTTTCTTTATAACGCTCCTGAAAATGTTAATGAAAAGTCCTACTTTTTATCCCGAAAATGTTCTTGAATGTTCTTGAATTTGACTTTGCTCATTCTGTATGAACCCTGGATATAGCTTATACTGCATAACGTGATTTCACGATAAAAACCATCTGATTGCCTCCCTTGAAGAGTATCTCATTATCAGGGGTATACCAAGTAGGGGTTGGCACGAATGTTCTCAATGTTTGATTGTTTGCTTTCAGCCAAGAGCACCCCAGTGGCGCGTCGTGCCAAAGTGTCCCGTGATGCAGTCACTATCATATCGCCTCTGGCTGCATCGCCCGCCGTTAGAGTTGCTGTTGAAGCTGCGATGTCTCGGAAAGGGAAGGTCGCTGTCATGGCAACAGTGCAGCGTGCAAGCACACGGGGTCGTCGCCGTTCCACCAAGTCACCGTCCCCCTTGAAGCAGGTCAAGTCATCGAAACGGTCTGGCAAGGTCATCTTAGCAACGGTGAAACACGTTGTTGAAGCATCCTCACCGGTATGTTTACATTTTCTCATATATCTTATGACACGCAAGTAATATTAGATTTCACTTTTTGTTATTTCAAGCACAAATTGAATGACTGAAGTCTAAACCAACAAACTACACTACAAATTTGACGATAATGACTGCAATAAATGTCAAGTACAGACATTAGCAGCTTGTAAGCTTTATACCCTGATTTTTTAGCCCTTTGGCCGAAGGTCCAAGTGACTATTGCCATCACTCTGCATCCGCCGTTAGCTGCCGTATCTCAGAAACCGTTCATCCATACACCGCGTGCGCTCATTGGATGTTTCGTCTACGCGATATTATAATGAGCCAGAAATAGCGTAACCTGCCCTTATTTGGTCAACGGTCGCATAAATTTAATTCCAGATAGAGGCGTAGTATTATAGTCTAGGTTAACTAGGATGCTATATCCGGGAAGCAGGTAAACTTCCGGACAAGACGATATCAAATATGGCGGATTTTATAGTCGGCATGTGCTTGGAATCGAACGATCTTTTTGGAGATTATTGGACATTTAAAAATGGCTGCGAGACTCATTTCGGTTCTAGAAGAAAGAGGGGCATGTCACAAAGTGTACTAATAGGTATTTATTGTTCAAATATTGGAAAATGCTTTTACATGAAGGTGTATGATATGTCAATCTATCGGAAAATGACAGCATCTCAAAACCGACTTTTTGGTCATATTTCGGGGCGCGGCTACCCTTAAGGCACTGCCACTATGCACGAGAAATCTGTATTTGATTGAATCATTTTAAGGGCTCCCTAGGGCCTCCAAGGACCCCAAAACTGGTAAAAATGTAACAGTTGGCCTATTTTTTCAAAAACTTCAGCAACTATTTTTTAAATTTTACAGTGATGTATCTTAGGGTGCTGCCACTATATACAAGAAATCTGTATTTGATTGAATCATTCTAAGTGCACCTAAGGGGCCCTCAAAGTGCAAAAGTTTTACATTATCTAGTGATGTGGTTTTGAGAAGGGCCCTTGAGACCACCCCCAACAGTAGATTTTGTTTAATGTGCCACAAAGTCAACACCATGACTAAACTCTGCAGCATAGTGCTACTGTTCCATTGAGACCTTGACTAATCTTTAATTGGTCACAGCTCCCAGGCAGAGTGACACACTTGACCCCTGTTAGACTGAACAGTTGCCTAACACTTTTTATCTTCAAAACTATTGATTTTCTATAATTACAAGTTGTGTTTATTTTGATGTTCATTTAATTATTATAAAATGGTGTGATTGTGGTGTCTATTGGTTAAAGATGTATTGTCTGTAGAAACCTGTAGGTGACAAACATAGACAATTAATATTCTGTCACCTGTAGGTAACAAACATAGAAAATTAATATTCTGGACAACTATAGAGTGAAATATCCTACACTTTATTGATATCAAATGCATTCTACTGTTCTGTTTATGCTTGCCATGCCTTGTGTAGACATGGTACTGTGTAAATCAATTGTATCAATATAGACTAATAATTACAGATTCACAATATAGTTGACACCTGAAACAACCAAATGTCAACCATTAGAAGAGTTGACATAGTTCCGCTATACACAAGCAAGAAATCTGTATTTGATTGACTCATTCTAGTGTCATCAGCATATAGTAGAACATACATTTTCTACATCATCATCCCTAAGGTTGTTGTAAATTTCACCAGCTGCCATGTCAAGTCCGTTATAATTGTGACTAACAGTGTTCAAAATGATTCAGGTAAATAGCAAATAACAAAGGACACAAGTTTTCTCCTTGCCATACCTATACATCATATGAGAAGATGGCTGACACAGCCTGGCCCTGATTTATACATGATTTAGCATTTTTGTACATGTATACAACTTTCAACACAATACCATTAATACCGCATGAAATTATCTTAGACCACAGGGAGGACCGGTCTACTAAATCAAATGCTTTCGTATAATCGATGAAGGCACAATAAAGCCTTTTGCGTTGAGACAAATACAATTCAACCAATACCCGTATTTGAACACTGCCTGTTCTTCACCTATTACATTCGCTTTGTTTAGGTATGTAGGCAGTCTGGTGTTCTGAACAATCACTAAGGATTAATGAACACTTGTGCAGAATGTCACCCACTTGGCAGGTTTAATTGATCTATTCAGCAATGAGGACACTGATTAGGCCTCACTCTGGACATTGTCACTCACAGTGTTGTGTATTGTCTTAGTTGGTGCATTGAGCTAATCTACTTGACCATGAATCAGTGGTGGCTCTGGTTGTGTATTACACCCAGCTGTGGAGTTAAGATTCTCTGCCTGCTATTGTTTGATGGAAACTGACTAATGTGTAATTGGTCACTGGCAGTACCTTGTGTCAACAGACATCATTAAGCCACTAGACCCCTGTTAAACTGGACAGTTGCCTGTAGGTTTTAAACTGTCAAACAGTGAGTACCTTTTGCTCTCAAATAATCTGTCCTCTTAGTTTTACACATGAAGACATAATCTGGCATAACTTGATAAGTCTTTGTAGCTGCACATTTGTACTTCCAGTGTATCATTGCAACATAACGTACATATTACATACTGTGTGCCACATTTGAATGTTGTGCATGTAATATTTCCATGCAATCCATTTGCATATATAATGTAAAACTTCAACAGCCGTTTTCTTCATTTTCACTTTTTGATCCCTACCATGTTCAATGCTCCATAACTTTGCCAATTTTTGTAGCAGTCATATTTTTGGAAACCGTGTAAAGCACCCTACCAAACCTTTCAAGGATGTAAGAAAACAATGTTACAATTTTTCCGACTTATCACTCATTTGGTCAGCTGGGGTCATATATAGACGTATTAGTCCAAAGGACTTCAGGGCCACTTGGCCCATTTTTTCATTTTATGTTAACTATAGACTAGTAAATTTATTTAAAATTTGCATGTATTTCACAAACGGGTGATGTGTGGACCATTTCTTGATTGCTAATACATTTATTTAAGCCAAACGACAAATGTATTGCACAAAATTGTTTAATTTGGCATAATTATGTAATGGTATTTTTAATTGGATTTTAAGGAATACAGGTAACACTGAGACTTTTTTATGTCAGGTTGTCGTTGCGTCACCTGTGGAGAAGGCCGTGAAGGAGACAGTGACATCTCCATTACCACCAAGGTTAGTTTCTGTTCTCACTCACTCACTCATTGAGTGACACAGTGATAGAGGTGCCATGTCCACTTTCAGTCTGTGCCAGCCTGGTCTGGCCTCTAGGGTAAGCAGCAGGATTGGTAGGGGTAGACTGGTCCACTTTGTGAGGCTTTCTTCTGGCGTCCCTGTCTCTTGCCCCTAACATGGTGTTTCACACATGATTCTTTTTGAGTTGATGTAACAAACCAGGAGAGCTTACATTTTACAGTTTACAACACCTGTTCTTGTTTTCTGGTGATGGAGCCAGCTGGCTGTTGGACAATTTCTGTTATGTGTATAATTACTCAACAATTCAATAGCTTCATATTTCCATATCCTAATTTCATATTGCTGTCAGACATTGTATAAAATGAGAATTAAAAAAATTAAAGAATTATATATAGATTATACAAATATATATATAATCTGACTAGGACACACTGTCAAGCACTTTCCCAAATTTAAGGGGTGGTATGGCTGCTAGATAGGACATTTTTTTAAAACAACATAATTTTGTGTGCCCAAACAGTAGAGAAGGTCTTACATATAGCACATCTAAAATTGTGACACTCAAAGTAATTATGATATGGTAATCTGGCTTGGATTGTTGTGTTCTCAATATTCTCTACAATCAGTATAAAAAACATTTCAATTTTTTTAATATTTATATTTTATTTTGGATTTTCAAACTATGTATTTGTAAATGCAACATCTTTTGACACATTTTGGGATATAACTCCAAAGATAACCATAAAACCAAAAAGTTTTTGTACAGATTATGGAGAATATTAAAGAGTACACAACAATCCAAACCAGATTACCATACCATCCATTTTTAGATCTGGAGTGTTGTAAGTTTATGTTGTCAAAAATTGCCCGTCAACGGTTGAATAATCGCATCGAATGCTTGAAAGAACCACATCTCATCCATGAATAAAAGTGTTTTAGAGATATGTAATTGTTATAAAAGGTACCTAGCAAACATACAAAATTACAAAAATATGGAAGAAACACATTTTAAGTATTTCTGTAAAAAACCCACCATTCTAGCTGCCATATCTCCCAGTTTTAGTTTCCTGTACAATTCAGTTGCGTGTGTGTTATCATTTTTAGGAGAGGCAAGCGGAAGGCCGTTATTGCATCATCAACGGCAAAGAAAATCTCTCGCTCTCAAAAAGCTGCAGCCTCATCTGGTGAGTGGAATTACTTGCATATATGTCCGTTTTGCAGGGTTTTATGTTTCTTCTGGAAGAAAGGGGTTTCCTCCACTTTCTTCCGGAAAAATCCAGAAGAAACTGGAAGAAGGTGAAAGATAGAGTTAGACAATGGAAACTGTTCTGATATATTTTTAGTCCTTTGGCCAACGGTCCAAGGGACTATTGCCATCACTGCGTCCGCCGTTAGCTGCCGTATCTCAGAAACCGTTCAGCAACTTTTTCTCTAATTTTGCATAGACATATCTTCGGGCACTGCCACTATGCACAAGAAATCGGTATTTGATTGAATCATTTTAAGGGCACCTAAGGGGCCCCCAAAGTGCAAAAGTTTTACATTATCTAGTGATGTGGTTTTGAGACCACCCCTGAACAGTAGATTTTGTTTAATATGGCACAAAGTCAACACCATGGCTAAACTCTGCATCCTAGTGCTACTGTTCCATTGAGTCCTTGACTAATCTTTAATTGGTCACAGTGCCCAGGCAGAGTAGACACACTTGACCCCTGTTAGACTGAACAGTTTCCTAACACTTTTTATCTTCAAAACTATTGATTTTCTATAATTGCAAGTTGTGTTTACTTTGATGTTCATTTAATTATTATAAAATGGTTTGACTGTGGTGTCTATTGGTTAAAGATGTATTGTCTGTAGAAACCTGTAGGTAACAAACATAGAAAATTAATATTCTGAACAACTATAGAGTGAAATATCCTACACTTTATTGATATCAAATGCATTCTACTGTTCTGTTTACGCTTGCCATGCCTTGTGTAGACATGATACTGTATAAATCAATTGTATCAATATAGACTAATAATTACAGATTCACAATATAGTTGACACCTGAAACAACCAAATGTCAACAATTAGAAGAGTTCACATAGTTCCGCTATACACAAGCAAGAAATCTGTATTTGATTGAATCATTCTAGTGTTCTGTTCTTCACCTATTACATTCGCTTTTTATTTAGGTATGTGGTCAGTCTGGTGTTCTTAACAATCACTAGGGATTAATGAACAGTTGTGCAGAATGTCACCCACTTGGCAGGTTTAATTGATCTATTAAGCAATGAGGACACTGGTTAGGCCTCACTCTGGACACTGTCACTCACAGTGTTGTGTATTGTCTTAGTTGGTGCATTGAGCTAATCTACTTGACCATGAATCAGTGGTGGCTCTGGTTGTGTATTACACCCAGCTTTGGAGCTAAGATTCTCTGCTTGCTATTGTTTGATGGAAACTGTGACTAATGTGTAATTGGTCACTGGCAGTAGCTTGTGTCAATAGACAGCATTAAGCCACTAGACCCCTGTTAAACTGGACAGTTGCCTGTAGGTTTTAAACTGTGTCAAACAGTGAGTCTACCTTTTGCTCTCATTTTTTTGTAGTGATTTTATTCAATACGTAAATATAATACATTTCATGATTATAATATTAGGATAACATAAAAGCGTATGCATTTGTGTTCATATTGATGTTTTTGCTCATTACTTGTGTTATTAGTTACCTAAAAGCAAAATCCAGCATGGTTCCCATTTACCACCCACCATAAACCATGTAGCGCATGCCACAATGACAAATTTTATCCATTCAATATTTATTGAAACTATGCCCATTGCCCATCAGTAAATATCCACTATGTCTTAGTGTTATGTTGTGTATTTGTGTTAATCAGATGTCATAATTGGGACAATATATAAACTGAAATATATGTCTAGAATATCTCAGTCGTCATCTGCTTATCACAGCAACTCTGCTTTGAATTAGTATTTATATTTGCAATACTGAACCATTGAGTAAGATGTAGCTACCTGAACTAGGTGGCTGTCAGGCCTGGTGGACGTAAAGCCATTTAGTATTCTACTATGTGGGAACGGCAAGACAAACCTGACTGCCTGAAGTAAGAAACCATAAGTGACACATTAACTACCTGTACTGAAATGTACTACAACACAAGTGAAAATCTTATACATAAATACCCATATATGCCTTAAATAAGAAGTCTCATGTATTTTGCGCGATCGAGTTACCGTGATAAAAATCATATTTTATATCAATATCACTAGCTTAAAATGATTTATAAGTATATTTTTAGTTACATACATTTTCTTCCAGAAGAAACTATTTCTTCCGGGATGGAAGAAACATGGAAAAAACACCCTTTGGAAGAAACTGCAAACCGTGTCGTTTTGACTAGTGGTTATCACTCTTTTGTGTTATACCTTGTTGCTGTTTTGACCAAAATTGTTTTGGTTAATGCTGTTCTACTTTTTCTGGAATTATCTGATCTTGCTATTCGCACATTTGACTGACAGTTGTGTGATTTTTTATGAACATTGAAATCGTTGTTTCTGGTTTTTTTTTAACATTTGGGTTGTCAGTATGTTATTTTTAATAGATATAGTTTATACTGTATAACATGATTTCACAATAAAAACCATCTGATTGCCTCCTTTGAAGAGAATCTCATTATTCGGGTATACCCTGTAGGGGTTGGCCCGAATGTTCTCAGTGTGTGATAGTTTGATTGTTTGCTTTCAGCCAAGAGCACCACCCCAGTGGCACGTCGTGCCAAAGTGTCCCGTGATGCAGTCATTATCATATCGCCTCTGGCTGCATCGCCCGCCTTGAAGACAACTCGTGGTCGTCGTGGAGCACCATCCACTGGTGGGTATTTGTAAAGAACTATAACAACTTGCGTATTGTCTTGCACATATTGTTTTTTATTGCAAGATGTGATTCATTCAATGATCCTAACATATCAGTGTACAAAACTACAATAACTTGATTAAGGTATGGTCTCATAAGTTTGCAAAGTCCAACAATTTTATGTTATTTTTGTTTCTAATTCTCCCCTCCCCCACCAATCATCCTCACCCACCGGTAGGGGGCACTGCTGATTACAGCAGTTTCAATACACCCTGACATATCGCTTGCCAAAATTCTGAAAATAAACTCGGCCAATGATATTGCTTGCCGGCAAGTTCTAGTGGTCTTCATGGAAGTTTCATGAAGTAGCGGGAAAGGGTCTAGGAATCAGTTTTTTTGTAGAGCTTTACAGTGTTTTGAGAACCTCATAGGTGCATCTAGTTAGAGTATAGTTGATATACAGATCAAATATCGGGTACATCAAGATTAAACATTTTGGTCAGCCATGTGTATTATTGTTTTAAACTTTATTTTTTGGATAGCTCTTATGGTGTCCTGACCCATGTGGATATAGTTTTTACTTTGAATGGTCGGGATAATCATAGATTATGAACCATGTGTATGGTTGTTAAACAGAAGACCCGGTTTCACTGGTTTTTTAGTCCTTTGGGCCGAAGGTCCAGCGGACTAATGTCATCACTCTGTGTGCGCTGCCATGTCTCAGAAACCGTTCAGAAACTTTTTCTCTAATTTTGCATAGACATATCTTAGGGTACTGCCACTATGCACGAGAAATCTGTATTTGAATTTTGATTGAATCATTCTAAGGGCACCTCAGGGCCCCCCAAAATGCTAAAGTTTCATACTCTTTCCCTGCTGCTGTAAGCCTCCTGCACTGATCTCTATTTATAATGCCACTAATCTCTATTTATAACTGGATAGTGGACTTTGCCCTGTCTTTTATCACCATGGTGGTTGACTGGAGAGATTATGCTAAAACCCTGTGTATTGGATTAGCCTAGGCTCACTGCCTGACATTGTCCCAGTGTCAAACAGAATGCCTCCATGTGGGCTGTAACTATAATGTGTAATGGGAATCCCTATTGCACTGGCAGAACCTGAGAAACTTTAAAACAGCAACAGACATAATTATCAATGCAATATAAAGATATGATCTAGGATTAAAATAGAATAACTTAGGTATACTCGAAAAGGTTAAAGCATATTTAGCCAAAATTATAAGAAATATTAATATTCAGGTGTTTTACTACACATGTCGCAGCTATTACTTCACTCCAATTCAATCAGTATTATGTAATTCATTTCTACAATTTTAAGTCAAAATGCATGCTATGTATATGTCCCTGGTGAACAAATCATAATAGTTCATCTCTTTCTTCTTTCCATTCTGGGGGAGCGTTGGGGGGACAAAATGAGAACAGAAAATGTGTGCACATTTTCTTAAACAACCTTTAACTGTGCTACATGCGAGATTGCAGCTCACCAACTATTCTGCAAGGTTTCTACAACCACTGGAAACGGCCAAAATAGCAGAGTATCGGAATAAAATTCTACAGTATTTTTAATAACACATTAACCAATATATACAATCTTCACGAAACGGTCTACTCGAATATTTTATTTCCAGGTGTATCTTCACTGGCATGTATATAGTCTCCATTAAACATGTCAACTTTTTACTTCCATCATAACCCTTAATGATCTGTAACTATGATTCACCAAAAACCATTTCATTAATAATTACAAACTCACAATATAGTTCAAAGGACTTCGGGCCTCTTGGCCCATTTTCTTATGTGGATTTCAGTTTGGTGACTTTTGAATGTACAGTGTATATTGGTGTGCTGTGGCTGTTTCAGGTGCTGTACCTGCAGTTTCTGCTACAAAGAGGGTGAATCGGGGAAAAGTGGTTAAGCCAGTCACCCCTAAAGCTGCAACCCCAGTCAAGAGGACCACTCGAAAAAAGGTTGAGAAACCGGTAATTCCAAAGGCTGCAGCACCAGTCAAGAGGTCAACTCGAGGCAAGGTTGAGAAACCCGTAACTCCAAAGGCTGCTACCCCAGCAAAGAAGGCCATTCAAAAAATGGTTGAGAAGCCAGTGACACCAAAGGCTATCACTCCAGCGAAGAGGGTGGTTCGAGGAAAGATTGTGAAACCAGTAGCTCCAAAGGCTGCAACTCCAGCCAAGAGGACAACACGGGGGAAGAAGGCCAAGTCAGCAACCCCAAAGGTCGTGACCCCGAAGGCTGTCAAGAAGGCGACCCGGGGAAAGGTTGAGAAACCAGTTACTCCGAAGGCAGTTCAAGAAAAGATTGAGAAACCTGTAACCCCAAAGGTGGCGACCCCCATCAAAAGGGCAACTCGGGGAAAGATTGTGAAGTCAGTAACTCCAAAGGCTGTCATCCCAGCAAAGGGGGTGGTTCGAGGAAAGATTGTGAAGTCAATAACTCCAAAGGCTGTCATCCCAGCAAAGAGGGTGGTTCGAGGAAAGATTGTGAAGTCAGTAACTCCAAAGGCTGTCATCCCAGCAAAGAGGGTGGTTCGAGGAAAGATTGTGAAACCCACAGCTATGAAGGCTGCCACTCCTGCTAAGAAGGTGACACAGGGCAAAGCTTCCAAGTCAGCTGCCCCTAAGTTCCCTGTTGTGGCGAGGCGAGCGACTCGTAGTCGTAAATAATCCTAACATACGCCGCAGGAATGACTTAGGCACAGACAGGCACATTGACGTAATGTGAGTACGCTAACTGACAGCTCCATCAGTCTAGCTCCTTGGAGAGGTTGACTTTGCTGTTGCCCATTCCACCATAGCTCAGTGATAGGGCGTGTGTGTACAATACCAGTTAGACTGGTATGTACTGACATGTACATACGTGTTGAACTGTACTACTTGTTAGTGTTATTCACAGTTTCACGATGCAGTGTAGTTGACGAAAGCTAAACTGTACAGTTCATTACAACGAAGTTCTGTAAGCAAGTAGCTTTTGCATTTATCATTAATATCGACTAGCTGATACTGTGTTTGTCTAGTAAACCGTGTGTGGCATACAACATTGTTTTGGTAAAGGCAAGTTCATTTTATGATCATTGATACCGAATATTATGCACAACCAACTTATCTAAAGAGTAGAATACACATTGTCTACAACACTCGACGGCCTGAAACTGTTTTAGCCATGCACTTAATCATGTAATGTATTTTATTTCTTGCATGTTTGGAGGATGTTTTTATTGTGGATTCATATGTAATATTATATTTAAATATGCTGGTATTTGAAGCGAGCGATTGTTTTTAGACAAAACATTTAACATCGATGAGGGGAGGTTTCAACTTTTAAAATGTATGGTGGCATGAAAATATCCAGATGACATGTTTATATTTTGATGGTTGTGTTTTTGCATCAAGATTACGTTGTAACCATGTTACCATTTTATGTCTGCTGTGTATGTCAGCAGTACATGGAAGCACGATAGTTTATACTTGTAATGGTTCCTTAGTTATCTGATAGAAAGGATTTACATGCAGAGGCGGGACATCATATGGTTTTAGCTGTGCATTTTAACCTTTAACTTTCTTGCGATGGTTGTACACTATATATCCTTGGTAGCTGATCTCAGGTACAATGTGTGTACTGTATAGCACAAATGTGTAATGAATGGAATTTCTGGATGTGTAACAAATGATTCCTTGGTATCTTGGCAGCTTCAAAAGATTTTTTAATGGAGTAGCATGTATGATTGTTAAATTAATAGCAGTTGTAGTCATGTAGCTTTGCATGTTGCCTTCAGAGATGGACGCAGGATAGTATATGATATAGTACAAGCAATGACACATCTTGCTGGCATCTAATACTGTTGGGGCAATTGTTGGATGCTCGGAGCAGAGTCTGCAATCATGATGTGCTCAACCAGCATCTTTTGTACTTCCAAATATGTCTTCGTCACTGATGAATGTTGCAGTAGATTACTATACACGGATAATCTTTACACTGGTCGAGAATCTGTTGGACTCCAGCAAAACTGAAGCCTATTCCTTGATAACGTACTATTCTGGCAAAGAAACTCCTTCAAAGTCGACCAATTACCATTTTGTTGTGATCACAGTTGGCAAAGAAGTACGTCTAAATACCCGATTGATTCTTTAAAAAAACATTCTGTAAAGCCGTCTTCACGAGTGTGGTAGTAGAATAGTTAATTAGTCCTAGGATAAGAGCCTGTGCATGCAACCAGGATTGTGGATATATATGTACATGTATGTGTAGTTTAGTATACTTTCAGGTGGCATAAATGTGAGTCTACATGGAGTAGAGAATCCTTGAAACGGAACCTGTTGTTCTTGGGCTAACCAGTTGTCCTATTTACTGTTTGACCACAAAGACCCCTTGGAATAAAACAATCGTAGATGTTACTGCAAGAAATCTGCGGTAACAACTTGAATTTTTGTATTATCATCGAGGTCATGTTTACATGTTTGTGTGGTTTGGACTTGTCAGATACAATCTGTTGATTATATTTGTACTAAACGTGTTCATACTGCTCGCAATTAGTCCAAACAGATATTATGTGTTTAATGTTGGTTCATACTACCCCACCAATATGTTGGCCTGGAGTTGATGTTTTTACGATCCAGATTTGCATTGGCATGTTTCACTTGATATGTGGTGCCACTGTGACAATTTATGGTGACGACCAACTCACTAATGCATTTTTGTACTTTGCAAATGTTGACGGGCAGTACATATTAGTTGTGTCGGTAGTGATAGTTTACCTGGAGTGCTTTGATGTGTAGCTATGGGCCGTGTTTGCTGCGGAACTGCCCTGTCATCTATAGTCTAGTGACTCAGGTTTATCATAAATGACATGGGTTGTTTCACAGACTGCATTGCCATTGGCTACTTTGTGTCCAATGTATGTCAACAGGGTTCTTTAAGGATCTTTGCAAACATAAATTATGCACATTGTAGAATTTGTAGTTTTATCGCTGAGGCCTTGTTTTATGTTAGCTTTGTTACCTTTGGTTGTTGTAACCAGTGTAGGTTAAAAAGAAGGGTTGTTTCAGCAGGTACAGTTAGAAGGTTTATATACTGTAGTCGACGTAGTGTCTGCCTGTGTATTTATTGTACATAGCTCAGTCTATTTCCTATAATTAAATCTCATTAAATATCACACTTTTGTTTGTCTCCATGTATTTGCATTAGAGATCATTTACCAATTATGTACAGTGGAACCTCACTATTAAGGTCACCTTTCAGACTTGACAAGACAAATAGCGAGGTGACCGTATTAGCGAGACTATATCCTATACTTTACTGTATATGGAAATAATTTTGGACTGTTCTAGGGTGATCTTAATTGCACTGTACATAGAATCATAAGAAAACGATTTCTCTGGCCTATGGTGGCAGGAAACCCTCCCTGCCCTGTATGCATACATTGTAAGGAATTGCTGGTATCTTAGCCTGCCTTGTGTATTTCGTATGTAGATGGCCAAATGTAGCAGATTTGATGTATAGACAAATAGGTATGCTAAGGGATGGTTCTATATGTTTCAGGTCAAAAAGACGTGTAGCATTTGTTCAAAACCCCTCATCCCACCAACATTTGGTGTGAGACTTGCAAATTTCACGATTCAAAATTGTAATTCACTAGGTGGCACCACTGACTAGGTGACGACCAAACCCCCAATGTAATGCTTAACGTATTTTGGGACTGCAAAAAATGACCATCCCTAACTACAGTTTGGTCTCCGACTCTTGAGGCCGAGTCCCTCAAAATCCTACCCATTTGAGCTACCATTACCAAAATGCTATAAATAGTTCAATGGACATGTAACACACTACAACAAACTAGATATTAAGTCGCAATAGGCTACTCGCATGAGCTAAATATAGTTGACAATTTTGTGATTTTTCCAGAAATGTTTACTTAATACTTTACTAACTTCTTAGCAATAAATAAAAAATAACTCGAGATAATTAAACAAATAAGATATATTTACCTTTCAAGAACCTTTTTGTTTTTCTTCTGTATAATTTTGCCCGCATCTTGCGGCCTTCTTCAGCAGACTGAATTTACGGTTTACACATGACCTGTGTCATGTGACACAAGCTGGAGCATGACTGGCGGAAGCTCCTGGCCAATGTTTTTGTTCAGTGAAGGCTTCCCCCTGTAGATGTTAATGGCCTCCTTGATCTTTCTCCTATGCCAATTTTCGAGGTCCAAGATATTTACATCCTTCATTGATCACTGGAGACCTGTGTTCAACTTGTGTTCACTTATCGCTGACAGGGGTTGGTGACACGATAGATGTTCTTTATATCGTGTGCCCATTGCCCTCGCTGTTTCTCCTATGTAGTGTTGGTCGCAATCTGGGCATTGGATGTCATATACCACCCCACACTTTGCTGCCTCGTCTGTTTTGTCTTTTGGGTGTACCAGCAGAGACCTCGGGGTGTTGACCGGTTTATGGTACACTGGTATGTCGTTCGACTTGAAAATCCTTGCCAATTGTTCAGACAGCTTACTGATATAGGGTAGACCTATGGCATGTTGTCTTCTGTTGGTATCTTTGGTGTTAACATTATCCTTATTTCCCCTTGGTTGTGTGGTGTTAAACATCCAAGGTTTGTAACCGTTCATTTTTAGGACTTTCTTTATGTGCTCCACCTCTTTGGTCTTATCCTCCTCTTCAAGTACCAAACTATCTGCCCTTTGGAAGAGTGTCCTCACCACTGATCGTTTGTGTTCTAATGGGCGGTTTGAATCCCAGTTCAAATACTAGTCTGTGTGTGTGTTGCCTTCTGATATACTGTACCTTGACCTTGGTTGATCCATCGTCCTTCAGACATATACATGTGTCTAGAAAGGGTGTTCTTCAGACATACATTAGTCTTCACTGAATAGAGACATTGGCCAAGAGCTCCTGCCAGTCTTGCTCCAGCTTGTGTCACATGACACAGGTCACGTGACACGACCGTAAATTGAAGGTCGCGAGATGTGACTGAAATTATACAGAAGAAAAACAAAAAAAGTTTCTTGAGAGGTAAATATACTAAACATGAATAACCAAGAAACCGGATCATCACTACATTAAAAAATAAGGTATACTTTTAAAGCTTATGATATGTGGAATCCAAAAAGGTACAGAACTCTTATTTCATAATTTTGCGACTTAACATCAGGACGTTTTCAGGCACTCAAGTTCCTAAAGGATAAAAAACACATGATCTGATTTCTTTGTACAAATTTTTTTTTATTATATGCAATACATATACGACTGTGATATGTAGTAATAAGGAATGTCACTAAAAGAACAATAAATTATGTACACATATTTACATCAGATAACAACAAATAAAGAAGTGAATGTGTATTACAACATGCTTAAGTAGGTGGACCGTACTTCAAAGTTTCACACAAAGAACTTGAATGATATGTCAGAATAATATAAATCTTGCAGAATATAGTTAAGAATGTGTTCCTACTTGTCAAGTGAACATTTTACAAAATGAACTAAACTTGTGTAAAAAAACGTGTTGTTTAATTAATATTAACTAAATTAATTACAGGTTTATAGTATTCAATGTTTTTTCATAAATAATTAACTTTGAACCTGATTTGCAAAGGTGGATGATATATTTCTTTATGGGTTACATAATTATGTACACTACAACACAAACCAAATGTAAATATAGCATACAGTGACGAGGTCTGTGCATTTCAACCTAATGCCCATAGATCTGGCATTATAACAAGTTCTTAAAAGGAGTTTGTCTGTTTATGTTTGTTATTTTTTCTCGTAATTCCATTAACTGTCTGTTAGTAATTACCACCCAGACTGATACCGGGATGCAGAACAGATAAGCAACCTTTAAATGAAACCACATTTTTTGTATGTGTATTTTTCTTCTCACAATGCCTCCAACCAGCTGAAAACGGTTTATGTAATAGATGTGTTAGATCACATGAATGATATTATCTAAACACTACCAAAACACCAAGACCACACTCCTTTAAACCTGGGTCAAAGGTTACCAAACATTCACTGCATCCATATCTGAGCAGTGATTCTTACGACATCATCACCCAATATTAAAGTATTTAAGAAAATTTGAATGTCCATATTGCGTAATAGTTACAAATATGAAGATAGTGCATTTCAGGAGATCAAAATAAAATACATATATACCTATATAGTGTCTACATATACATAGTTCAAATGGCAAATACAGTATCCTTGTTTTCTAGCACTATCGAACACAAATACTGGTAAACATGTATGATACATTTAAAAGAAGAAAATTGTATTAACGCTTTATAAAAATAAATTTATATAAACACTGATGGCCAAGCTTAAATTTGACAAGAAATTGCCATCAGTGCTGTATTCATCTATTGCTGCTTGCTGCACTAGAAAATATTACCATGGTAAAATAATGACATATCACCTACCACAAGACGATTATACAATTCAGGCAAGTAAATCATATTAAACAAATGCAGCAGGTGTCAAGTTGTCTACTCATAAAAGTTGTATTTTCGGATAGTCCATCTTTTAAATACACATTTCCAGTAAATCTACATGCCCCGTACACTATATATCACTTTCCTCAACTCTATAAACTTTTTTCACGTAGTATGCAATCTTAGGATAACATGACACAAAAGACAAAGAATTCTATCCACATGCCACACGTCTATCATTCCACTGCCCGGACCTGGCAACTGGTCATTTTGCAAAAAGCATAATTAATTAAATGCCAAGGTGACATTATGGTAGCAAGTACGACCAAAGAGGTAAACATTGCTCATGTTGTGCACACATTTTCTTAACAACGGTTAAAATTGTAGTTGATCTCAGAATGCAACTGTCTGCCCATTAACATAGTTAAACAAACACACATTAGATACACTAACACACAAATAATGCTTTCAAACTTCAAAATAATACAAACCACGAGAACACAAGGCTGAAACTAGTACATAAGCGTGCATGTGTGCACGTCCACACTCTCAGAAGATAGCAATGACCGAGACGTTTGTAGTCTCCTAGATGTCTACTTTCAATTATTCTAACTTTCTCCATGGCCACAGACAATCATAAAGCACACTTCCGCTGTTATCCAGCTTCACAAAAGTAAGGCAAAAGTCTACTATAAGATTTGGAAAATGTTATCTTACCTTACCTTATCAGTGCCCATCATGTCGAAGAATGTAATTAACTGTATCGTACCTTATAGTAGTGCACTCACGAGAGGAAAACATCTTAAAGGAGCCATTCCCACTCCTCATTTAGCACATTCATTTACCATATTTGTTATATTAAGTGCACATGCCTCATGAAAAAGATCAAAAGGTCCAACCTAAATTATCAGACTGTGTTCTGGTTACCTATTGGTCATAAGTAGATGCATGAAACATTTGGCAGTCATGTCTGCTGTCCTGGTTTTACCCAGGACTTTGTAGTATACCAAGGCGTACATCCCTATATGTTTATTGGAATGCAAAAAGTTGACATATTTTTGCATCTCGAATATTTGTGAAGCGTTCTGTACACTTACTAGAACTAATACGGCATAAGTTGTTCTTATTACTGAAATAAATATGTTGAAGGATAATGCATATCAAATTATATTTAATCAGTTATTTCTTATTTAATGTTATATTGTCATGCATGAACAATATATATAATGTAGTTAATTAAGTTATCGTTGATGTTCATCTTCTAATGTGAACGCCATCCAACTCGGACCCGTCAGTGGCTGAATGACTGGTAATGTGGACAGACTTTGACTTTAATGTGTACATATGTTTTGGTGCCAATCAACACACAATAGTATCATCTAAATGCTTAATTGTGATTGCATAAACAAACTTAAATTGTGGTCTGGTTGTTTGTTTTAACCAATTAGCTACACGACAACGTCGTCAACATTACGCATACTCTAGTCGATGCTTTACACTAACTTTTGCAGCTAGGCTATAATAAACAATACAACAGTTTGCCCAATGTGAACACTCTGACCCTTCCTTGTACCGGCTGATCATATGGTACCGGCTGATCATATGGTACCGGCTGATCATATTGTACAGGAATAAGTCACAGAAAAGTCACTGTTTGTGCTAGGATAAAAGTAACATTATTTTATTTAAAGACTGTACTAAATACAATTCTTGCACATTTTTGACTGATAATTCTGCACAATTTGATGAGTAAGACAAATGTACTAAACACACTTTACCAGTGTTGCAAATGCCCACAAACAATAAAGCACAACAAAATCTGAGGCACAGTTAAGATGAATACTCTGAAAAAAAAGTCCTACACATTTTTTTTTAATTCTACAATTTATAAGTGACTTTTCATCAAAAGAATAAAACATTATTATGTTGTCTTTATTCTGTAATATTAAGATGAAGAATCCACCCTAGTTTATTTAGTTTTGCATATATTGTAAAATCTAAATACAAAGAGGTACACATATTTAAATTTGTTACTTATTTTCCTGTGACTTTATTTCCAACATCCAATCATGTAAAAGCATGCGATGCAAGGAACAGCCGTGAGCTTATGTATGAGACGAGACAGCATGAGCCCTCACTGTAATGTACAGAAGGAGCTCCGTGGCTGTTGTACTGAAGGCTGGGCTGATGCCTCCTTCGCACTGTAGTTCACTATCTCAGCCTTCACGATGCGTTGTTCCTTCTCTAGGTCAGGCCGGGTCAACTTTATACCTAGTATCTCCGCTGCCATCTTCTGGAAACATATGCTCACCTGCAAACAGAAACAACTGTTGTGTCAAAATAATAGACTATATTTCTATAACGCCTGTAGCTGTAGACCTGAGCTCAGAAGAGGTGCAATAAACAAAAACTGTTAGGCAAATATCATGAGAATTGATGCACAATGTGAGTTAATTTATTACATCTGAACAAAGGAGATTTGGGCTGTGGATAAATCAAGACTAGTCTACCAGCTTATGCTCAATCCTCTTTAATGTTTTAAGTTACAAATGAACATAATTTATGTGATTTGATTAACTCAATATGATACATAATTATGACAGTATGATATAAATTTCAGATAACAGTGCATGTGCGACTGTGGGTATGTGTATAAAATATCTGATGAAAATATAAAATATCATTTTGTCACCCATGACTGCATACCTAGCTACAGCATCTAGTGATTGAAAACATGAACAGTTCCTGCCACATCCACCAAAGACTGCTGCATACACAGAAACCATCAGTTCCACAGCAATGGCCATACACTAATTACTTTCGCCTGCTGTTTCACATCCAGGCATACTCCAAGAAATACTAACATCGACATATCATGCTTACCAATAAAGCCAATCAATTTAATTGAAATATCAAGCAGCAGTATGATGTCGGAAGAGTTATCGAGGATGGGGACTTGAAGGTACAAATACGACATTGGGTACAAACAATTGTGAGTACACACAGGAAGGCAGAGGGAATCATGACAGAGAAACATATTTAAAAGTTGGATGGGAAAGTCCTGATATGTGTAATGCAGTGTTCAAAATGCGTTGTCATTAATCTGTGCTGATAAGTTGGTGGTCAGTTGGGATGTCAACTGGTGTGCAGTGGCACAGTGGATAGAGCATCAGACTCAATTTAGAGAACCCGGTGTCAGTTGAGATTTGAACCCGTGTGATATTTGGACCTGCAGGACCAAATTTCATAGCGAAATACAGTTTCTCTGTGACGGCACCACGCCTTTGGAACAGTCTGCCGTTGTATATCCGTGACGCTGACTCTATTTATTTTCAAGAATGCATTTCAAGATTATTTTTCATTCTAACGTCACTACATGGTTTATTTTATACTGAATTTTACGTATTTATGTAATATAATTACTTGGTTGATTTTAAAGCAGCAAACAGTTAAATTTTTTAGATAGGTAAGTCTAGTCAATATTTATGCGATACTTTATGTTATATAAGTTATTTATTTACAAATGTATATTAAAATTTTGCATTATGTTCTTATTATATACTTTGTATATAAAAAATTTAGTATTTTACCGGTCTTGTTTTAACAATGTTGTATTTGATGCGCCTTTGAACAGGTTTTTATATCCAGAGATATTATTATTACATGTGCGTGTATGTAATGAATTAAACAAATTCTTTTTGAAAGCTGGTATACATTTGGGCAGTCACTAATCTCATAGGAGAGGGTTCATATTTTGCTATGATATTTGGACTTGTGGGTCCAAAACCAAATACGTTATACTTTTTAAAAGGAGATACAAATATTGGGCACTCATTGATCTCATAGTATAGGTTCCATATTTCCCTATGATATTTGGACCCGTGGGTCCAAAATCAAATGTTACAGTTTTTAAAGGGGTTACAAATGCTGGGCTCTCACTAATCTCATAGGTGGGATCCGCATTTCTCAATGACATTTGAGAAATGCGTCATGGTCTGCGCCTATGTGGCTGCACCTATAGATACTATCCGGATATATTGCGGATTTTACAAGTTCTAGCCAATCTACAGCACTCAAGTTTATATATATATTTTATGAATACACCAAGAGGACACTGGACTAAGTGGTTTTATCAAGTGTTTGTGCCTTTTTTACTATTTTAACCGACTTACGTTTTACATTTGTGATTGCACCTGTGTGACATTGACAAGCTGGTGATCAGTCATGTGTAACCCTGACAAAGTGAACATTGTTTACACGCCCAGCATGAACCAAGACTGCCTGTACCGGTTACGGCCCAGCGGTCACAGTCACATTCGACTCAACAATGCTGCCTGGAGAGCTGCTTGTGAAGCGGGGGTGGCACTCCATCGGCCCACCCATCGGGGTTGTCGTAGGGGTGCACGCAAACAACGATCGATACATGTACTTGTGTCAGCGCGACCAACAGCATCCGCTAAGCCTGTACCTCGAGCACGTTACCTAAAGTGTATCAGTGTATTCACAGAGACCTGGCTGCGAGATGAGCATGAAGACATCGTCAACGATTTAACACTGCCGGGGTTCGAGTTTAAGAAACTCAACCGATCACTGAAACGGGGCGGTGGTCTGGGTGTTCTGCACAGAAGTTCGCTGAAACTGGTTGTACGTAGACCTGCCGTAACACCGATCCACTTCGAGCTTTTACAACTGTCGTGTGACAAGCCATCTGCGAGATGAGCATGAAGACATCGTCAACGATTTAACACTGCCGATTTAACACTGCCGGGGTTCGAGTTTAAGAAACTCAACCGATCGCTGAAACGGGGTGGTGGTCTGGGTGTTCTGCACAGAAGTTCGCTGAAACTGGTTGTACGTAGACCTGCCGTAACACCAATCCACTTCGAGCTTTTACAACTGTCGTGTGACAAGCCATCGTACTACTTTGTATTGATATACAGGCCACCATCTTCCAATATATCCGGCTTTCTGGACGAATTCGAAGATCTCGTAACATCACTTGTGACCATTCCAGGACGACTGTTGATATTGGGCGATTTCAATTTTTACTTCAACAACGCATTATCGCCGGGAGTAAGTCGAATAACGAACATTCTGGCTTCGACAGGACTAGTCCAGCATGTGATTGGACCTACGAACCGTTCCGGCCACACGCTGGACGCCGTTATCTCCCGGAAAGAAGACACCATCCTCACATCTCCCGCTGTCCTACCTAACACGTTTTCGGATCACCACACAATAACATTTTCTACTGGAGACCAACGAACAAGTGGCGAGGGCGTGACTACCGTCATGTAGACCTGGATATCTTCAAAACTGACCTTCACGTCGCACTAACCTCACACGATGACAATAACAGCGATAGCGTCGACAATCTCCTACAACAGTATCAACATTCCATCTCTGTCACACTCGACGTTCATGCTCCAGTTGTGTCGCGGACTCGACGATCAAAGACAAGCCAGCCATGGTTTGATGACGAAACCTTGAGTTTAAGGCGTAAGCGACGAGCACTTGAGAGAAAATGGCGCCTAACCGGACTCGAAATCGACAAGCAGATCTACTTGTTGCAAATAAACAATGTTAAACATCATGTTCGAAACGCGAAAATCGTCTACTACCGTGCAGCACTGAACAACGCTGACGCAAAAACAACATTCCAAGTGTTACATTCACTAACCAAATGCAGTGACCGGAAATTACCTGATCGCGAGAACGATGAATCAATGTGTCATGCCTTTGCCGAGTTCTTTGAAGAAAAGATTTAAAAAGTCGTCGATTTTACGTGTGCAAAAGTGACAACAGAATCTATCGTGATGCCACTCCTGCCTGCTGCTCCATCTGTATTGCAAGGTCTAAACAATCTCGGTCCAACTGACGCTGAAGAGCTGCAAACAATCATCATGTCCAGACCAACGAAATGCTGTCCACTTGATGTGCTGCCTACATGGCTACTTAAAACTACATTAACCGTTACGCTACCCACACTCGTCAACATTGTAAATGCGTCACTAAACACAGGAGTGTTTCCTGGTGAACTGAAAACTGCTCTAGTGACACCGTTACTGAAGAAAGCCTCACTTGACCAGACCGAACTGGAGAACTATCGTCCCATCTCCAACCTAGCTTTCATAGGAAAGTTGATCGAGCAAGTCGTCCTCAAACGCCTGAATCTGCACATGGCAACGTATAAGCTGCACGATGAAATGCAATCGGCTTATAGACAACATCATTCTACAGAAACAGCTCTGATGAAAGTACAACACGACCTTGACACGGGACGTTGTGTCATGCTGGTTCTTCTTGACACGAGTGCAGCATTCGACACGATTAACATTGACGAATTGTTGAACACTCTGGTTTCACGATTCAACATCGGCGGTATGGCGCTTGACTGGTTTAGATCATATTTGACCGGCAGATCTCAGTGTGTCACGATTGGTTCGTCTTCTTCAAACGCAATCCCCATCTACCACGGTGTACCTCAGGGTTCAGTACTTGGACCAGTGATGTTCAACGCATATACGACACCCATTGCTGACATCTGCAAGAAACATAATGTGCTTTACCACCGATTCGCTGATGACATCCAGTTATATATCAGCTATAACCTTATGGTATCTGATGAACAGGAAAACCCTAAACAGCTGCTCATCCAGTGCATCGCCGAGATTAGAGCCTGGATGCTGATTCATCAACTTAAACTCAACAATGATAAAACTGAGTTTATCGTGCTGCAGTCACCGCACAATCTACGTGTTTATGGCAGCCCCAGCTTGGAACTACCTGGACTTACCTTGCAATCAACAGATGCAGCGAGAAATCTAGGCTGCTACTTCGACCAACACATGCAGTTAGACCGCCTCGTCTCCAGCTACTGCTCTTCGGCCTACTACCATCTACGCCTGATCGGCAGAATTTGTCACCTGCCGACGCGAGACGCATGCCATGCTGCGGTACGCTGTCTTGTGCTAAGTCGCCTCGACTACTGCAATGCTCTACTCGGTGGATCGAACAATGGACAGACCAACCGACTTCAACGAGCTCAGAACTCAGCCGCTCGCCTCATCAACCGCGTCAGACGGCGAGATCACATCACACCAATTCTGCAATCACTGCATTGGCTGCCGATCAGAATGAGAATTACTTTCAAGATATGTACTTACATATTTAAGATCCTGCATGGCTTAGCCCCGAACTACCTCAACTGTGCGATAGTTCGCAACGCGCCCACACGTGCATTGCGATCGGCGAGTGACGCAACGCTTCTCGCGGTGACGGTGTCTAAGAGAACTATCGGACGGGGCAGCTTTGCAGTGACAGGCTCACATATGTGGAATAGCTTGCCAAAGTGTGTGCGATCAGTTGGAACATTGGCGGCTTTCCGGAAACAACTTAAAACCCATCTATTTCGCATGCACTACATGCCTTGATGCAAGCACTGCTGCCACACCTAAATGACACTGGTTTCTATTTTATAATATTGATTTGTTTTTAATTTAATTGTTTGAAATTGTATTTTAATGTATTTATGTTTGAAATTGTATTTTAATTTATTTATTTTTGAAATTGTATTTTAATTAATAATTTTTTTTATTTTTTTATCTTAGCTTATTTATTTAATTAATTTATATTTTAACATTTAGTCAACATGTCATTTTAGTATGTGAAGCGCTTTGATTAGTATTTACTTACTTAAAAAGCGCTATATAAAAAACGGAATTATTATTATTATTATTATTTGGAGCCGTGGGTCCAAATCCCAATATATTACATTTTTTAAAAGGGGTACAAATGTTGGGCACTCACCAATCCTATGGGTCCAAATATCATATGAAATATGGATCCCCCTACTCACGAGATTAGTGAGAGCCCAAATACATACCCACTTTTAAGCAGTTCGATATATTTGGATTTGGACCCACAGATCAAGCAGATGTGGACTGGTGCTTGCGAAGAGACAATAGGCAGAAGGAAAACACAGCACACTTAATAACAGACGACACATTACTCAAGCTACAAGTGAGGAAGGAAAAGAAGGTGATACTGAACAGGAGAAAAGCAGAAGGCCAAGCACAGTACACACAAGCTGAGAAGGAGGTAAAGAAGAGCATCAGAAGAGACAAGAGAAGCTTGGTGGACAACCTGGAGGACAACCTGACAACACAGGCAGAAGGCCAAGCACTGTACACACAAGCTGAGAAGGAGGTAAAGAAGAGCATCAGAAGAGACAAGAGAAGCTTGGTGGACAACCTGGAGGACAACCTGACAACACAGGCAGAAGGCCAAGCACAGTACACACAAGCTGAGAAGGAGGTAAAGAAGAGCATCAGAAGAGACAAGAGAAGCTTGGTGGACAACCTGGAGGACAACCTGACAACACAGGCAGAAGGCCAAGCACAGTACACACAAGCTGAGAAGGAGGTAAAGAAGAGCATCAGAAGAGACAAGAGAAGCTTGGTGGACAACCTGGAGGACAACCTGGCAACACAGGCAGAAGGCCAAGCACAGTACACACAAGCTGAGAAGGAGGTAAAGAAGAGCATCAGAAGAGACAAGAGAAGCTTGGTGGACAACCTGGAGGACAACCTGGCAACACAGGCAGAAGCCCAAGCACAGTACACACAAGCTGAGAAGGAGGTAAAGAAGAGCATCAGAAGAGACAAGAGAAGCTTGGAGGACAACCTGGCAACACAGGCAGAAGCCCAAGCACAGTACACACAAGCTGAGAAGGAGGTAAAGAAGAGCATCAGAAGAGACAAGAGAAGCTTGGTGGACAACCTGGAGGACAACCTGGCAACACAGGCAGAAGGCCAAGCACAGTACACACAAGCTGAGAAGGAGGTAAAGAAGAGCATCAGAAGGGACAAGAGAAGCTTGGTGGACAACCTGGAGGACAACCTGGCAACACAGGCAGAAGGCCAAGCACAGTACACACAAGCTGAGAAGGAGGTAAAGAAGAGCACCAGAAGGGACAAGAGAAGCTTGGTGGACAACCTGTAGGACAACCTGGCAACACAGGCAGAAGGCCAAGCACAGTACACAAGCTGAGAAGGAGGTAAAGAAGAGCATCAGAAGAGACAAGAGAAGCTTGGTGGACAACCTGGCAACACAGGCAGAAGGCCAAGCACAGTACACACAAGCTGAGAAGGAGGTAAAGAAGAGCATCAGAAGAGACAAGAGAAGCTTGGTGGACAACCTGGAGGACAACCTGACAACACAGGCAGAAGCCCAAGCACAGTACACACAAGCTGAGAAGGAGGTAAAGAAGAGCATCAGAAGAGACAAGAGAAGCTTGGTGGACAACCTGGAGGACAACCTGACAACACAGGCAGAAGGCCAAGCACAGTACACACAAGCTGAGAAGGAGGTAAAGAAGAGCATCAGAAGAGACAAGAGAAGCTTGGTGGACAACCTGGAGGACAACCTGACAACACAGGCAGAAGGCCAAGCACAGTACACACAAGCTGAGAAGGAGGTAAAGAAGAGCATCAGAAGAGACAAGAGAAGCTTGGTGGACAACCTGGAGGACAACCTGGCAACACAGGCAGAAGCCCAAGCACAGTACACACAAGCTGAGAAGGAGGTAAAGAAGAGCATCAGAAGAGACAAGAGAAGCTTGGTGGACAACCTGGAGGACAACCTGGCAACACAGGCAGAATGCCAAGCACAGTACACACAAGCTGAGAAGGAGGTAAAGAAGAGCACCAGAAGAGACAAGAGAAGCTTGGTGGACAACCTGGAGGACAACCTGGCAACACAGGCAGAAGCCCAAGCACAGTACACACAAGCTGAGAAGGAGGTAAAGAAGAGCATCAGAAGAGACAAGAGAAGCTTGGAGGACAACCTGGCAACACAGGCAGAAGGCCAAGCACAGTACACAAGCTGAGAAGGAGGTAAAGAAGAGCACCAGAAGAGACAAGAGAAGCTTGGTGGACAACCTGGAGGACAACCTGGCAACACAGGCAGAAGCCCAAGCACAGCACACACAAGCTGAGAAGGAGGTAAAGAAGAGCATCAGAAGGGACAAGAGAAGCTTGGTGGACAACCTGGAGGACAACCTGACAAACATAGGCAGAAGCCTGGGCACAGTACAATAAATAAAGGGAGAAGGAGGCAAAGAAGAGCATCAGAAGAGACAAGAGAAGCTTGGTGGACAACCTGGAGGACAACCTGACAACACAGGCAGAAGGCCAAGCACAGTACACACAAGCTGAGAAGGAGGTAAAGAAGAGCATCAGAAGAGACAAGAGAAGCTTGGTGGACAACCTGGTGGACAACCTGGCAACACAGGCAGAAGGCCAAGCACAGTACACACAAGCTGAGAAGGAGGTAAAGAAGAGCATCAGAAGAGACAAGAGAAGCTTGGTGGACAACCTGGAGGACAACCTGACAACACAGGCAGAAGGCCAAGCACAGTACACACAAGCTGAGAAGGAGGTAAAGAAGAGCATCAGAAGGGACAAGAGAAGCTTGGTGGACAACCTGGAGGACAACCTGACAACACAGGCAGAAGGCCAAGCACAGTACACACAAGCTGAGAAGGAGGTAAAGAAGAGCATCAGAAGAGACAAGAGAAGCTTGGTGGACAACCTGGTGGACAACCTGACAACACAGGCAGAAGCCCAAGCACAGTACACACAAGCTGAGAAGGAGGTAAAGAAGAGCATCAGAAGAGACAAGAGAAGCTTGGTGGACAACCTGGAGGACAACCTGACAACACAGGCAGAAGCCCAAGCACAGTACACACAAGCTGAGAAGGAGGTAAAGAAGAGCATCAGAAGAGACAAGAGAAGCTTGGTGGACAACCTGGAGGACAACCTGACAACATAGGCAGAAGCCCAAGCACAGTACACACAAGCTGAGAAGGAGGTAAAGAAGAGCATCAGAAGAGACAAGAGAAGCTTGGTGGACAACCTGGAGGACAACCTGACAACACAGGCAGAAGGCCAAGCACAGTACACACAAGCTGAGAAGGAGGTAAAGAAGAGCATCAGAAGAGACAAGAGAAGCTTGGTGGACAACCTGGAGGACAACCTGACAACACAGGCAGAAG